>OY282608.1:85818205-86490745 GCA_958298945.1 Atherix ibis | reverse complement strand
GTTGCCTAGGCCAGAAATATATATAGTAGCCTACGTACTACTTCATATTCCTCTTAAACATACTAGTTCATAATCCTCTTGAATATACTACTTCATATTCTTCTTAAACATACTACTTCATATTCCTCTTAAACATACTACTTCATATTCCTCTTAAAAATTCTACTTCATATTCCTCTTAAACATAGTGCTTCATATTCCTCTAAAACATACTACTTCATATTTATCTTTAACATACTACTATCATATTCCCCTTAAATATACTACTTCATAATTCATCTTGAAACATACTAACTTCATATTCCTTCCTAACATACTACTTCATATTCCTCTTGAACATACTACTTCATATTCTTCTTAAACATACTACTTCATATTCCTCTTAAACATACTACTTCATATTCCTCCTTAACAAACTACTTCATATTCCTCTTAAATATACCACTTCATATTCCTCTTAAACATACTACTTCATATTCCTCTTAAACATACTACTTTACATTCCTTTAAACATACTACTTCATATTCCTCTTAAATACCTACTTCATATTCCTCTTAAATTACTACTTCATATTCATCTTAAACATACTACTTCATATTCCTCTTAAATCATACTACTTCTTATTCCTCTTAAACATACTACTTCATATTCCTCTTAAACATACTACTTCATATTCATCTTGAACATACTACTTCATATTCCTTCCTAACATACTACTTCATATTCCTCTTGAACATACTACTTCATATTCTTCTTAAACATACTACTTCATATTCCTCTTAAACATACTACTTCATATTCCTCCTAAACAAACTACTTCATATTCCTCTTAAACATAGCTCGTATTCCCCTTTACACATACTACTTCATATTCATCTTAAACATACTACTTCATATTCCTCTTAAATATACTACTTCATATTCCTCTTAAACATTCTACTTCATATTCCTCTTAAATACACTACTTCATATTCCTCTTAAACATACTACTTCATATTCCTCTTAAACATACTAATTCATATTCCTCTTAAACATACTACTTCATATTCCTCTTAAACATACTACTTCATATTCATTTAAACATACTACTTCATATTCCTCTTAAATATCTACTTCATATTCATCTTCAATATTCTACTTCATATTCCTCTTAAAAATACAATTCCCCATTCCTCTTAAATATACTACTTCATATTCCTCTTAAACATACTACTTCATATTCCTCTATAACATATTATTTCATATTCCTCTTAAATATACTACTTCATATTCCTATTAAATATACTGCATTCATATCCTCTTAAACATACTACTTCATATTCCTCTTAAACATACTACTTCATATTCCTCCTAAACAAACTACTTCATATTCCTCTTAAGCATAGTGCTTCATATTCCTCTTACACATACTACTTCATATTCATCTTAAACATACTACTTCATATTCCTCTTAAATATACTACTTCATATTCCTCTTAAACATTCTACTTCATATTCCTCTTAAATATACTACTTCATATTCCTCTTAAACATACAACTTCATATTTCTCTTAAACATACTATGTTACTTTATATTCCTCTTAAGCATAATACTTCATATTCCTCTTAAATATACTACTTGATATTCGTCTTAAATATACTACTTCATATTCCTCTTAAACATACTACTTCATATTCCTCTTAAACATACTACTACAGATTCCTCTTAAACACACTACTTCATATTCCTCTTTAACATACTACTTCATATTCCTCTTAAAACATACTACTGCATATTCCTCTAAAACATACTACTTTATATTCCTCTTGAACATACTACTTCATATTCCTCTTAAACATACTACTTCATATTCCTCTTAAACATACTACTTCATATTCCTCTTAAACAAACTACTTAATATTTATCTTAAACATATTACTTCATATTCCTCTTAAATATACTACTTCATATTCCTCTTAAACAGACTACTTCATATTCCTCTTAAATTACTACTTCATATTCCTCTTAAATATACCACTTCATATTTGTCTTAAACATACTACTTCATATTCCTCTTAAACATACTACTTCATATTCCTCTTAAATATACTACTTCTTATTCCTCTTAAATATACTACTTCAGATTCCTCTTAAACATACTACTTCATATTCCTCTTAAATATACTACTTCATATTCCTCTTAAAAATACTACTTCATGTTCCTCTTACACATACTACTTCATATACCTCTTAAACATACTACTTCATATTCATCTTAAATATACTGCTTCATATTCCTCTTAAATATACTACTTCATATTCCTATTTATCATACTACTTCATATTCCTCTTAAACATACTACTGCATATTCCTCTTAAACATACTACTTCATATTCCTCTTAAACATACTACTTCATATTCCTCTGAAACATACTACTTCATATTCCTCTTAAACATACTACTTCATATTCCCCTTAAATATACTACTTCATATTCCTCTTAAACATACTACTTCATATTCCTCTTAAATATACTGCTTCATATTCCTCTTAAACATACTACTTAATATTCCTCTTAAATATACTACTTCATATTCCTCTTAAACATACTACTTCATATTCCTCTTAAACATACTACTTCATATTCCTCTTAAACATACTACTTCATATTGCTCTTAAATATACTACTTCATATTCCTCTTAAACATACTCTTTCATATTCCTCTTAAGCATACTACTTCATATTTCTCTTAAACATACTACTTCATATTCCTCTTAAACATACTACTTCATATTCCTCTTAAACATACTACTTTATATTCCTCTTAAACATACTATTTCATATTCCTCTTAAACATACTACTTCATATTCCTCTTAAACATACTACTTCATTTTCCTCTTAAATATACTACTTCATATTCATCTTAAACATACCACTACATATTCCTCTTAAACATGCTACTTCATATTCCTCTTAAACATACTACTTCAAATTCATCTTAAATATACTACTTCATTTTCCTCTTAAACATACTACTTCATATTCCTCTTAAACATACTACTTCATATTCCTCTTAAACATACTACTTCATATTCCTCTTAAACATACTACTTCATATTCCTCTTAAACATACTACTTCATATTCCTCTTACACATACTACTTCATAATCCTCTTAAACATACTACTTCATATTCCTCTTAAACATATTACTTCATTTTTGTCTTAAACATACTACTTCATTGTCCTCTTAAACATAATACTTCATATTCCTCTTAAATATACTACTTCATATTCCTCTTAAACATACTACTTCATATTCCTCTTAAACATACAACTCCATATTCCTCTTAAACATACTACTTCATATTCCTCTTAAACATACTACTTCATAATCCTTTTAAACATACTACTTCACATTCCTCTTAAATATACTACTTTATATTCCTCTTAAGCATACTACTTTATATTCCTCTTAAAAATACTACTTCATATTCCTCTTAAACATACTACTTCATATTCCTCTTAAACATACTATTTCATATTCCTATTAAATATACTGCTTCATATTCCTCTTAAACATACTACTTCAAATTCCTCTTAAACATACTACTTCATATTCCTCTTAAATATACTACTTCATATTCCTCTTAAACATACTACTTCATATTCCTCTTAAACACACTACTTCATATTCCTCTTAAACATACTACTTCATATTCCTCTTAAACATACTACTTCATATTCCCCTTAAATATACTACTTCATATTCCTCTTACACATACTACTTCATATTCATCTTAAACATACTACTTCATATTCCTCTTAACCATACTACTTCATATTCATCTTAAATATACTACTTCATATTGCTCTTAAACATACTACTTCATATTCCTCTTAACCATACTACTTCATATTCATCTTAAATATACTACTTCATATTCCTCTCAAACATACTACTTCATATTCCTCTTAAACATACTACTTCATATTCCACTTAAACATACTATTACATATTCCTCTTAAACATACTACTTCTTATTCCTCTTAAACATACTACTTCATATTCCTCTTAAATATACTACTTCATATTCCTCTTAAACATAGTGCTTCATATTCCTCTTAAACATACTACTTCATATTCCTCTTAAACATACTACTTCATATTCCTCTTAAACATACAACTTCATATTCTTCTTAAATATACTACTACATATTCCTCTTAAATATACTACTTCATATTCATCTTAAATATACTACTTCATATTCCTCTTAAACATACTACTTCATATTCCTCTTAAACATACTACTTCATATTCCTCTTAAACAAACTACTTCATATTCCTCTTAAACATACTACTTCATATTCCTCTTGAACATACTACTTCATATTCCTCTTAAACATACTAGTTCATAATCCTCTTGAATATACTACTTCATATTCTTCTTAAACATACTACTTCATATTCCTCTTAAACATACTACTTCATATTCCTCTTAAACATTCTACTTCATATTCCTCTTAAACATAGTGCTTCATATTCCTCTAAAACATACTACTTCATATTTATCTTTAACATACTACTTCATATTCCCCTTAAATATACTACTTCATATTCATCTTGAACATACTACTTCATATTCCTTCCTAACATACTACTTCATATTCCTTTTGAACATACTACTTCATATTCTTCTTAAACATACTACTTCATATTCCTCTTAAACATACTACTTCATATTCCTCCTTAACAAACTACTTCATATTCCTCTTAAATATACCACTTCATATTCCTCTTAAACATACTACTTCATATTCCTCTTAAACATACTACTTTACATTCCTTTTAAACATACTACTTCATATTCCTCTTAAATATACTACTTCATATTCCTCTTAAATTTACTACTTCATATTCATCTTAAACATACTACTTCATATTCCTCTTAAACATACTACTTCTTATTCCTCTTAAACATACTACTTCATATTCCTCTTAAACATACTACTTCATATTCATCTTGAACATACTACTTCATATTCCTTCCTAACATACTACTTCATATTCCTCTTGAACATACTACTTCATATTCTTCTTAAACATACTACTTCATATTCCTCTTAAACATACTACTTCATATTCCTCCTAAACATACTACTTCATATTCCTCTTAAACATACTACTTCATATTGCTCTTAAATATACTACTTCATATTCCTCTTAAACATACTCTTTCATATTCCTCTTAAGCATACTACTTCATATTTCTCTTAAACATACTACTTCATATTCCTCT
Organism: Atherix ibis; assembly: GCA_958298945.1. Classification (NCBI taxonomy): domain Eukaryota; kingdom Metazoa; phylum Arthropoda; class Insecta; order Diptera; family Athericidae; genus Atherix; species Atherix ibis. Next base: position 86,485,463 of record OY282608.1, on the reverse strand, counting down.
TAAACATACTACTTCATATTCCTCTTAAACATACTACTTTATATTCCTCTTAAACATACTATTTCATATTCCTCTTAAACATACTACTTCATATTCCTCTTAAACATACTACTTCATTTTCCTCTTAAATATACTACTTCATATTCATCTTAAACATACCACTACATATTCCTCTTAAACATGCTACTTCATATTCCTCTTAAACATACTACTTCAAATTCATCTTAAATATACTACTTCATTTTCCTCTTAAACATACTACTTCATATTCCTCTTAAACATACTACTTCATATTCCTCTTAAACATACTACTTCATATTCCTCTTAAACATACTACTTCATATTCCTCTTAAACATACTACTTCATATTCCTCTTACACATACTACTTCATAATCCTCTTAAACATACTACTTCATATTCCTCTTAAACATATTACTTCATTTTTGTCTTAAACATACTACTTCATTGTCCTCTTAAACATAATACTTCATATTCCTCTTAAATATACTACTTCATATTCCTCTTAAACATACTACTTCATATTCCTCTTAAACATACAACTCCATATTCCTCTTAAACATACTACTTCATATTCCTCTTAAACATACTACTTCATAATCCTTTTAAACATACTACTTCACATTCCTCTTAAATATACTACTTTATATTCCTCTTAAGCATACTACTTTATATTCCTCTTAAAAATACTACTTCATATTCCTCTTAAACATACTACTTCATATTCCTCTTAAACATACTATTTCATATTCCTATTAAATATACTGCTTCATATTCCTCTTAAACATACTACTTCAAATTCCTCTTAAACATACTACTTCATATTCCTCTTAAATATACTACTTCATATTCCTCTTAAACATACTACTTCATATTCCTCTTAAACACACTACTTCATATTCCTCTTAAACATACTACTTCATATTCCTCTTAAACATACTACTTCATATTCCCCTTAAATATACTACTTCATATTCCTCTTACACATACTACTTCATATTCATCTTAAACATACTACTTCATATTCCTCTTAACCATACTACTTCATATTCATCTTAAATATACTACTTCATATTGCTCTTAAACATACTACTTCATATTCCTCTTAACCATACTACTTCATATTCATCTTAAATATACTACTTCATATTCCTCTCAAACATACTACTTCATATTCCTCTTAAACATTCTACTTCATATTCCTCTTAAACATAGTGCTTCATATTCCTCTAAAACATACTACTTCATATTTATCTTTAACATACTACTTCATATTCCCCTTAAATATACTACTTCATATTCATCTTGAACATACTACTTCATATTCCTTCCTAACATACTACTTCATATTCCTCTTGAACATACTACTTCATATTCTTCTTAAACATACTACTTCATATTCCTCTTAAACATACTACTTCATATTCCTCCTTAACAAACTACTTCATATTCCTCTTAAATATACCACTTCATATTCCTCTTAAACATACTACTTCATATTCCTCTTAAACATACTACTTTACATTCCTTTTAAACATACTACTTCATATTCCTCTTAAATATACTACTTCATATTCCTCTTAAATTTACTACTTCATATTCATCTTAAACATACTACTTCATATTCCTCTTAAACATACTACTTCTTATTCCTCTTAAACATACTACTTCATATTCCTCTTAAACATACTACTTCATATTCATCTTGAACATACTACTTCATATTCCTTCCTAACATACTACTTCATATTCCTCTTGAACATACTACTTCATATTCTTCTTAAACATACTACTTCATATTCCTCTTAAACATACTACTTCATATTCCTCCTAAACAAACTACTTCATATTCCTCTTAAACATAGTTCTTCGTATTCCCCTTACACATACTACTTCAGATTCATCTTAAACATACTACTTCATATTCCTCTTAAATATACTACTTCATATTCCTCTTAAACATTCTACTTCATATTCCTCTTAAATACACTACTTCATATTCCTCTTAAACATACTACTTCATATTCCTCTTAAACATACTAATTCATATTCCTCTTAAACATACTACTTCATATTCCTCTTAAACATACTACTTCATATTCATTTTAAACATACTACTTCATATTCCTCTTAAATATACTACTTCATATTCATCTTCAATATTCTACTTCATATTCCACTTAAAAATACAATTCCCCATTCCTCTTAAATATACTACTTCATATTCCTCTTAAACATACTACTTCATATTCCTCTATAACATATTATTTCATATTCCTCTTAAATATACTACTTCATATTCCTATTAAATATACTGCTTCATATTCCTCTTAAACATACTACTTCATATTCCTCTTAAACATACTACTTCATATTCCTCCTAAACAAACTACTTCATATTCCTCTTAAGCATAGTGCTTCATATTCCTCTTACACATACTACTTCATATTCATCTTAAACATACTACTTCATATTCCTCTTAAATATACTACTTCATATTCCTCTTAAACATTCTACTTCATATTCCTCTTAAATATACTACTTCATATTCCTCTTAAACATACAACTTCATATTTCTCTTAAACATACTATGTTACTTTATATTCCTCTTAAGCATAATACTTCATATTCCTCTTAAATATACTACTTGATATTCGTCTTAAATATACTACTTCATATTCCTCTTAAACATACTACTTCATATTCCTCTTAAACATACTACTACAGATTCCTCTTAAACACACTACTTCATATTCCTCTTTAACATACTACTTCATATTCCTCTTAAACATACTACTGCATATTCCTCTAAAACATACTACTTTATATTCCTCTTGAACATACTACTTCATATTCCTCTTAAACATACTACTTCATATTCCTCTTAAACATACTACTTCATATTCCTCTTAAACAAACTACTTAATATTTATCTTAAACATATTACTTCATATTCCTCTTAAATATACTACTTCATATTCCTCTTAAACAGACTACTTCATATTCCTCTTAAATATACTACTTCATATTCCTCTTAAATATACCACTTCATATTTGTCTTAAACATACTACTTCATATTCCTCTTAAACATACTACTTCATATTCCTCTTAAATATACTACTTCTTATTCCTCTTAAATATACTACTTCAGATTCCTCTTAAACATACTACTTCATATTCCTCTTAAATATACTACTTCATATTCCTCTTAAAAAACTACTTCATGTTCCTCTTACACATACTACTTCATATACCTCTTAAACATACTACTTCATATTCATCTTAAATATACTGCTTCATATTCCTCTTAAATATACTACTTCATATTCCTATTTATCATACTACTTCATATTCCTCTTAAACATACTACTGCATATTCCTCTTAAACATACTACTTCATATTCCTCTTAAACATACTACTTCATATTCCTCTGAAACATACTACTTCATATTCCTCTTAAACATACTACTTCATATTCCCCTTAAATATACTACTTCATATTCCTCTTAAACATACTACTTCATATTCCTCTTAAATATACTGCTTCATATTCCTCTTAAACATACTACTTAATATTCCTCTTAAATATACTACTTCATATTCCTCTTAAACATACTACTTCATATTCCTCTTAAACATACTACTTCATATTCCTCTTAAACATACTACTTCATATTGCTCTTAAATATACTACTTCATATTCCTCTTAAACATACTCTTTCATATTCCTCTTAAGCATACTACTTCATATTTCTCTTAAACATACTACTTCATATTCCTCTTAAACATACTACTTCATATTCCTCTTAAACATACTACTTTATATTCCTCTTAAACATACTATTTCATATTCCTCTTAAACATACTACTTCATATTCCTCTTAAACATACTACTTCATTTTCCTCTTAAATATACTACTTCATATTCATCTTAAACATACCACTACATATTCCTCTTAAACATGCTACTTCATATTCCTCTTAAACATACTACTTCAAATTCATCTTAAATATACTACTTCATTTTCCTCTTAAACATACTACTTCATATTCCTCTTAAACATACTACTTCATATTCCTCTTAAACATACTACTTCATATTCCTCTTAAACATACTACTTCATATTCCTCTTAAACATACTACTTCATATTCCTCTTACACATACTACTTCATAATCCTCTTAAACATACTACTTCATATTCCTCTTAAACATATTACTTCATATTTGTCTTAAACATACTACTTCATTGTCCTCTTAAACATAATACTTCATATTCCTCTTAAATATACTACTTCATATTCCTCTTAAACATACTACTTCATATTCCTCTTAAACATACAACTTCATATTCCTCTTAAACATACTACTTCATATTCCTCTTAAACATACTACTTCATAATCCTTTTAAACATACTACTTCACATTCCTCTTAAATATACTACTTTATATTCCTCTTAAGCATACTACTTTATATTCCTCTTAAAAATACTACTTCATATTCCTCTTAAACATACTACTTCATATTCCTCTTAAACATACTATTTCATATTCCTATTAAATATACTGCTTCATATTCCTCTTAAACATACTACTTCAAATTCCTCTTAAACATACTACTTCATATTCCTCTTAAATATACTACTTCATATTCCTCTTAAACATACTACTTCATATTCCTCTTAAACACACTACTTCATATTCCTCTTAAACATACTACTTCATATTCCTCTTAAACATACTACTTCATATTCCCCTTAAATATACTACTTCATATTCCTCTTACACATACTACTTCATATTCATCTTAAACATACTACTTCATATTCCTCTTAACCATACTACTTCATATTCATCTTAAATATACTACTTCATATTGCTCTTAAACATACTACTTCATATTCCTCTTAAACATACTACTTCATATTCCTCTTAAACATACTACTTCATATTCCTCTTAAACATACTACTTCATATTCCCCTTAAACATACTACTTCATATTCCTCTTAAACATGCTATTTCATATTCCCCTTAAACATACTACTTCATTTTCCTCTTAAACAGACTACTTCATATTCCTTTTAAACATACTACTTTATATTCCTCTTAAATATACTACTTCATATTCATCTTCAACATACTACTACATATTCCTCTTAAACATGCTACTTTATTTTGCTCTTAAACATACTACTTCAAATTCCTCTTAAATATACTACTTCATATTCCTCTTAAACATACTACTTCATATTCCTCTTAAACATACTACTTCATATTCCTCTTAAACATACTCCTTCATATTCCTCTTAAATATACTACTTCATATTCCTCTTAAATATACTACTTCATATTCCTCTTAAATATACTTCTTCATATTCCTCTTAAATATACTACTTCATATTCCTCTTAAGCATACTACTTCATATTCCTCTTAAATATACTACTTCATATTCCTCTGAAACATACTACTTCATATTCCTCTTATACATACTACTGCATATTCCTTTTAAACATACTACTTCATATTCCTCTTAAACATACTACTTCATATTCCTCTTAAACATACCACTTCATATTCCTCTTAACCATACTACTTCATATTCTTCTTAAATATATTAATTCATATTCCTCTTAAATATACTACTTCATATTACTCTTAAATATACTACTTCATATTCCTCTTAAATATACTACTTCATATTCCTCTTAAATATACTACTTCATATTCCTCTTAAATATAATACTTCATATTCCTCTTAAACATACTACTTCATATTCCTCCTAAACATACTACTTCATATTCCTCTTAAACATACTACTTCATATTCCTCTAAAACATACTCACTCATATTCCTCTTAAACATACTACTTCATATTCCTCTTAAACATACTAGTTCATATTCCTCTTAAATATACAACTTCATATTCCTCTTAAATATACTACTTCATATTCCTCTTCAACAAACTACTTCATATTCCTATTAAACATACTACTTCATATTCCTCTTAAACATTCTACTTCATATTCCTCTTAAACATACTACTTCATATTCCTCTTAAACATACTACTTCTTATTCCTCTTAAACATACTACGTCATATTCCTCTTAAATATACTACTTCATATTCCTCTTAAACATACTACTTCATATTCCTCTTAAACATACTAATTCATATTCCTCTTAAAAATACTACTTCATATTCCTCTTAAACATACTACTTCATATTCATTTTAAACATACTACTTCATATTCCTCTTAAATATACTACTTCATATTCATCTTCAATATTCTACTTCATATTCCTCTTAAAAATACAATTCCCCATTCCTCTTAAATATACTACTTCATATTCCTCTTAAACATACTACTTCATATTCCTCTTTAACATATTATTTCATATTCCTCTTAAATATACTACTTCATATTCCTATTAAATATACTGCTTCATATTCCTCTTAAACATACTACTTCATATTCCTCTTAAACATACTACTTCATATTCCTCCTAGGCAAACTACTTCATATTCCTCTTGAACATTGTGCTTCATATTCCTCTTACACATACTACTTCATATTCATCTCAAACATACTACTTCATATTCCTCTTAAATATACTACTTCATATTTCTCTTAAACATTCTACTTCATATTCCTCTTAAATATACTACTTCATATTCCTCTTAAACATACAACTTCATATTTCTCTTAAACATACTATGTTACTTTATATTCCTCTTAAACATAATACGTCATATTCCTCTTAAATATACTACTTGATATTCCTCTTAAATATACTACTTCATATTCCTCTTAAACATACCACTTTATATTCCTTTTAAACATACTACTTCAGATTCCTCTTAAACACACTACTTCATATTCCTCTTTAACATACTACTTCATATTCCTCTTAAACATACTACTGCATATTCCTCTAAAACATACTACTTTATATTCTTCTTGAACATACTACTTCATATTCCTCTTAAACATACTACTTCATATTCCTTTTAAACATACTACTTCATATTCCTCTTAAACATACTACTTAATATTTATCTTAAACATACTACTTCATATTCCTCTTAAATATACTACTTCATATTCCTCTTAAACAGACTACTTCATATTCCTCTTAAATATACTACTTCATATTCCTCTTAAATATACTACTTCATATTTGTCTTAAACATACTACTTCATATTCCTCTTAAACATACTACTTCATATTCCTCCTAAATATACTACTTCATATTCCTCTTAAATATACTACTTCAGATTCCTCTTAAACATACTACTTCATATTCCTCTTAAATATACTACTTCATATTCCTTTTAAATATACTACTTCATATTCCTCTTAAAAATACTACTTCATATTCCTCTTAAACATACTACTTCATATTCCCCTTAAATATACTACTTCATATTCCTCTTAAACATACTACTTCATATTCATCTTAAACATACTACTTCATATTCCTCTTAACCATACTACTTCATATTCATCTTAAATATACTACTTCATATTGCTCTTAAACATACTACTTCATATTCCTCTTAAACATACTACTTCATATTCCTCTTAAACATACTACTTCATATTCCTCTTAAACATACTACTTCATATTCCCCTTAAACATACTACTTCATATTCCTCTTAAACATACTATTTCATATTCCCCTTAAACATACTACTTCATTTTCCTCTTAAACAGACTACTTCATATTCCTTTTAAACATACTACTTTATATTCCTCTTAAATATACTACTTCATATTCATCTTGAACATACTACTACATATTCCTCTTAAACATGCTACTTCATTTTGCTCTTAAACATACTACTTCAAATTCCTCTTAAATATACTACTTCATATTCCTCTTAAACATACTACTTCATATTCCTCTTAAACATATTACTTCATATTTGTCTTAAACATACTACTTCATTGTCCTCTTAAACATAATACTTCATATTCCTCTTAAATATACTACTTCATATTCCTCTTAAACATACTACTTCATATTCCTCTTAAACATACAACTTCATATTCCTCTTAAACATACTACTTCATATTCCTCTTAAACATACTACTTCATAATCCTTATAAACAAACTACTTCACATTCCTCTTAAATATACTACTTTATATTCCTCTTAAGCATACTACTTTATATTCCTCTTAAAAATACTACTTCATATTCCTCTTAAACATACTACTTCATATTCCTCTTAAACATACTATTTCATATTCCTATTAAATATACTGCTTCATATTCCTCTTAAACATACTACTTCAAATTCCTCTTAAACATACTACTTCATATTCCTCTTAAATATACTACTTCATATTCCTCTTAAACATACTACTTCATATTCCTCTTAAACACACTACTTCATATTCCTCTTAAACATACTACTTCATATTCCTCTTGAACATACTACTTCATATTCCCCTTAAATATACTACTTCATATTCCTCTTAAACATACTACTTCATATTCATCTTAAACATACTACTTCATATTCCTCTTAACCATACTACTTCATATTCATCTTAAATATACTACTTCATATTGCTCTTAAACATACTACTTCATATTCCTCTTAAACATTCTACTTCATATTCCTCTTAAACATACTACTTCATATTCCTCTTAAACATACTACTTCATATTCCCCTTAAACATACTACTTCATATTCCTCTTAAACATACTATTTCATATTCCCCTTAAACATACTACTTCATTTTCCTCTTAAACAGACTACTTCATATTCCTTTTAAACATACTACTTTATATTCCTCTTAAATATACTACTTCATATTCATCTTCAACATACTACTACATATTCCTCTTAAACATGCTACTTCATTTTGCTCTTAAACATACTACTTCAAATTCCTCTTAAATATACTACTTCATATTCCTCTTAAACATACTACTTCATATTCCTCTTAAACATACTACTTCATATTCCTCTTAAACATACTCCTTCATATTCCTCTTAAATATACTACTTCATATTCCTCTTAAATATACTACTTCATATTCCTCTTAAATATGCTTCTTCATATTCCTCTTAAATATACTACTTCATATTCCTCTTAAGCATACTACTTCATATTCCTCTTAAATATACTACTTCATATTCCTCTGAAACATACTACTTCATATTCCTCTTATACATACAACTGCATATTCCTTTTAAACATACTACTTCATATTCCTCTTAAACATACTACTTCATATTCCTCTTAAACATACCACTTCATATTCCTCTTAACCATACTACTTCATATTCTTCTTAAATATATTAATTCATATTCCTCTTAAATATACTACTTCATATTACTCTTAAATAAACTACTTCATATTCCTTTTAAATATACTACTTCATATTCCTCTTAAAAATACTACTTCATGTTCCTCTTACACATACTACTTCATATTCCTCCTAAACACACTACTTCATATTCCTCTTAAACATACTACTTCATATTCCTCTAAAACATACTCACTCATATTCCTCTTAAACATACTACTTCATATTCCTCTTAAACATACTAGTTCATATTCCTCTTAAATATACAACTTCATATTCCTCTTAAATATACTACTTCATATTCCTCTTCAACAAACTACTTCATATTCCTATTAAACATACTACTTCATATTCCTCTTAAACATACCACTTCATATTCCTCTTAACCATACTACTTCATATTCTTCTTAAATATATTAATTCATATTCCTCTTAAATATACTACTTCATATTACTCTTAAATAAACTACTTCATATTCCTCTTAAATATACTACTTCATATTCCTCTTAAATATACTACTTCATATTCCTCTTAAATATAATACTTCATATTCCTCTTAAACATACTACTTCATATTCCTCCTAAACACACTACTTCATATTCCTCTTAAACATACTACTTCATATTCCTCTAAAACATACTCACTCATATTCCTCTTAAACATACTACTTCATATTCCTCTTAAACATACTAGTTCATATTCCTCTTAAATATACAACTTCATATTCCTCTTAACCATACTACTTCATATTCTTCTTAAATATATTAATTCATATTCCTCTTAAATATACTACTTCATATTACTCTTAAATAAACTACTTCATATTCCTCTTAAATATACTGCTTCATATTCCCCTCAAACATACTACTTCATATTCCTCTTAAATATACTACTTCATATTTCTCTTAAACATACTACTTCATATTCCTCTTAAACATACTACTTCATATTCTCTTAAATATACTACTTCATATTCCTCTTAAACATACTCCTTCATATTCCTCTTAAACATACTACTTCATATTCCTCTTAAACATACTACTTCATATTCCTCTTAAACATACTACTTCATATTCCTCTTAAACATACTACTTCATATTCATCTTAAACATACTACTTCATATTCCTCTTGAACATACTACTTCATATTCCCCTTAAATATACTACTTCATATTCCTCTTAAACATACTACTTCATATTCATCTTAAACATACTACTTCATATTCCTCTTAACCATACTACTTCATATTCATCTTAAATATACTACTTCATATTGCTCTTAGACATACTACTTCATATTCCTCTTAAACATTCTACTTCATATTCCTCTTAAACATACTACTTCATATTCCTCTTAAACATACTACTTCATATTCCCCTTAAACATACTACTTCATATTCCTCTTAAACATACTATTTCATATTCCCCTTAAACATACTACTTCATTTTCCTCTTAAACAGGCTACTTCATATTCCTTTTAAACATACTACTTTATATTCCTCTTAAATATACTACTTCATATTCATCTTCAACATACTACTACATATTCCTCTTAAACATGCTACTTCATTTTGCTCTTAAACATACTACTTCAAATTCCTCTTAAATATACTACTTCATATTCCTCTTAAACATACTACTTCATATTCCTCTTAACCATACTACTTCATATTCCTCTTAAACATACTCCTTCATATTCCTCTTAAATATACTACTTCATATTCCTCTTAAATATACTACTTCATATTCCTCTTAAATATACTTCTTCATATTCCTCTTAAATATACTACTTCATATTCCTCTTAAGCATACTACTTCATATTCCTCTTAAATATACTACTTCATATTCCTCTGAAACATACTACTTCATATTCCTCTTATACATACAACTGCATATTCCTTTTAAACATACTACTTCATATTCCTCTTAAACATACTACTTCATATTCCTCTTAAACATACCACTTCATATTCCTCTTAACCATACTACTTCATATTCTTCTTAAATATATTAATTCATATTCCTCTTAAATATACTACTTCATATTACTCTTAAATAAACTACTTCATATTCCTTTTAAATATACTACTTCATATTCCTCTTAAAAATACTACTTCATGTTCCTCTTACACATACTACTTCATATTCCTCCTAAACACACTACTTCATATTCCTCTTAAACATACTACTTCATATTCCTCTAAAACATACTCACTCATATTCCTCTTAAACATACTACTTCATATTCCTCTTAAACATACTAGTTCATATTCCTCTTAAATATACAACTTCATATTCCTCTTAAATATACTACTTCATATTCCTCTTCAACAAACTACTTCATATTCCTATTAAACATACTACTTCATATTCCTCTTAAACATACCACTTCATATTCCTCTTAACCATACTACTTCATATTCTTCTTAAATATATTAATTCATATTCCTCTTAAATATACTACTTCATATTACTCTTAAATAAACTACTTCATATTCCTCTTAAATATACTACTTCATATTCCTCTTAAATATACTACTTCATATTCCTCTTAAATATAATACTTCATATTCCTCTTAAACATACTACTTCATATTCCTCCTAAACACACTACTTCATATTCCTCTTAAACATACTACTTCATATTCCTCTAAAACATACTCACTCATATTCCTCTTAAACATACTACTTCATATTCCTCTTAAACATACTAGTTCATATTCCTCTTAAATATACAACTTCATATTCCTCTTAACCATACTACTTCATATTCTTCTTAAATATATTAATTCATATTCCTCTTAAATATACTACTTCATATTACTCTTAAATAAACTACTTCATATTCCTCTTAAATATACTGCTTCATATTCCCCTCAAACATACTACTTCATATTCCTCTTAAATATACTACTTCATATTTCTCTTAAACATACTACTTCATATTCCTCTTAAACATACTACTTCATATTCTCTTAAATATACTACTTCATATTCCTCTTAAACATACTCCTTCATATTCCTCTTAAACATACTACTTCATATTCCTCTTAAACATACTACTTCATATTCCTCTTAAACATACTACTTCATATTCCTCTTAAACATACTACTTCATATTCATCTTAAACATACTACTTCATATTCCTCTTAAATATACTACTTCATATTCCTCTTAAATATACAACTTCATATTCCTCTTAAATATACTACTTCATATTCATCTTAAACATACTACTTCATATTCCTCTTAAACATACTACTTCATATTCCACTTAAACATACTACTTCATATTCCTCTTAAATATACTACTTCATATTCCTCTTAAATATACTACTTCATTTCATCTTAAACATACTATTTCATATTCCTCTTAAACATACTACTTCATATTCCTCTTAAACATTCTACTTCATATTCCTCTTAAACATACTACTTCATATTCCTCTTAAACATACTACTTCATATTCCTCTTAAACAAACTACTTCATATTCCTCTTAAACATACTGCTTCATATTCCCCTCAAACATACTACTTCATATTCCTCTTAAATATACTACTTCATACTTCTCTTAAACATACTACTTCATATTCCTCTTAAACATACATATTCCTCTTAAACATACTACTTCATATTCCTCTTAAACATACTACTTCATATTCATCTTATACATACTACTTCATATTCCTCTTAAATATACTACTTCATATTCCTCTTAAATATACAACTTCATATTCCTCTTAAATATACTACTTCATATTCCTCTTAAACATACTACTTCATATTCCTCTTAAACATACTACTTCATATTCCTCTTAAACATACTACTTCATATTCCTCTTAAACATATTACTTCATATTCCTCTTAAACATACAACTTCATATTCATCTTAAACATACTACTTCATATTCCTCTTAAATATATTACTTCATATTCCTCTTAAATATACAACTTCATATTCCCCTTAAATATACTACTTCATATTCTTCTTAAAAATACTACTTCATATTCCTCTTAAACATACTACTTCATATTCCACTTAAACATACTACTTCATATTCCTCTTAAATATACTACTTCATATTCCTCTTAAATATACTACTTCATTTCATCTTAAACATACTATTTCATATTCCTCTTAAACATACTACTTCATATTCCTCTTAAACATTCTACTTCATATTCCTCTTAAACATACTACTTCATATTCCTCTTAAACATACTACTTCATATTGCTCTTAAACATACTACTTCATATTCCTCTTAAACATACTGCTTCATATTCCCCTCAAACATACTACTTCATATTCCTCTTAAATATACTAATTCATATTTCTCTTAAACATACTACTTCATATTCCTCTTAAACATACTACTTCATATTCTCTTAAATATACTACTTCATATTCCTCTTAAACATACTTCTTCATATTCCTCTTAAACATACTACTTCATATTCCTCTTAAACATACTAATTCATATTCCTCTTAAACATACTACTTCATATTCATCTTAAACATACTACTTCATATTCCTCTTAAATATACTACTTCATATTCCTCTTAAATATACATCTTCATATTCCTCTTAAATATACTACTTCATATTCCTCTTAAACATACTACTTCATATTCCTCTTAAACATACTACTTCATATTCCTCTTAAACATACTACTTCATATTCCTCTTAAACATACTACTTCATATTCCTCTTAAACATACTACTTCATATTCCTCTTAAACATACTGCTTCATATTCCCCTCAAACATACTACTTCATATTCCTCTTAAATATACTACTTCATACTTCTCTTAAACATACTACTTCATATTCCTCTTAAACATACATATTCCTCTTAAACATACTACTTCATATTCCTCTTAAACATACTACTTCATATTCATCTTATACATACTACTTCACATTCCTCTTAAATATACTACTTCATATTCCTCTTAAATATACAACTTCATATTCCTCTTAAATATACTACTTCATATTCCTCTTAAACATACTACTTCATATTCCTCTTAAACATACTACTTCATATTCCTCTTAAACATACTACTTCATATTCCTCTTAAACATACTACTTCATATTCCTCTTAAACATACAACTTCATATTCATCTTAAACATACTACTTCATATTCCTCTTAAATATATTACTTCATATTCCTCTTAAATATACAACTTCATATTCCCCTTAAATATACTACTTCATATTCTTCTTAAACATACTACTTCATATTCCTCTTAAACATACTACTTCATATTCCACTTAAACATACTACTTCATATTCCTCTTAAATATACTACTTCATATTCCTCTTAAATATACTACTTCATTTCATCTTAAACATACTATTTCATATTCCTCTTAAACATACTACTTCATATTCCTCTTAAGCATTCTACTTCATATTCCTCTTAAACATACTACTTCATATTCCCCTCAAACATACTACTTCATATTCCTCTTAAATATACTAATTCATATTTCTCTTAAACATACTACTTCATATTCCTCTTAAACATACTACTTCATATTCTCTTAAATATACTACTTCATATTTCTCTTAAACATACTTCTTCATATTCGTCTTAAACATACTACTTCATATTCCTCTTAAACATACTACTTCATATTCCTCTTAAACATACTACTTCATATTCATCTTAAACATACTACTTCATATTCCTCTTAAATATACTACTTCATATTCCTCTTAAATATACATCTTCATATTCCTCTTAAATATACTACTTCATATTCCTCTTAAACATACTACTTCATATTCCTCTTAAACATACTACTTCATATTCCTCTTAAACATACTTCTTCATATTCCTCTTAAACATACTACTTCATATTCCTCTTAAACATACTACTTCATATTCCTCTTAAACATACTACTTCATATTCATCTTATACATACTACTTCATATTCCTCTTAAATATACTACTTCATATTCCTCTTAAATATACAACTTCATATTCCTCTTAAATATACTACTTCATATTCCTCTTAAACATACTCCTTCATATTCCTCTTAAACATACTCTTTCATATTCCTCTTAAACATACTACTTTATATTCCTCTTAAACATACTACTTCATATTCCTCTTAAACATACTACTTCATATTCATCTTAAACATACTAGTTCATATTCCTCTTAAATATACTACTTCATATTCCTCTTAAATATACAACTTCATATTCCTCTTAAATATACTACTTCATATTCATCTTAAACATACTACTTCATATTCCTCTTAAACATACTACTTCATATTCCACTTAAACATACTACTTCATATTCCTCTTAAATATACTACTTCATATTCCTCTTAAATATACTACTTAATTTCATCTTAAACATACTATTTTATATTCCTCTTAAACATACTACTTCATATTCCTCTTAAACATTCTATTTCATATTCCTCTTAAACATACTACTTCATATTCCTCTTAAACATACTACTTCATATTCCTCTTAAACATACTACTTCATATTCCTCTCAAACATACTGCTTCATATTCCCCTCAAACATACTACTTCATATTCCTCTTAAATATACTACTTCATACTTCTCTTAAACATACTACTTCATATTCCTCTTAAACATACATATTCCTTTTAAACATACTACTTCATATTCCTCTTAAACATACTACTTCATATTCATCTTATACATACTACTTCATATTCCTCTTAAATATACTACTTCATATTCCTCTTAAATATACAACTTTATATTCCTCTTAAATATACTACTTCATATTCCTCTTAAACATACTACTTCATATTCCTCTTAAACATACTACTTCATATTCCTCTTAAACATACTACTTCATATTCCTCTTAAACATACTACTTCATATTCCTCTTAAACATACAACTTCATATTCATCTTAAACATACTACTTCATATTCCTCTTAAATATACTACTTCATATTCCTCTTAAATATACAACTTCATATTCCTCTTAAATATACTACTTCATATTCTTCTTAAACATACTACTTCATATTCCTCTTAAATATACTACTTCATATTCATCTTAAATATACTACTTCATTTCATCTTAAACATACTATTTCATATTCCTCTTAAACATACTACTTCATATTCCTCTTAAACATTCTACTTCATATTACTCTTAAACATACTACTTCATATTCCTCTTAAACATACTACTTCATATTCCTCTTAAACATACTACTTCATATTCCTCTTAAACAGTCTGCTTCATATTCCCCTCAAACATACTACTTCATATTCCTCTTAAATATACTAATTCATATTTCTCTTAAACATACTACTTCATATTCCTCTTAAACATACTACTTCATATTCCTGTTAAACATACTGCTTCATATTCCCCTCAAACATACTACTTCATATTCCTCTTAAATATACTACTTCATACATCTCTTAAACATACTACTTCATATTCCTCTTAAACATACATATTCCTCTTAAACATACTACTTCATATTCCTCTTAAACATACTACTTCATATTCATCTTATACATACTACTTCATATTGCTCTTAAACATACTACTTCATATTCCTCTTAAACATACTGCTTCATATTCCCCTCAAACATACTACTTCATATTCCTCTTAAATATACTAATTCATATTTCTCTTAAACATACTACTTCATATTCCTCTTAAACATACTACTTCATATTCTCTTAATTATACTACTTCATATTCCTCTTAAACATACTTCTTCATATTCCTCTTAAACATACTACTTCATATTCCTCTTAAACATACTACTTCATATTCCTCTTAAACATACTACTTCATATTCATCTTAAACATACTACTTCATATTCCTCTTAAATATACTACTTCATATTCCTCTTAAATATACATCTTCATATTCCTCTTAAATATACTACTTCATATTCCTCTTAAACATACTACTTCATATTCCTCTTAAACATACTACTTCATATTCCTCTTAAACATACTACTTCATATTCCTCTTAAACATACTACTTCATATTCCTCTTAAACATACTACTTCATATTCCTCTTAAACATACTACTTCATATTCCTCTTAAACATACTACTTCATATTCCTCTTAAACATACTACTTCATATTCCTCTTAAACATACTGCTTCATATTCCCCTCAAACATACTACTTCATATTCCTCTTAAATATACTACTTCATACTTCTCTTAAACATACTACTTCATATTCCTCTTAAACATACATATTCCTCTTAAACATACTACTTCATATTCCTCTTAAACATACTACTTCATATTCATCTTATACATACTACTTCATATTCCTCTTAAATATACTACTTCATATTCCTCTTAAATATACAACTTCATATTCCTCTTAAATATACTACTTCATATTCCTCTTAAACATACTACTTCATATTCCTCTTAAACATACTACTTCATATTCCTCTTAAACATACTACTTCATATTCCTCTTAAACATACTACTTCATATTCCTCTTAAACATACAACTTCATATTCATCTTAAACATACTACTTCATATTCCTCTTAAATATATTACTTCATATTCCTCTTAAATATACAACTTCATATTCCCCTTAAATATACTACTTCATATTCTTCTTAAACATACTACTTCATATTCCTCTTAAACATACTACTTCATATTCCACTTAAACATACTACTTCATATTCCTCTTAAATATACTACTTCATATTCCTCTTAAATATACTACTTCATTTCATCTTAAACATACTATTTCATATTCCTCTTAAACATACTACTTCATATTCCTCTTAAACATTCTACTTCATATTCCTCTTAAACATACTACTTCATATTCCCCTCAAACATACTACTTCATATTCCTCTTAAATATACTAATTCATATTTCTCTTAAACATACTACTTCATATTCCTCTTAAACATACTACTTCATATTCTCTTAAATATACTACTTCATATTTCTCTTAAACATACTTCTTCATATTCGTCTTAAACATACTACTTCATATTCCTCTTAAACATACTACTTCATATTCCTCTTAAACATACTACTTCATATTCATCTTAAACATTCTACTTCATATTCCTCTTAAACATACTACTTCATATTCCCCTCAAACATACTACTTCATATTCCTCTTAAATATACTAATTCATATTTCTCTTAAACATACTACTTCATATTCCTCTTAAACATACTACTTCATATTCTCTTAAATATACTACTTCATATTTCTCTTAAACATACTTCTTCATATTCGTCTTAAACATACTACTTCATATTCCTCTTAAACATACTACTTCATATTCCTCTTAAACATACTACTTCATATTCATCTTAAACATACTACTTCATATTCCTCTTAAATATACTACTTCATATTCCTCTTAAATATACATCTTCATATTCCTCTTAAATATACTACTTCATATTCCTCTTAAACATACTACTTCATATTCCTCTTAAACATACTACTTCATATTCCTCTTAAACATACTTCTTCATATTCCTCTTAAACATACTACTTCATATTCCTCTTAAACATACTACTTCATATTCCTCTTAAACATACTACTTCATATTCATCTTATACATACTACTTCATATTCCTCTTAAATATACTACTTCATATTCCTCTTAAATATACAACTTCATATTCCTCTTAAATATACTACTTCATATTCCTCTTAAACATACTCCTTCATATTCCTCTTAAACATACTCTTTCATATTCCTCTTAAACATACTACTTTATATTCCTCTTAAACATACTACTTCATATTCCTCTTAAACATACTACTTCATATTCATCTTAAACATACTAGTTCATATTCCTCTTAAATATACTACTTCATATTCCTCTTAAATATACAACTTCATATTCCTCTTAAATATACTACTTCATATTCATCTTAAACATACTACTTCATATTCCTCTTAAACATACTACTTCATATTCCACTTAAACATACTACTTCATATTCCTCTTAAATATACTACTTCATATTCCTCTTAAATATACTACTTCATTTCATCTTAAACATACTATTTCATATTCCTCTTAAACATACTACTTCATATTCCTCTTAAACATTCTACTTCATATTCCTCTTAAACATACTACTTCATATTCATCTTAAACATACTACTTCATATTCCTCTTAAACATACTACTTCATATTCCTCTCAAACATACTGCTTCATATTCCCCTCAAACATACTACTTCATATTCCTCTTAAATATACTACTTCATACTTCTCTTAAACATACTACTTCATATTCCTCTTAAACATACATATTCCTCTTAAACATACTACTTCATATTCCTCTTAAACATACTACTTCATATTCATCTTATACATACTACTTCATATTCCTCTTAAATATACTACTTCATATTCCTCTTAAATATACAACTTTATATTCCTCTTAAATATACTACTTCATATTCCTCTTAAACATACTACTTCATATTCCTCTTAAACATACTACTTCATATTCCTCTTAAACATACTACTTCATATTCCTCTTAAACATACTACTTCATATTCCTCTTAAACATACAACTTCATATTCATCTTAAACATACTACTTCATATTCCTCTTAAATATACTACTTCATATTCCTCTTAAATATACAACTTCATATTCCTCTTAAATATACTACTTCATATTCTTCTTAAACATACTACTTCATATTCCTCTTAAATATACTACTTCATATTCATCTTAAATATACTACTTCATTTCATATTAAACATACTATTTCATATTCCTCTTAAACATACTACTTCATATTCCTCTTAAACATTCTACTTCATATTCCTCTTAAACATACTACTTCATATTCCTCTTAAACATACTACTTCATATTCCTCTTAAACATACTACTTCATATTCCTCTTAAACAGTCTGCTTCATATTCCCCTCAAACATACTACTTCATATTCCTCTTAAATATACTAATTCATATTTCTCTTAAACATACTACTTCATATTCCTCTTAAACATACTACTTCATATTCTCTTAAATATACTACTTCATATTCCTCTTAAACATACTTCTTCATATTCCTCTTAAACATACTACTTCATATTCCTCTTAAACATACTACTTCATATTCCTCTTAAACATACTACTTCATATTCATCTTAAACATACTACTTCATATTCCTCTTAAATATACTACTTCATATTCCTCTTAAATATACAACTTCATATTCCTCTTAAATATACTACTTCATATTCCTCTTAAACATACTACTTCATATTCCTCTTAAACATACTACTTCATATTCCTCTTACACATACTACTTCATATTCCTCTTAAACATACTACTTCATATTCCTCTTAAACATACTACTTCATATTCACCTTAAACATACTGCTTCATATTCCTCTTAAATATGCAACTTCATATTCCTCTTAAATATACTACTTTATATTCCTCTTAAAGCTACTACTTCCTATTCCTTTTAAAAATACTACTTCATATGCCTCTTAAGCACACTACTTCATATTCCTCTTAAATATACTACTTCATATTCCTCTTAAACATACTAATTCATATTCCTCTTAAACATACTACTTTATATTCCTCTTAAACATACTACTTCATATTCCTCTTAAACATACTACTTCATATTCCTCTTAAACATACTACTTCATATTCCTCCTAAACAAACTACTTCATATTCCTCTTAAACATAGTTCTTCGTATTCCTCTTACACATACTACTTCATATTCATCTTAAACATACTACTTCATATTCCTCTTAAATATACTACTTCATATTCCTCTTAAACATTCTACTTCATATTCCTCTTAAATACACTACTTCATATTCCTCTTAAACATACTACTTCATATTCCTCTTAAACATACTAATTCATATTCCTCTTAAACATACTACTTCATATTCCTCTTAAACATACTACTTCATATTCCTCTTAAACATACTATTTCATATTCCTCTTAAACATACTACTTCATATTCCTCTTAAACATACTACTTTATATTCCTCTTAAAAATACTACTTCATATTCCTCTTAAACATACTACTTCATATTCCTCTTAAACATACTATTTCATATTCCTATTAAATATACTGCTTCATATTCCTCTTAAACATGCTACTTCAAATTCCTCTTAAACATACTACTTCATATTCCTCTTAAATATATTACTTCATATTCCTCTTAAACATACTACTTCATATTCCTCTTAAACACACTACTTCATATTCCTCTTAAACATACTACTTCATATTCCTCTTAAACATACTACTTCATATTCCCCTTAAATATACTACTTCATATTCCTCTTAAACATAATACTTCATATTCCTCTTAAAAATACTACTTCATATTCCTCTTAACCATAATACTTCATAGTCATCTTAAATATACTACTTCATATTCCTCTTAAACATACTACTTAATATTCCTCTTAAACATACTACTTCATATTCCTCTTAAACATGCTACTTCATATTCCTCTTAAACATACTACTTCATATTCCCCTTAAACATACTACTTCATATTCCTCTTAAACATACTATTTCATATTCCCCTTAAATATACTACTTCATTTTCCTCTTAAACAGACTAGTTCATATTCCTTTTAAACATACTACTTTATATTCCTCTTAAATATACTACTTCATATTCATCTTAAACATACTACTACATATTCCTCTTAAACATGCTACTTCATATTCCTCTTAAACATGCTACTTCATATTCCTCTTAAACATACTACTGCCTATTCCTCTTAAACATACTACTTCATATTCCCCTTAAACATACTACTTCATATTCCTCTTAAACATACTATTTCATATTCCTCTTAAACATACTACTTCATTTTCCTCTTAAACAGACTACTTCATATTCCTCTTAAACATACTCCTTCATATTCCTCTTAAATATACTACTTCATATTCCTCTTAAATATACTACTTCATATTCCTCTTAAATATACTTCTTCATATTCCTCTTAAATATACTACTTCATATTCCTCTTAAGCATACTACTTCATATTCCTCTTAAATACACTACTTCATATTCCTCTGAAACATACTTCTTCATATTCCTCTTAAATATACTACTTCATATTCCTCTTAAACATACTACTTCATATTCCTCTTAAACATGCTACTTCATATTCCTCTTAAACATACTACTGCCTATTCCTCTTAAACATACTACTTCATATTCCCCTTAAACATACTACTTCATATTCCTCTTAAACATACTATTTCATATTCCTCTTAAACATACTACTTCATTTTCCTCTTAAACAGACTACTTCATATTCCTCTTAAACATACTACTTTATATTCCTCTTAAATATACTACTTCATATTCATCTTAAACATACTACTACACATTCCTCTTAAACATGTTACTTCATTTTGCTCTTAAACATACTACTTCAAATTCCTCTTAAATATACTATTTCATATTCCTCTTAAACATACTACTTCATATTCCTCTTAAACAAACTACTTAATATTTATCTTTAACATATTACTTCATATTCCTCTGAAATATACTACTTCATATTCCTCTTAAACAGACTAATTCATATTCCTCTTAAATATACTACTTCATATTCCTCTTAAATATACTACTTCATATTTGTCTTAAACATACTACTTCATATTCCTCTTAAACATACTACTTCATATTCCTCTTAAATATACTACTTCTTATTCCTCTTAAATATACTACTTCAGATTCCTCTTAAACATACTACTTCATATTCCTCTTAAATATACTACTTTATATTCCTCTTAAATATATTACTTCATATTCCTCTTAAAAATACTACTTCATGTTCCTCTTACACATACTACTTCATATTCCTCTTAAACATACTACTTCATATTCATCTTAAATATACTGCTTCATATTCCTCTTAAATATACTACTTCATATTCCTCTTTAACATACTACTTCATATTCCTCTTAAACATACTACTGCATATTCCTCTTAAACATACTACTTCATATTCCTCTTAAACATACTACTTCATATTCCTCTAAAACATACTACTTCATATTCCTCTGAAACATACTACTTCATATTCCTCTTAAACATACTACTTCATATTCCCCTTAAATATACTACTTCATATTCCTCTTAAACATACTACTTCATATTTCTCTTAAATATACTGCTTCATATTCCTCTTAAACATACTACTTAATATTCCTCTTAAATATACTACTTCATATTCCTCTTAAACATACTACTTCATATTCCTCTTAAACATACTACTTCATATTCCTCTTAAACATACTACTTCATATTGCTCTTAAATATACTACTTCATATTCCTCTTAAACATACTCTTTCATATTCCTCTTAAACATACTACTTCATATATCTCTTAAACATACTACTTCATATTCCTCTTAAACATACTACTTCATATTCCTCTTAAACATACTGCTTATATTCCTCTTAAACATACTATTTCATATTCCTCTTAAACATACTACTTCATATTCCTCTTAAACATACTACTTCATTTTCCTCTTAAATATACTACTTCATATTCATCTTAAACATACCACTACATATTCCTCTTAAACATGCTACTTCATATTCCTCTTAAATATACTACTTCAAATTCATCTTAAATATACTACTTCATTTTCCTCTTAAACATACTACTTCATATTCCTCTTAAACATACTACTTCATATTCCTCTTAAACATACTACTTCATATTCCTCTTAAACATACTACTTCATATTCCTCTTAAACATACTACTTCATATTCCTCTTAAACATACTACTTCATATTCCTCTTAAACATACTACTTCATATTCCTCTTAAACATATTACTTCATATTCGTCTTAAACATACTACTTCATTGTCCTCTTAAACATAATACTTCATATTCCTCTTAAATATACTACTTCATATTCCTCTTAAACATACTACTTCATATTCCTCTTAAACATACTACTTCATATTCCTCTTAAACATACTACTTCATATTCCTCTTAAACATACTACTTCATAATCCTTTTAAACATACTACTTCACATTCCTCTTAAATATACTACTTTATATTCCTCTTAAGCATACTACTTTATATTCCTCTTAAAAATACTACTTCATATTCCTCTTAAACATACTACTTCATATTCCTCTTAAACATACTATTTCATATTCCTATTAAATATACTGCTTCATATTCCTCTTAAACATACTACTTCAAATTCCTCTTAAACATACTACTTCATATTCCTCTTAAATATACTACTTCATATTCCTCTTAAACATACTACTTCATATTCCTCTTAAACACACTACTTCATATTCCTCTTAAACATACTACTTCATATTCCTCTTAAACATACTACTTCATATTCCCCTTAAATATACTACTTCATATTCCTCTTAAACATAATACTTCATATTCCTCTTGAACATACTACTTCATATTCCTCTTAACCATAATACTTCATATTCATCTTAAATATACTACTTCATATTCCTCTTAAACATACTACTTCATATTCCTCTTAAACATACTACTTCATATTCCTCTTAAACATGCTACTTCATATTCCTCTTAAACATACTACTTCATATTCCCCTTAAACATACTACTTCATATTCCTCTTAAACATACAAATTCATATTCCCCTTAAACATACTACTTCATTTTCCTCTTAAACAGACTAGTTCATATTCCTTTTAAACATACTACTTTATATTCCTCTTAAATATACTACTTCATATTCATCTTAAACATACTACTACATATTCCTCTTAAACATGCTACTTCATTTTGCTCTTAAACATACTACCTTAAATTCCTCTTAAATATACTACTTCATATTCCTCTTAAACATACTACTTAATATTCCTCTTAAACATACTACTTCATCATCCTCTTAAACATACTAGTTCATATTCCTCTTAAACATACTACTTCATATTCCTCTTAAACATACTACTTCATATTCCTCTTAAACATTCTACTTCATATTCCTCTTAAACATACTCCTTCATATTCCTCTTAAATATACTACTTCATATTCCTCTTAAATATACTACTTCATATTCCTCTTAAATATACTTCTTCATATTCCTCTTAAATATACTACTTCATATTCCTCTTAAGCATACTACTTCATATTCCTCTTAAATATACTACTTCATATTCCTCTGAAACATACTACTTCATATTCCTCTTATACATACTACTGCATATTCCTTTTAAACATACTACTTCATATTCCTCTTAAACATACTACTTCATATTCCTCTTAAACATACCACTTCATATTCCTCTTAACCATACTACTTCATATTCTTCTTAAATATACTAATTCATATTCCTCTTAAATATACTACTTCATATTACTCTTAAATATACTACTTCATATTCCTCTTAAATATACTACTTCATATTCCTCTTAAATATACTACTTCATATTCCTCTTAAATATAATACTTCATATTCCTCCTAAACATACTACTTCATATTCCTCCTAAACATACTACTTCATATTCCTCTTAAACATACTACTTCATATTCCTCTAAAACATACTCACTCATATTCCTCTTAAACATACTACTTCATATTCCTCTTAAACATAATAGTTCATATTCCTCTTAAATATACAACTTCATATTCCTCTTAAATATACTACTTCATATTCCTCTTCAACAAACTACTTCATATTCCTATTAAACATACTACTTCATATTCCTCTTAAACATTCTACTTCATATTCCTCTTACATACTACTTCATATTCATCTTAAACATACTACTTCATATTCCTCTTAAATATACTATTTCATATTTTTCTTAAACATTCTACTTCATATTCCTCTTAAACATACTACTTCATATTCCTCTTAAACATACTACTTCATATTCCTCTTAAATATACTACTTCATATTCCTCTTAAACATACTACTTCAGATTCCTCTTAAAGAAACTACTTCATATTCCTATTCAACATACTACTTCATATTCCTCTTAAACATACTACTTCATATTCCTCTTACATACTACTTCATATTCATCTTAAACATACTACTTCATATTCCTCTTAAATATACTACTTCATATTTTTCTTAAACATTCTACTTCATATTGCTCTTAAACATACTACTTCCTATTCCTCTTAAACATACTACTTCATATTCCTCTTAAATATACTACTTCATATTCCTCTTAAACATACTACTTCATATTCCTCTTAAACATAATACTTCATATTCCTTTTAAACATATTACTTCATATTCCTCTTAAACATACTACTTCATATTCCTCTTAAACATACTACTTCATATTCCTCTTAAACATACTACTTCATATTCCTCTTAAACATACTACTTCATTTTCCTCTTAAATATACTACTTCATATTCCTCTTAAACATACTACTTCATATTCCTCTTAAACATACTAATTCATATTCCTCTTAAACATACTACTTCATATTCCTCTTAAACATACTACTTCATATTCATTTTAAACAAACTACTTCATATTCCTCTTAAACATACTACTTCATATTCCTCTTAAATATACTACTTCATATTCCTCTTAAAAATACTACTTCATATTCCTCTTAAACATAATAGTTCATATTCCACTTAAATATACAACTTCATATTCCTCTTAAATATACTACTTCATATTCCTCTTCAACAAACTACTTCATATTCCTATTAAACATACTACTTCATATTCCTCCTAAACATTCTACTTCATATTCCTCTTACATACTACTTCATATTCATCTTAAACATACTACTTCATATTCCTCTTAAATATACTATTTCATATTTTTCTTAAACATTCTACTTCATATTCCTCTTAAACATACTACTTCATATTCCTCTTAAACATACTACTTCATATTCCTCTTAAATATACTACTTCATATTCCTCTTAAACATACTACTTCAGATTCCTCTTAAAGAAACTACTTCATATTCCTATTAAACATACTACTTCATATTCCTCTTAAACATACTACTTCATATTCCTCTTACATACTACTTCATATTCATCTTAAACATACTACTTCATATTCCTCTTAAATATACTACTTCATATTTTTCTTAAACATTTTACTTCATATTCCTCTTAAACATACTACTTCCTATTCCTCTTAAACATACTACTTCATATTCCTCTTAAATATACTACTTCATATTCCTCTTAAACATACTACTTCATATTCCTCTTAAACATACTACTTCATATTCCTTTTAAACATATTACTTCATATTCCTCTTAAACATACTACTTCATATTCCTCTTAAACATACTACTTCATATTCCTCTTAAACATACTACTTCATATTCCTCTTAAACATACTACTTCATATTCCTCTTAAATATACTACTTCATATTCCTCTTAAACATACTACTTCATATTCCTCTTAAACATACTAATTCATATTCCTCTTAAACATACTACTTCATATTCCTCTTAAACATACTACTTCATATTCATTTTAAACATACTACTTCATATTCCTCTTAAATATACTCCTTAATATTCATCTTCAATATTCTACTTCATATTCCTCTTAAAAATGCAATTCCCCATTCCTCTTAAATATACTACTTCATATTCCTCTTAAACATACTACTTCATATTCCTCTTTAACATATTATTTCATATTCGTCTTAAATATACTACTTCATATTCCTATTAAATATACTGCTTCATATTCCTCTTAAACATACTACTTCATATTCCTCTTAAACATACTACTTCATATTCCTCTTAAGCAAACTACTTCATATTCCTCTTAAACACAGTGCTTCATATTCCTCTCACACATACTACTTCATATTCATCTTAAACATACTACTTCATATTCCTCTTCAATATACTACTTCATATTTCTCTTAAACATTCTACTTCATATTCCTCTTAAATATACTACTTCATATTCCTCTTAAACATACAACTTCATATTTCTCTTAAACATACTATGTTACTTTATATTCCTCTTAAACATAATACTTCATATTCCTCTTAAATATACTACTTGATATTCCTCTTAAATATACTACTTCATATTCCTCGGTAACATACTACTTTATATTCCTCTTAAACATACTACTTCAGATTCCTCTTAAACACACTACTTCATATTCCTCTTTAACATACTACTTCATATTCCTCTTAAACATACTACTGCATATTTCTCTAAAACATACTACTTTATATTCCTCTTGAACATACTACTTCATATTCCTCTTAAACATACTACTTCATATTCCTCTTAAACATACTACTTCATATTCCTCTTAAACATACTACTTAATATTTATCTTAAACATACTACTTCATATTCCTCTTAAATATACTACTTCATATTCCTCTTAAACAGACTACTTCATATTCCTCTTAAATATACTACTTCATATTCCTCTTAAATATACTACTTCATATTTGTCTTAAACATACTACTTCATATTCCTCTTAAACATACTACTTCATATTCCTTTTAAATATACTACTTCATATTCCTCTTAAATATACTACTTCAGATTCCTTTTAAACATACTACTTCATATTCCTCTTAAATATACTACTTCATATTCCTCTTAAATATACTACTTCATATTTCTCTTAAAAATACTACTTCATGTTCCTCTTACACATACTACTTCATATTCCTCTTAAACATACTACTTCATATTCATCTTAAATATACTGCTTCATATTCCTCTTAAATATACTACTTCATATTTCTCTTAAACATTCTACTTCATATTCCTCTTAAATATACTACTTCATATTCATCTTAAACATACAACTTCATATTTCTCTTAAACATACTATGTTACTTTATATTCCTCTTAAACATATTACTTCATATTCCTGTTAAATATACTACTTGATATTCCTCTTAAATATACAACTTCATATTCCTCTTAAACATACTACTTTATATTCCTTTTAAACATACTACTTCAGATTCCTCTTAAACACACTACTTCATATTCCTCTTTAACATACTACTTCATATTCCTCTTAAACATACTACTGCATATTCCTCTAAAACATACTACTTTATATTCCTCTTGAACATACTACTTCATATTCCTCTTAAACATACTACTTCATATTCCTCTTAAACATACTACTTCATATTCCTCTTAAATATACTACTTCATATTCCTCTTAAATATACTACTTCATATTCATCTTAAACATACTACTTCATATTCCTCTTAAACATACAACTTCATATTCCTCTTAAACATACTACTTCATATTCCTCTTAAACATACTACTTCATATTCCTCTTTAACATACTACTTCATATTCCTCTTAAATATACCACTTCATATTCCTCTTAAATATACTTGTTAATAATCCTCTTAAAAATACTACTTCATATTCCTCTTAAACATACTACTTCATATTCCTCTTAAACATACTACTTCATATTCGCCTTAAATATAATACTTCATATTCCTCTTAAACATACTACTTCATATTCCTCTTAAGCATACTACTTCATATTCCTCTTAACCATACTACTTCATATTCCTCTTAAATATACTACTTCATATTCCTCTTAAACATACTACTTCATATTCCTCTTAAACATGCTACTTCATATTCCTCTTAAACATACTACTTCATATTCCTCTTAAACATAATAGTTCATATTCCTCTTAAATATACAACTTCATATTCCTCTTAAATATACTACTTCATATTCCTCTTCAACAAACTACTTCATATTCCTATTAAACATACTACTTCATATTCCTCTTAAACATTCTACTTCATATTCCTCTTACATACTACTTCATATTCATCTTAAACATACTACTTCATATTCCTCTTAAATATACTATTTCATATTTTTCTTAAACATTCTACTTCATATTCCTCTTAAACATACTACTTCATATTCCTCTTAAACATACTACTTCATATTCCTCTTAAATATACTACTTCATATTCCTCTTAAACATACTACTTCAGATTCCTCTTAAAGAAACTACTTCATATTCCTATTCAACATACTACTTCATATTCCTCTTAAACATACTACTTCATATTCCTCTTACATACTACTTCATATTCATCTTAAACATACTACTTCATATTCCTCTTAAATATACTACTTCATATTCCTCTTAAACATACTACTTCATATTCCTCTTTAACATATTATTTCATATTCGTCTTAAATATACTACTTCATATTCCTATTAAATATACTGCTTCATATTCCTCTTAAACATACTACTTCATATTCCTCTTACATACTACTTCATATTCATCTTAAACATACTACTTCATATTCCTCTTAAATATACTACTTCATATTTTTCTTAAACATTTTACTTCATATTCCTCTTAAACATACTACTTCCTATTCCTCTTAAACATACTACTTCATATTCCTCTTAAATATACTACTTCATATTCCTCTTAAACATACTACTTCATATTCCTCTTAAACATACTACTTCATATTCCTTTTAAACATATTACTTCATATTCCTCTTAAACATACTACTTCATATTCCTCTTAAACATACTACTTCATATTCCTCTTAAACATACTACTTCATATTCCTCTTAAACATACTACTTCATATTCCTCTTAAATATACTGCTTCATATTCCTCTTAAACATACTACTTCATATTCCTCTTAAACATACTAATTCATATTCCTCTTAAACATACTACTTCATATTCCTCTTAAACATACTACTTCATATTCATTTTAAACATACTACTTCATATTCCTCTTAAACATACTACTTCATATTCCATCTTCAATATTCTACTTCATATTCCTCTTAAAAATACAATTCCCCATTCCTCTTAAATATACTACTTCATATTCCTCTTAAACATACTACTTCATATTCCTCTTTAACATATTATTTCATATTCGTCTTAAATATACTACTTCATATTCCTATTAAATATACTGCTTCATATTCCTCTTAAACATACTACTTCATATTCCTCTTAAACATACTACTTCATATTCCTCTTAAGCAAACTACTTCATATTCCTCTTAAACATAGTGCTTCATATTCCTCTCACACATACTACTTCATATTCATCTTAAACATACTACTTCATATTCCTCTTCAATATACTACTTCATATTTCTCTTAAACATTCTACTTCATATTCCTCTTAAATATACTACTTCATATTCCTCTTAAACATACAACTTCATATTTCTCTTAAACATACTATGTTACTTTATATTCCTCTTAAACATAATACTTCATATTCCTCTTAAATATACTACTTGATATTCCTCTTAAATATACTACTTCATATTCCTCTTAAACATACTACTTTATATTCCTCTTAAAAATACTACTTCAGATTCCTCTTAAACACACTACTTCATATTCCTCTTTAACATACTACTTCATATTCCTCTTAAACATACTACTCCATATTCCTCTAAAACATACTACTTTATATTCCACTTGAACATACTACTTCATATTCCTCTTAAACATACTACTTCATATTCCTCTTAAACATACTACTTCATATTCCTCTTAAACATACTACTTAATATTTATCTTAAACATACTACTTCATATTCCTCTTAAATATACTACTTCATATTCCTCTTAAACAGACTACTTCATATTCCTCTTAAATATACTACTTCATATTCCTCTTAAATATACTACTTCATATTTGTCTTAAACATACTACTTCATATTCCTCTTAAACATACTACTTCATATTCCTTTTAAATATACTACTTCATATTCCTCTTAAATATACTACTTCAGATTCCTTTTAAACATACTACTTTATATTCCTCTTAAATATACTACTTCATATTCCTCTTAAATATACTACTTCATATTCCTCTTAAAAATACTACTTCATGTTCCTCTTACACATACTACTTCATATTCCTCTTAAACATACTACTTCATATTCATCTTAAATATACTGCTTCATATTCCTCTTAAATATACTACTTCATATTTCTCTTAAACATTCTACTTCATATTCCTCTTAAATATACTACTTCATATTCCTCTTAAACATACAACTTCATATTTCTCTTAAACATACTATGTTACTTTATATTCCTCTTAAACATAATACTTCATATTCCTGTTAAATATACTACTTGATATTCCTCTTAAATATACTACTTCATATTCCTCTTAAACATACTACTTTATATTCCTCTTAAACATACTACTTCAGATTCCTCTTAAACACACTACTTCATATTCCTCTTTAACATACTACTTCATATTCCTCTTAAACATACTACTGCTTATTCCTCTAAAACATACTACTTTATATTCCTCTTGAACATACTACTTCATATTCCTCTTAAACATACTACTTCATATTCCTCTTAAACATACTACTTCATATTCCTCTTAAATATACTACTTCATATTCCTCTTAAATATACTACTTCATATTCATCTTAAACATACTACTTCATATTCATTTTAAACATACTACTTCATATTCCTCTTAAATATACTCCTTAATATTCATCTTCAATATTCTACTTCATATTCCTCTTAAAAATACAATTCCCCATTCCTCTTAAATATACTACTTCATATTCCTCTTAAACATACTACTTCATATTCCTCTTTAACATATTATTTCATATTCGTCTTAAATATACTACTTCATATTCCTATTAAATATACTGCTTCATATTCCTCTTAAACATACTACTTCATATTCCTCTTAAACATACTACTTCATATTCCTCTTAAGCAAACTACTTCATATTCCTCTTAAACATAGTGCTTCATATTCCTCTCACACATACTACTTCATATTCATCTTAAACATACTACTTCATATTCCTCTTCAATATACTACTTCATATTTCTCTTAAACATTCTACTTCATATTCCTCTTAAATATACTACTTCATATTCCTCTTAAACATACAACTTCATATTTCTCTTAAACATACTATGTTACTTTATATTCCTCTTAAACATAATACTTCATATTCCTCTTAAATATACTACTTGATATTCCTCTTAAATATACTACTTCATATTCCTCTTAAACATACTACTTTATATTCCTCTTAAACATACTACTTCAGATTCCTCTTAAACACACTACTTCATATTCCTCTTTAACATACTACTTCATATTCCTCTTAAACATACTACTGCATATTCCTCTAAAACATACTACTTTATATTCCTCTTGAACATACTACTTCATATTCCTCTTAAACATACTACTTCATATTCCTCTTAAACATACTACTTCATATTCCTCTTAAACATACTACTTAATATTTATCTTAAACATACTACTTCATATTCCTCTTAAACATACTACTTCATATTCCTCTTAAACATACTACTTCATATTCCTCTTAAATATACTACTTCATATTTGTCTTAAACATACTACTTCATATTCCTCTTAAACATACTACTTCATATTCCTTTTAAATATACTACTTCATATTCCTCTTAAATATACTACTTCAGATTCCTTTTAAACATACTACTTCATATTCCTCTTAAATATACTACTTCATATTCCTCTTAAATATACTACTTCATATTCCTCTTAAAAATACTACTTCATGTTCCTCTTACACATACTACTTCATATTCCTCTTAAACATACTACTTCATATTCATCTTAAATATACTGCCTCATATTCCTCTTAAATATACTACTTCATATTTCTCTTAAACATTCTACTTCATATTCCTCTTAAATATACTACTTCATATTCCTCTTAAACATACAACTTCATATTTCTCTTAAACATACTATGTTACTTTATATTCCTCTTAAACATAATACTTCATATTCCTGTTAAATATACTACTTGATATTCCTCTTAAATATACTACTTCATATTCCTCTTAAACATACTACTTTATATTCCTCTTAAACATACTACTTCAGATTCCTCTTAAACACACTACTTCATATTCCTCTTTAACATACTACTTCATATTCCTCTTAAACATACTACTGCATATTCCTCTAAAACATACTACTTTATATTCCTCTTGAACATACTACTTCATATTCCTCTTAAACATACTACTTCATATTCCTCTTAAACATACTACTTCATATTCCTCTTAAATATACTACTTCATATTCCTCTTAAATATACTACTTCATATTCATCTTAAACATACTACTTCATATTCCTCTTAAACATACTACTTCATATTCCTCTTAAACATACTACTTCATATTCCTCTTAAACATACTACTTCATATTCCTCTTTAACATACTACTTCATATTCCTCTTAAATATACCACTTCATATTCCTCTTAAATATACTTGTTAATAATCCTCTTAAAAATACTACTTCATATTCCTCTTAAACATACTACTTCATATTCCTCTTAAACATACTACTTCATATTCGCCTTAAATATAATACTTCATATTCCTCTTAAACATACTACTTCATATTCCTCTTAAGCATACTACTTCATATTCCTCTTAACCATACTACTTCATATTCCTCTTAAATATACTACTTCATATTCCTCTTAAACATACTACTTCATATTCCTCTTAAACATGCTACTTCATATTCCTCTTAAACATACTACTTCCTATTCCTCTTAAACATACTACTTCATATTCCCCTTAAACATACTACTTCATATTCCTCTTAAACATACTATTTCATATTCCTCTTAAACATACTACTTCATTTTCCTCTTAAACAGACTACTTCATATTCCTCTTAAACATACTACTTTATATTCCTCTTAAATATACTACTTCATATTCATCTTAAACATACTACTACACATTCCTCTTAAACATGTTACTTCATTTTGCTCTTAAACATACTACTTCAAATTCCTCTTAAATATACTATTTCATATTCCTCTTAAACATACTACTTCATATTCCTCTTAAACATACAAGTTCATATTCCTCTTAAACATACTACTTCATATTCCTCTTAAACATACTACTTCATATTCCTCTTAAACATACTACTTCATATTCCTCTTAAATATACTACTTCATATTCATCTTAAACATACTACTTCATATTCATCTTAAACATACTACTTCATATTCCTCTTAAACATACTACTTCATATTCCTCTTAAACATACTACTTCATATTCCTCTTAAACATACTACTTCATATTCCTCTTTAACATACTACTTCATATTCCTCTTAAATATACCACTTCATATTCCTCTTAAATATACTTGTTCATAATCCTCTTAAATATACTACTTCATATTCCTCTTAAACATACTACTTCATATTCCTCTTAAACATACTACTTCATATTCGCCTTAAATATAATACTTCATATTCCTCTTAAACATACTACTTCATATTCCTCTTAAGCATACTACTTCATATTCCTCCTAACCATACTACTTCATATTCCTCTTAAATATACTACTTCATATTCCTCTTAAACATACTACTTCATATTCCTCTTAAACATGCTACTTCATATTCCTCTTAAACATACTACTTCCTATTCCTCTTAAACATACTACTTCATATTCCCCTTAAACATACTACTTCATATTCCTCTTAAACATACTAGTTCATCTTTTTCCTAAACATACTACTTCATATTCCTCTTAAACATACTACTTCATATTCCTCTTAAACATACTACTTCATATTCCTCTTAAATATACTACTTCATATTCCTCTTAAATATACTACTTCATATTCATCTTAAACATACTACTTCATATTCCTCTTAAACATACTACTTCATATTCCTTTTAAATATACTGCGTCATATTCATCTTAAATATACTACTTCATATTTCTCTTAAACATACTACTTCATATTCCTCCTAAACATACTACTTCATATTCCTCTTAAACATACTACTTCATATTCCTCTTAAACATACTACTTCATATTCCTCTTAAACATACTACTACATATTCCTCTTAAACATACTGCTTCTTGTTTCTCTTAAACATACTACTTCATGTTCCTCTTAAATATGGTACTTCATATTCTTCTTAAATATACCACTTCATATTCCTCTTAAACATACTACTTCATATTCCTCTTAAACATACTACTTCATATTCCTCTTAAATATACTACTTCATATTCCTCTTAAATATACCACTTCATATTCATCTTAAGCATACTACTTCATATTCTCCTTAAGCATACTACTTCATATTCCTCTTAAATATACTACTTCATATTCCTCTTAAACATACTACTTCATATTCCTCTTTAACATACTACTTCATATTCCTCTTAAATAGACTACTTCATATTCCCCTTAAATATACTTGTTCATATTCCTCTTAAATATAATACTTCATATTCCTCTTAAACATACTACTTCATATTCCTCTTAAGCGTACTACTTCATATTCCTCCTAACCATACTACTTCATATTCCTCTTAAATATACTACTTCATATTCCTCTTAAACATACTACTTCATATTCCTCTTAAACATGCTACTTCATATTCCTCTTAAACATACTACTTCCTATTCCTCTTAAACATACTACTTCATATTCCCCTTAAACATACTACTTCATATTCCTCTTAAACATACTAGTTCATCTTCCTCCTAAACATACTACTTCATATTCCTCTTAAACATACTACTTCATATTCCTCTTAAACATACTACTTCATATTCCTCTTAAATATACTACTTCATATTCCTCTTAAATATACTACTTCATATTCATCTTAAACATACTACTTCATATTCCTCTTAAACATACTACTTCATATTCCTTTTAAATATACTGCGTCATATTCATCTTAAATATACTACTTCATATTTCTCTTAAACATACTACTTCATATTCCTCCTAAACATACTACTTCATATTCCTCTTAAACATACTACTTCATATTCCTCTTAAACATACTACTTCATATTCCTCTTAAACATACTACTACATATTCCTCTTAAACATACTGCTTCTTGTTTCTCTTAAACATACTACTTCATGTTCCTCTTAAATATGGTACTTCATATTCTTCTTAAATATACCACTTCATATTCCTCTTAAACATACTACTTCATATTCCTCTTAAACATACTACTTCATATTCCTCTTAAATATACTACTTCATATTCCTCTTAAATATACCACTTCATATTCATCTTAAGCATACTACTTCATATTCTCCTTAAACATACTACTTCATATTCCTCTTAAATATACTACTTCATATTCCTCTTAAACATACTACTTCATATTCCTCTTTAACATACTACTTCATATTCCTCTTAAATAGACTACTTCATATTCCTCTTAAATATACTTGTTCATATTCCTCTTAAATATACTACTTCATATTCCTCTTAAACATACTACTTCATATTCCTCTTAAATATACTACTTCATATTCCTCTGAAACATACTACTTCAAATTCCTCTTAAACATACTACTGCATATTCCTCTTAAACATACTACTTCATATTCCTCTAAAACATACTACTTCATATTCCTCTTAAACATACCACTTCATATTCCTCTTAAACATATTACTTCATATTCTTCTTCAATATACTAATTCATATTCATCTTAAATATACTACTTCATATTACTCTTAAATATACTAGTTCATATTCTTCTTAAATATACTACTTCATATACCTTTTAAATATACTGCTTCATATTCCTCTTAAATATACTACTTCATATTCCTCTTAAACATACTACTTCATATTCCTCCTAAACATACTACTTCATATTCCTCTTAAACATACCACTTCATATTCCTCTTAAACATACTACTTCATATTCCTCTTAAACATACTACTTCATATTCCTCTTAAACATACAACTTCATATTCTTGTTAAATATACTACTTCATATTCCTCTTAAATATACTACTTCATATTCATCTTAAATATACTACTTCATATTCCTCTTAAACATACTACTTCATATTCCTCTTAAACATACTACTTCATATTCCTCTTAAACATACTACTTCATATTCCTCTTAAACATACTACTTCATATTCCTCTTGAACATACTACTTCATATTCCTCTTAAACATACTACTTCATATTCCTCTTGAATATACTACTTCATATTCTTCTTAAACATACTACTTCATATTCCTCTTAAACATACTACTTCATATTCCTCTTAAACATTCTACTTCATATTCCTCTTAAACATAGTGCTTCATATTCCTCTAAAACATACTACTTCATATTTATCTTTAACATACTACTTCATATTCCCCTTAAATATACTACTTCATATTCATCTTGAACATACTACTTCATATTCCTTCCTAACATACTACTTCATATTCCTCTTGAACATACTACTACATATTCTTCTTAAACATACTACTTCATATTCCTCTTAAACATACTACTTCATATTCCTCCTAAACAAACTACTTCATATTCCTCTTAAATATACCACTTCATATTCCTCTTAAACATACTACTTCATATTCCTCTTAAACATACTACTTTATATTCCTTTTAAACATACTACTTCATATTCCTCTTAAATATACTACTTCATATTCCTCTTAAATTTACTACTTCTTATTTCTCTTAAACATACTACTTCATATTCCTCTTAAACATACTACTTCATATTCATCTTGAACATACTACTTCATATTCCTTCCTAACATACTACTTCATATTCCTCTTGAACATACTAGTTCATATTCTTCTTAAACATACTACTTCATATTCCTCTTAAACATACTACTTCATATTCCTCCTAAACAAACTACTTCATATTCCTCTTAAACATAGTTCTTCGTATTCCTCTTACACATACTACTTCATATTCATCTTAAACATACTACTTCATATTCCTCTTAAATATACTACTTCATATTCCTCTTAAACATTCTACTTCATATTCCTCTTAAATACACTACTTCATATTCCTCTTAAACATACTACTTCATATTCCTCTTAAACATACTAATTCATATTCCTCTTAAACATACTACTTCATATTCCTCTTAAACATACTACTTCATATTCATTTTAAACATACTACTTCATATTCCTCTTAAATATACTACTTCATATTCATCTTCAATATTCTACTTCATATTCCTCTTAAAAATACAATTCCCCATTCCTCTTAAATATACTACTTCATATTCCTCTTAAACATACTACTTCATATTCCTCTTTAACATATTATTTCATATTCCTCTTAAATATACTACTTCATATTCCTATTAAATATACTGCTTCATATTCCTCTTAAACATACTACTTCATATTCCTCTTAAACATACTACTTCATATTCCTCCTAAACAAACTACTTCATATTCCTCTTAAGCATAGTGCTTCATATTCCTCTTACACATACTACTTCATATTCATCTTAAACATACTACTTCATATTCCTCTTAAATATACTACTTCATATTCCTCTTAAACATTCTACTTCATATTCCTCTTAAATATACTACTTCATATTCCTCTTAAACATACAACTTCATATTTCTCTTAAACATACTATGTTACTTTATATTCCTCTTAAACATAATACTTCATATTCCTCTTAAATATACTACTTGATATTCCTCTTAACTATACTACTTCATATTCCTCTTAAACATACTACTTCATATTCCTCTTAAACATACTACTTCATATTCCTCTTAAACATACTACTTCAGATTCCTCTTAAACACACTACTTCATATTCCTCTTTAACATACTACTTCATATTCCTCTTAAACATACTACTGCATATTCCTCTAAAACATACTACTTTATATTCCTCTTGAACATACTACTTCATATTCCTCTTAAACATACTACTTCATATTCCTCTTAAACATACTACTTCATATTCCTCTTAAACAAACTACTTAATATTTATCTTAAACATATTACTTCATATTCCTCTTAAATATACTACTTCATATTCCTCTTAAACAGACTACTTCATATTCCTCTTAAATATACTACTTCATATTCCTCTTAAATATACTACTTCATATTTGTCTTAAACATACTACTTCATATTCCTCTTAAACATACAACTTCATATTCCTCTAAATATACTACTTCTTATTCCTCTTAAATATACTACTTCATATTCCTCTTAAATATACTACTTCATATTCCTCTTAAAAATACTACTTCATGTTCCTCTTACACATACTACTTCATATTCCTCTTAAACATACTACTTCATATTCATCTTAAATATACTGCTTCATATTCCTCTTAAATATACTACTTCATATTCCTATTTAACATACTACTTCATATTCCTCTTAAACATACTACTGCATATTCCTCTTAAACATACTACTTCATATTCCTCTTAAACATACTACTTCATATTCCTCTAAAACATACTACTTCATATTCCTCTGAAACATACTACTTCATATTCCTTTTAAACATACTACTTCAAATTCATCTTAAATATAATACTTCATTTTCCTCTTAAACATACTACTTCATATTCCTCTAAAACATACTACTTCATATTCCTCTTAAACATACTACTTCATATTGCTCTTAAATATACTACTTCATATTCCTCTTAAACATACTCTTTCATATTCCTCTTAAGCATACTACTTCATATTTCTCTTAAACATACTACTTCATATTCCTCTTAAATATACCACTTCATATTCCTCTTAAACATACTACTTTATATTCCTCTTAAACATACTATTTCATATTCCTCTCAAACATACTACTTCATATTCCTCTTAAACATACTACTTCATTTTCCTCTTAAATATACTACTTCATATTCATCTTAAACATACCACTACATATTCCTCTTGAACATGCTACTTCATATTCCTCTTAAACATACTACTTCAAATTCATCTTAAATATAATACTTCATTTTCCTCTTAAACATACTACTTCATATTCCTCTTAAACATACTACTTCATATTCCTCTTAAACATATTACTTCATATTCCTCTTAAACATACTAATTCATATTCCTCTTAAACATACTACTTCATATTCCTCTTAAACATACTACTTCATATTCCTCTTAAACATACTACTTCATATTCCTCTTAAACATATTACTTCATATTCGTCTTAAACATACTACTTCATTGTCCTCTTAAACATAATACTTCATATTCCTCTTAAATATACTACTTCATATTCCTCTTAAACATACTACTTCACATTCCTCTTAAACATACTACTTCATATTCCTCTTAAACATACTA
Source organism: Atherix ibis (assembly GCA_958298945.1). NCBI lineage: Eukaryota > Metazoa > Arthropoda > Insecta > Diptera > Athericidae > Atherix > Atherix ibis. Next base: position 86,443,850 of record OY282608.1, on the reverse strand, counting down.
CTTCATATTCCTCTTAAACATACTACTTCATAATCCTTTTAAACATACTACTTCACATTCCTCTTAAATATACTACTTTATATTCCTCTTAAGCATACTACTTTATATTCCTCTTAAAAATACTACTTCATATTCCTCTTAAACATACTACTTCATATTCCTCTTAAACATACTATTTCATATTCCTATTAAATATACTGCTTCATATTCCTCTTAAACATACTACTTCAAATTCCTCTTAAACATACTACTTCATATTCCTCTTAAATATACTACTTCATATTCCTCTTAAACATACTACTTCATATTCCTCTTAAACACACTACTTCATATTCCTCTTAAACATACTACTTCATATTCCTCTTAAACATACTACTTCATATTCCCCTTAAATATACTACTTCATATTCCTCTTAAACATACTACTTCATATTCATCTTAAACAGACTACTTCATATTCCTCTTAACTATACTACTTCATATTCATCTTAAATATACTACTTCATATTGCTCTTAAACATACTACTTCATATTCCTCTTAAACATACTACTTCATATTCCTCTTAAACATACTACTTCATATTCCTCTTAAACATACTACTTCATATTCCCCTTAAACATACTACTTCATATTCCTATTAAACATACTATTTCATATTCCCCTTAAACATACTACTTCATTTTCCTCTTAAACAGATTACTTCATATTCCTTTTAAACATACTACTTTATATTCCTCTTAAATATACTACTTCATATTCATCTTAAACATACTACTACATATTCCTCTTAAACATGCTACTTCATTTTGTTTTTAAACATACTACTTCATATTCCTCTTAAACATACTACTTCATATTCCTCTTAAACATACTAGTTCATATTCCTCTTAAACATACTACTTCATATTCCTCTTAAACATACTACTTCATATTCCTCTTAAACATTCTACTTCATATTCCTCTTAAACATACTCCTTCATATTCCTCTTAAATATACTACTTCATATTCCTCTTAAATATACTACTTCATATTCCTCTTAAATATACTTCTTCATATTCCTCTTAAATATACTACTTCATATTCCTCTTAAGCATACTACTTCATATTCCTCTTAAATATACTACTTCATATTCCTCTGAAACATACTACTTCATATTCCTCTTATACATACTACTGCATATTCCTTTTAAACATACTACTTCATATTCCTCTTAAACATACTACTTCATATTCCTCTTAAACATACCACTTCATATTCTTCTTAACCATACTACTTCATATTCTTCTTAAATATATTAATTCATATTCCTCTTAAATATACTACTTCATATTACTCTTAAATATACTACTTCATATTCCTCTTAAATATACTACTTCATATTCCTCTTAAATATACTACTTCATATTCCTCTTAAATATAATACTTCATATTCCTCTTAAACATACTACTTCATATTACTCCTAAACATACTACTTCATATTCCTCTTAAACATACTACTTCATATTCCTCTAAAACATACTCACTCATATTCCTCTTAAACATACTACTTCATATTCCTCTTAAACATACTAGTTCATATTCCTCTTAAATATACAACTTCATATTCCTCTTAAATATACTACTTCATATTCCTCTTCAACAAACTACTTCATATTCCTATTAAACATACTACTTCATATTCCTCTTGAACATACTACTTCATATTCTTCTTAAACATACTACTTCATATTCCTCTTAAACATACTACTTCATATTCCTCCTAAACAAACTACTTCATATTCCTCTTAAATATACCACTTCATATTCCTCTTAAACATACTACTTCATATTCCTCTTAAACATACTACTTTATATTCCTTTTAAACATACTACTTCATATTCCTCTTAAATATACTACTTCATATTCCTCTTAAATTTACTACTTCTTATTCCTCTTAAACATACTACTTCATATTCCTCTTAAACATACTACTTCATATTCATCTTGAACATACTACTTCATATTCCTTCCTAACATACTACTTCATATTCCTCTTGAACATACTACTTCATATTCTTCTTAAACATACTACTTCATATTCCTCTTAAACATACTACTTCATATTCCTCCTAAACAAACTACTTCATATTCCTCTTAAACATAGTTCTTCGTATTCCTCTTACACATACTACTTCATATTCATCTTAAACATACTACTTCATATTCCTCTTAAATATACTACTTCATATTCCTCTTAAACATTCTACTTCATATTCCTCTTAAATACACTACTTCATATTCCTCTTAAACATACTACTTCATATTCCTCTTAAACATACTAATTCATATTCCTCTTAAACATACTACTTCATATTCCTCTTAAACATACTACTTCATATTCATTTTAAACATACTACTTCATATTCCTCTTAAATATACTACTTCATATTCATCTTCAATATTCTACTTCATATTCCTCTTAAAAATACAATTCCCCATTCCTCTTAAATATACTACTTCATATTCCTCTTAAACATACTACTTCATATTCCTCTTTAACATATTATTTCATATTCCTCTTAAATATACTACTTCATATTCCTATTAAATATACTGCTTCATATTCCTCTTAAACATACTACTTCATATTCCTCTTAAACATACTACTTCATATTCCTCCTAAACAAACTACTTCATATTCCTCTTAAGCATAGTGCTTCATATTCCTCTTACACATACTACTTCATATTCATCTTAAACATACTACTTCATATTCCTCTTAAATATACTACTTCATATTTCTCTTAAACATTCTACTTCATATTCCTCTTAAATATACTACTTCATATTCCTCTTAAACATACAACTTCATATTTCTCTTAAACATACTATGTTACTTTATATTCCTCTTAAACATAATACTTCATATTCCTCTTAAATATACTACTTGATATTCCTCTTAACTATACTACTTCATATTCCTCTTAAACATACTACTTCATATTCCTCTTAAACATACTACTTCAGATTCCTCTTAAACACACTACTTCATATTCCTCTTTAACATACTACTTCATATTCCTCTTAAACATACTACTGCATATTCCTCTAAAACATACTACTTTATATTCCTCTTGAACATACTACTTCATATTCCTCTTAAACATACTACTTCATATTCCTCTTAAACATACTACTTCATATTCCTCTTAAACAAACTACTTAATATTTATCTTAAACATATTACTTCATATTCCTCTTAAATATACTACTTCATATTCCTCTTAAACAGACTACTTCATATTCCTCTTAAATATACTACTTCATATTCCTTTTAAATATACTACTTCATATTTGTCTTAAACATACTACTTCATATTCCTCTTAAACATACAACTTCATATTCCTCTAAATATACTACTTCTTATTCCTCTTAAATATACTACTTCAGATTCCTCTTAAACATACTACTTCATATTCCTCTTAAATATACTACTTCATATTCCTCTTAAATATACTACTTCATATTCCTCTTAAAATACTACTTCATGTTCCTCTTACACATACTACTTCATATTCCTCTTAAACATACTACTTCATATTCATCTTAAATATACTGCTTCATATTCCTCTTAAATATACTACTTCATATTCCTATTTAACATACTACTTCATATTCCTCTTAAACATACTACTGCATATTCCTCTTAAACATACTACTTCATATTCCTCTTAAACATACTACTTCATATTCCTCTAAAACATACTACTTCATATTCCTCTGAAACATACTACTTCATATTCCTTTTAAACATACTACTTCATATTCCCCTTAAATATACTACTTCATATTCCTCTTAAACATACTACTTCATATTCCTCTTAAATATACTGCTTCATATTCCTCTTAAACATACTACTTAATATTCCTCTTAAATATACTACTTCATATTCCTCTTAAACATACTACTTCATATTCCTCTTAAACATACTACTTCATATTCCTCTTAAATATACTACTTCATATTTCTCTTAAACATTCTACTTCATATTCCTCTTAAATATACTACTTCATATTCCTCTTAAACATACAACTTCATATTTCTCTTAAACATACTATGTTACTTTATATTCCTCTTAAACATAATACTTCATATTCCTCTTAAATATACTACTTGATATTCCTCTTAACTATACTACTTCATATTCCTCTTAAACATACTACTTCATATTCCTCTTAAACATACTACTTCAGATTCCTCTTAAACACACTACTTCATATTCCTCTTTAACATACTACTTCATATTCCTCTTAAACATACTACTGCATATTCCTCTAAAACATACAACTTTATATTCCTCTTGAACATACTACTTAATATTTATCTTAAACATATTACTTCATATTCCTCTTAAATATACTACTTCATATTCCTTTTAAATATACTACTTCATATTTGTCTTAAACATACTACTTCATATTCCTCTTAAACATACAACTTCATATTCCTCTAAATATACTACTTCTTATTCCTCTTAAATATACTACTTCAGATTCCTCTTAAACATACTACTTCATATTCCTCTTAAATATACTACTTCATATTCCTCTTAAATATACTACTTCATATTCCTCTTAAAAATACTACTTCATGTTCCTCTTACACATACTACTTCATATTCCTCTTAACATACTACTTCATATTCATCTTAAATATACTGCTTCATATTCCTCTTAAATATACTACTTCATATTCCTATTTAACATACTACTTCATATTCCTCTTAAACATACTACTGCATATTCCTCTTAAACATACTACTTCATATATTACTCTTAAACATACTACTTCATATTCCTCTAAAACATACTACTTCATATTCCTCTGAAACATACTACTTCATATTCCTTTTAAACATACTACTTCATATTCCCCTTAAATATACTACTTCATATTCCTCTTAAACATACTACTTCATATTCCTCTTAAATATACTGCTTCATATTCCTCTTAAACATACTACTTAATATTCCTCTTAAATATACTACTTCATATTCCTCTTAAACATACTATTTCATATTCCTCTCAAACATACTACTTCATATTCCTCTTAAACATACTACTTCATTTTCCTCTTAAATATACTACTTCATATTCATCTTAAACATACCACTACATATTCCTCTTAAACATGCTACTTCATATTCCTCTTAAACATACTACTTCAAATTCATCTTAAATATAATACTTCATTTTCCTCTTAAACATACTACTTCATATTCCTCTTAAACATACTACTTCATATTCCTCTTAAACATACTACTTCATATTCCTCTTAAACATACTACTTCATATTCCTCTTAAACATACTACTTCATATTCCTCTTAAACATACTACTTCATATTCCTCTTAAACATACTACTTCATATTCCTCTTAAACATATTACTTCATATTCGTCTTAAACATACTACTTCATTGTCCTCTTAAACATAATACTTCATATTCCTCTTAAATATACTACTTCATATTCCTCTTAAACATACTACTTCACATTCCTCTTAAATATACTACTTCATATTCCTCTTAAACATACTACTTCATATTCCTCTTAAACATACTACTTCATAATCCTTTTAAACATACTACTTCACATTCCTCTTAAATATACTACTTTATATTCCTCTTAAGCATACTACTTTATATTCCTCTTAAAAATACTACTTCATATTCCTCTTAAACATACTACTTCATATTCCTCTTAAACATACTATTTCATATTCCTATTAAATATACTGCTTCATATTCCTCTTAAACATACTACTTCAAATTCCTCTTAAACATACTACTTCATATTCCTCTTAAATATACTACTTCATATTCCTCTTAAACATACTACTTCATATTCCTCTTAAACACACTACTTCATATTCCTCTTAAACATACTACTTCATATTCCTCTTAAACATACTACTTCATATTCCCCTTAAATATACTACTTCATATTCCTCTTAAACATACTACTTCATATTCATCTTAAACAGACTACTTCATATTCCTCTTAACTATACTACTTCATATTCATCTTAAATATACTACTTCATATTGCTCTTAAACATACTACTTCATATTCCTCTTAAACATACTACTTCATATTCCTCTTAAACATACTACTTCATATTCCTCTTAAACATACTACTTCATATTCCCCTTAAACATACTACTTCATATTCCTATTAAACATACTATTTCATATTCCCCTTAAACATACTACTTCATTTTCCTCTTAAACAGATTACTTCATATTCCTTTTAAACATACTACTTTATATTCCTCTTAAATATACTACTTCATATTCATCTTAAACATACTACTACATATTCCTCTTAAACATGCTACTTCATTTTGTTCTTAAACATACTACTTCAAATTCCTCTTAAATATACTACTTCATATTCCTCTTAAACATACTACTTCATATTCCTCTTAAACATACTACTTCATATTCCTCTTAAACATACTAGTTCATATTCCTCTTAAACATACTACTTCATATTCCTCTTAAACATACTACTTCATATTCCTCTTAAACATTCTACTTCATATTCCTCTTAAACATACTCCTTCATATTCCTCTTAAATATACTACTTCATATTCCTCTTAAATATACTACTTCATATTCCTCTTAAATATACTTCTTCATATTCCTCTTAAATATACTACTTCATATTCCTCTTAAGCATCCTACTTCATATTCCTCTTAAATATACTACTTCATATTCCTCTGAAACATACTACTTCATATTCCTCTTATACATACTACTGCATATTCCTTTTAAACATACTACTTCATATTCCTCTTAAACATACTACTTCATATTCCTCTTAAACATACCACTTCATATTCTTCTTAACCATACTACTTCATATTCTTCTTAAATATATTAATTCATATTCCTCTTAAATATACTACTTCATATTACTCTTAAATATACTACTTCATATTCCTCTTAAATATACTACTTCATATTCCTCTTAAATATACTACTTCATATTCCTCTTAAATATAATACTTCATATTCCTCTTAAACATACTACTTCATATTCCTCCTAAACATACTACTTCATATTCCTCTTAAACATACTACTTCATATTCCTCTAAAACATACTCACTCATATTCCTCTTAAACATACTACTTCATATTCCTCTTAAACATACTAGTTCATATTCCTCTTAAATATACAACTTCATATTCCTCTTAAATATACTACTTCATATTCCTCTTCAACAAACTACTTCATATTCCTATTAAACATACTACTTCATATTCCTCTTAAACATTCTACTTCATATTCCTCTTACATACTACTTCATATTCATCTTAAACATACTACTTCATATTCCTCTTAAATATACTATTTCATATTTTTCTTAAACATTCTACTTCATATTCCTCTTAAACATACTACTTCATATTCCTCTTAAACATACTACTTCATATTCCTCTTAAATATACTACTTCATATTCCTCTTAAACATACTACTTCAGATTCCTCTTAAAGAAACTACTTCATATTCCTATTAAACATACTACTTCATATTCCTCTTAAACATACTACTTCATATTCCTCTTACATACTACTTCATATTCATCTTAAACATACTACTTTATATTCCTCTTAAATATACTACTTCATTTTTTCTTAAACATTCTACTTCATATTCCTCTTAAACATACTACTTCATATTCCTCTTAAACATACTACTTCATATTCCTCTTAAATATACTACTTCATATTCCTCTTAAACATACTACTTCATATTCCTCTTAAACATACTACTTCATATTCCTTTTAAACATATTACTTCATATTCCTCTTAAACATACTACTTCATATTCCTCTTAAACATACTACTTCATATTCCTCTTAAACATACTACTTCATATTCCTCTTAAACATACTACTTCATATTCCTCTTAAATATACTACTTCATATTCCTCTTAAACATACTACTTCATATTCCTCTTAAACATACTAATTCATATTCCTCTTAAACATACTACTTCATATTCCTCTTAAACATACTACTTCATATTCATTTTAAACATACTACTTCATATTCCTCTTAAATATACTACTTCATATTCATCTTCAATATTCTACTTCATATTCCTCTTAAAAATACAATTCCCCATTCCTCTTAAATATACTACTTCATATTCCTCTTAAACATACTACTTCATATTCCTCTTTAACATATTATTTCATATTCCTCTTAAATATACTATTTCATATTCCTATTAAATATACTGCTTCATATTCCTCTTAAACATACTACTTCATATTCCTCTTAAACATACTACTTCATATTCCTCCTAAGCAAACTACTTCATATTCCTCTTAAACATTGTGCTTCATATTCCTCTTACACATACTACTGCATATTCATCTCAAACATACTACTTCATATTCCTCTTAAACATACTACTTCATATTCCTCTTAAAAATACTACTTTATATTCCTCTTAAACATATTATTTCATATTCCTCTAAACATACTACTTCATATTCCTCTTAACATACTACTTCATATTCCTCTTAAACATACTACTTCATATTCCTCTTAAACATACCACTACATATTCCTCTTAAACATACTACTTCATATTCCTCTTAAACATACTACTTCATATTCCTCTTAAACATACTACTTCATATTCCTCTTAAACATATTTCTTTATATTCGTCTTAAACATACTACTTCATTGTCCTCTTAAACATAATACTTCATATTCCTCTTAAATATAATACTTCATATTCCTCTTAAACATACTACTTCATATTCCTCTTAAACATACTACTTCATTTTGCTCTTAAACATACTTCTTCAAATTCCTTTTAAATATACTACTTCATATTCCTCTTAAACATACCACTTCATATTCCTCTTAAACATACTACTTCATATTTCTCTTAAACATACTAGTTCATATTCCTCTTAAACATACTACTTCATATTCCTCTTAAACATACTACTTCATATTCCTCTTAAACATTCTACTTCATATTCCTCTTAAACATACTCCTTCATATTCTTCTTAAATATACTACTTCATATTCCTCTTAAATATACTACTTCATATTCCTCTTATATATACTTCTTCATATTCCTCTTAAATATACTACTTCATATTCCTCTTAAGCATACTACTTCATATTCCTCTTAAATATACTACTTCATATTCCTCTAAAACATACTACTTCATATTCCTCTTTTGTATACTACTGCATATTCCTCTTAAACATACTACTTCATATTCCTCTTAAACATACTACTTCATATTCCTCCTAAACATACCACTTCATATTCCTCTTAACCATACTACTTCATTTTCTTCTTAAATATACTAATTCATATTCCTCTTAAATATACTACTTCATATTACTCTTAAATATACTACTTCATATTCCTCTTAAATATACTACTTCATATTCCTCTTAAATATACTACTTCATATTCCTCTTAAATATAATACTTCATATTCCTCTTAAACATACTACTTCATATTCCTCCTAAACATACTACTTCATATTCCTCTTAAACATACTACTTCATATTCCTCTAAAACATACTCACTCATATTCCTCTTAAACATACTACTTCATATTCCTCTTAAACATACTAGTTCATATTCCTCTTAAATATACAACTTCATATTCCTCTTAAATATACTACTTCATATTCCTCTTCAACAAACTACTTCATATTCTTATTAAACATACTACTTCATATTCCTCTTAAACATACTACTTCATATTCCTCTTACATACTACTTCATATTCATCTTAAACATACTACTTCATATTCCTCTTAAATATACTATTTCATATTTTTCTTTAACATTCTACTTCATATTCCTCTTAAACATACTACTTCATATTCCTCTTAAACATACTACTTCATATTCCTCTTAAATATACTATTTCATATTCCTCTTAAACATACTACTTCAGATTCCTCTTAAAGAAACTACTTCATATTCCTATTAAACATACTACTTCATATTTCTCTTAAACATACTACTTCATATTCCTCTTACATACTACTTCATATTCATCTTAAACATACTACTTCATATTCCTCTTAAATATACTACTTCATATTTTTCTTAAACATTCTACTTCATATTCCTCTTAAACATACCACTTCATATTCCTCTTAAACATACTACTTCATATTCCTCTTAAATATACTACTTCATATTCCTCTTAAACATACTACTTCATATTCCTCTTAAACATACTACTTCATATTCCTTTTAAACATATTACTTCATATTCCTCTTAAACATACTACTTCATATTCCTCTTAAACATACTACTTCATATTCCTCTTAAACATACTACTTCATATTCCTCTTAAACATACTACTTCATGTTCCTCTAAAACATACTACTTCATATTCCTCTAAAACATACTACTTCATATTCCTCTTAAATATACTACTTCATATCCCTCTTAAATATGCTACTTCATATTCCTCTCAAACATACTACTTCATATTCCTCTTAAACATACTACTTCATATTCCTCTTAAACATACTACTTCATATTCCTCTTAAACATACTACTTCATATTCCTCTTATACATACTACTTCATATTCCTCTTAAATATACTACTTCATATTCCTCTTAAACATACCACTTCATATTCCTCTTAAACATACTCTTTCATATTCCTCTTAAACATACCACTTCATATTCCTCTTAAACATACTACTTCATATTCTTCTTAAATATACTAATTCATATTCCTCTTAAATATACTACTTCATATTACTCTTAAATATACTACTTCATATTCCTCTTCAATATACTACTTCATATTCCTCTTAAATATACTACTTCATATTCCTCTTAAATATAATACTTCATATTCCTCTTAAACATACTACTTCATATTCCTCCTAAACATACTACTTCATATTCCTCTTAAACATACTACTTCATTATCCTCTTAAACATACTACTTCATATTCCTCTTAAACATACTACTTCATATTCCTCTTAAACATATTAGTTCATATTCCTCTTAAATATACAACTTCATATTCCTCTTAAATATACTACTTCATATTCCTCTTAAACAAACTACTTCATATTCCTATTAAACATACTACTTCATATTCCTCTTAAACATACTACTTCATATTCCTCTTACATACTACTTCATATTCATCTTAAACAGACTACTTCATATTCCTCTTAAATATACTACTTCATATTTTTCTTAAACATTCTACTTCATATTCCTCTTAAACATACTACTTCATATTCCTCTTAAACATACTACTTCATATTCCTCTTAAATATACTACTTCATATTCCTCTTAAACATACTACTTCAGATTCCTCTTAAACATACTACTTCATATTCCTCTTAAATATACTACTTCATATTCCTCTTAAATATACTACTTCATATTCCTCTTGAAAATACTACTTCATGTTCCTCTAAAACATACTACTTCATATTCCTCTTAAACATACTACTTCATATTCCTCTTAAATATACTACTTCATATACCTCTTAAATATGCTACTTCATATTCCTCTCAAACATACTACTTCATATTCCTCTTAAACATACTACTTCATATTCCTCTTAAACATACTACTTCATATTCCTCTTAAACATACTACTTCATATTCCTTTTAAACACATTACTTCATATTCCTCTTAAACATACTACTTCATATTAATCTTAAACATACTTCTTCATATTCCTCTTAAACATACTATTTCATATTCCTCTTAAACAATAACTTCATATTCCTCTTAAATATACTACTTCATATTCCTCTTAAACATACCACTTCATATTCCTCTTAAACATACTACTTCATGTTCCTCTAAAACATACTACTTCATATTCTTCTTAAACATACTACTTCATATTCCTCTTAATATACTACTTCATATCCCTCTTAAATATACTTCTTCATATTCCTCTCAAACATACTACTTCATATTCCTCTTAAACATACTACTTCATATTCCTCTTAAACATACTACTTCATATTCCTCTTAAATATACTACTTCATATTCCTCTTAAACATACTACTTCAGATTCCTCTTAAACATACTACTTCATATTCCTCTTAAATATACTACTTCATATTCATCTTAAATATACTACTTCATATTCCTCTTAAAAATACTACTTCATGTTCCTCTAAAACATACTACTTTATATTCCTCTTAAACATACTACTTCATATTCCTCTTAAATATACTAATTCATATCCCTCTTAAATATGCTACTTCATATTCCTCTCAAAGATACTACTTCATATTCCTCTAAAACATACTACTTCATATTCCTCCTAAACATACTACTTCATATTCCTCTTAAACATACTACTTCATATTCCTTTTAAACATATTACTTCATATTCCTCTTAAACATACTACTTCATATTAATCTTAAACATACTACTTCATATTCCTCTTAAACATACTATTTCATATTCCTCTTAAACATACTACTTCATATTCCTCTTAAATATACTACTTCATATTCCTCTTAAACATACCACTTCATATTCCTCTTAAACATACTACTTCATATTCCTCTAAAACATACTCACTCATATTCCTCTTAAACATACTACTTCATATTCCTCTTAAACATACTAGTTCATATTCCTCTTAAATATACAACTTCATATTCCTCTTAAATATACTACTTCATATTCCTCTTCAACAAACTACTTCATATTCCTAGTAAACATACTACTTCATATTCCTCTTAAACATTCTACTTCATATTCCTCTTACATACTACTTCATATTCATCTTAAACATACTACTTCATATTCCTCTTAAATATACTATTTCATATTTTTCTTAAACATTCTACTTCATATTCCTCTTAAACATACTACTTCATATTCCTCTTAAACATACTACTTCATATTCCTCTTAAATATACGACTTCATATTCCTCTTAAACATACTACTTCAGATTTCTCTTAAAGAAACTACTTCATATTCCTATTAAACATACTACTTCATATTCCTCTTAAACATACTACTTTATATTCCTCTTACATACTACTTCATATTCATCTTAAACATACTAATTCATATTCCTCTTAAATATACTACTTCATTTTTTTCTTAAACATTCTACTTCATATTCCTCTTAAACATACTACTTCATATTCCTCTTAAACATACTACTTCATATTCCTCTTAAATATACTACTTCATATTCCTCTTAAACATACTACTTCATATTCCTCTTAAACATACTACTTCATATTCCTTTTAAACATATTACTTCATATTCCTCTTAAGCATACTACTTCATATTCCTCTTAAACATACTACTTCATATTCCTCTTAAACATACTACTTCATATTCCTCTTAAACATAATACTTCATATTCCTCTTAAATATACTACTTCATATTCCTCTTAAACATACTACTTCATATTCCTCTTAAACATACTAATTCATATTCCTCTTAAACATACTACTTCATATTCCTCTTAAACATACTACTTCATATTCATTTTAAACATACTACTTCATATTCCTCTTAAATATACTATTTCATATTCATCTTCAATATTCTACTTCATATTCCTCTTAAAAATACAATTCCCCATTCCTCTTAAATATACTACTTCATATTCCTCTTTAACATATTATTTCATATTCCTCTTAAATATACTACTTCATATTCCTATTAAATATACTACTTCATATTCCTTTTAAACACATTACTTCATATTCCTCTTAAACATACTACTTCATATTAATCTTAAACATACTTCTTCATATTCCTCTTAAACATACTATTTCATATTCCTCTTAAACAATAACTTCATATTCCTCTTAAATATACTACTTCATATTCCTCTTAAACATACCACTTCATATTCCTCTTAAACATACTACTTCATGTTCCTCTAAAACATACTACTTCATATTCTTCTTAAACATACTACTTCATATTCCTCTTAATATACTACTTCATATCCCTCTTAAATATACTTCTTCATATTCCTCTCAAACATACTACTTCATATTCCTCTTAAACATACTACTTCATATTCCTCTTAAACATACTACTTCATATTCCTCTTAAATATACTACTTCATATTCCTCTTAAACATACTACTTCAGATTCCTCTTAAACATACTACTTCATATTCCTCTTAAATATACTACTTCATATTCATCTTAAATATACTACTTCATATTCCTCTTAAAAATACTACTTCATGTTCCTCTAAAACATACTACTTTATATTCCTCTTAAACATACTACTTCATATTCCTCTTAAATATACTAATTCATATCCCTCTTAAATATGCTACTTCATATTCCTCTCAAAGATACTACTTCATATTCCTCTAAAACATACTACTTCATATTCCTCCTAAACATACTACTTCATATTCCTCTTAAACATACTACTTCATATTCCTTTTAAACATATTACTTCATATTCCTCTTAAACATACTACTTCATATTAATCTTAAACATACTACTTCATATTCCTCTTAAACATACTATTTCATATTCCTCTTAAACATACTACTTCATATTCCTCTTAAATATACTACTTCATATTCCTCTTAAACATACCACTTCATATTCCTCTTAAACATACTACTTCATATTCCTCTAAAACATACTCACTCATATTCCTCTTAAACATACTACTTCATATTCCTCTTAAACATACTAGTTCATATTCCTCTTAAATATACAACTTCATATTCCTCTTAAATATACTACTTCATATTCCTCTTCAACAAACTACTTCATATTCCTAGTAAACATACTACTTCATATTCCTCTTAAACATTCTACTTCATATTCCTCTTACATACTACTTCATATTCATCTTAAACATACTACTTCATATTCCTCTTAAATATACTATTTCATATTTTTCTTAAACATTCTACTTCATATTCCTCTTAAACATACTACTTCATATTCCTCTTAAACATACTACTTCATATTCCTCTTAAATATACGACTTCATATTCCTCTTAAACATACTACTTCAGATTTCTCTTAAAGAAACTACTTCATATTCCTATTAAACATACTACTTCATATTCCTCTTAAACATACTACTTTATATTCCTCTTACATACTACTTCATATTCATCTTAAACATACTAATTCATATTCCTCTTAAATATACTACTTCATTTTTTTCTTAAACATTCTACTTCATATTCCTCTTAAACATACTACTTCATATTCCTCTTAAACATACTACTTCATATTCCTCTTAAATATACTACTTCATATTCCTCTTAAACATACTACTTCATATTCCTCTTAAACATACTACTTCATATTCCTTTTAAACATATTACTTCATATTCCTCTTAAGCATACTACTTCATATTCCTCTTAAACATACTACTTCATATTCCTCTTAAACATACTACTTCATATTCCTCTTAAACATAATACTTCATATTCCTCTTAAATATACTACTTCATATTCCTCTTAAACATACTACTTCATATTCCTCTTAAACATACTAATTCATATTCCTCTTAAACATACTACTTCATATTCCTCTTAAACATACTACTTCATATTCATTTTAAACATACTACTTCATATTCCTCTTAAATATACTATTTCATATTCATCTTCAATATTCTACTTCATATTCCTCTTAAAAATACAATTCCCCATTCCTCTTAAATATACTACTTCATATTCCTCTTAAACATACTACTTCATATTCCTCTTTAACATATTATTTCATATTCCTCTTAAATATACTACTTCATATTCCTATTAAATATACTGCTTCATATTCCTCTTAAACATACTACTTCATATTCCTCTTAAACATACTACTTCATATTCCTCCTAAGCAAACTACTTCATATTCCTCTTAAACATTGTGCTTCATATTCCTCTTACACATACTACTTCATATTCATCTCAAACATACTACTTCATATTCCTCTTAAATATACTACTTCATATTTCTCTTAAACATTCTACTTCATATTCCTCTTAAATATACTACATCATATTCCTCTTAAATATACAACTTCATATTTCTCTTAAACATACTATGTTACTTTATATTCCTCTTGAACATAATACTTCATATTCCTCTTAAATATACTACTTGATATTCCTCTTAAATATACTACTTCATATTCCTCTTAAACATACTACTTTATATTCCTCTTAAACATACTACTTCAGATTCCTCTTAAACTCACTACTTCATATTCCTCTTTAACATACTACTTCATATTCCTCTTAAACATACTACTGCATATTCCTCTTAAACATACTACTTCATATTCCTCTTAAACATACTACTTCATATTCCTCTAAAACATACTACTTCATATTCCTCTTTAACATACTACTTCATATTCCTCTTAAACATACTACTTCATATTCCCCTTAAATATACTACTTCATATTCCTTTTAAACATACTACTTCATATTCCTCTTAAATATACCGCTTCATATTCCTCTTAAACATACTACTTAATATTCCTCTTAAATATACTACTTCATATTCCTCTTAAACATACTACTTCATATTCCTCTTAAATATACTACTTCATATTCCTCTTAAATATACTACTTCATATTCCTCTTAAACATACCACTTCATATTCCTCTTAAACATACTACTTCATGTTCCTCTAAAACATACTACTTCATATTCTTCTTAAACATACTACTTCATATTCCTCTTAATATACTACTTCATATCCCTCTTAAATATACTTCTTCATATTCCTCTCAAACATACTACTTCATATTCCTCTTAAACATACTACTTCATATTCCTCTTAAACATACTACTTCATATTCCTCTTAAATATACTACTTCATATTCCTCTTAAACATACTACTTCAGATTCCTCTTAAACATACTACTTCATATTCCTCTTAAATATACTACTTCATATTCATCTTAAATATACTACTTCATATTCCTCTTAAAAATACTACTTCATGTTCCTCTAAAACATACTACTTTATATTCCTCTTAAACATACTACTTCATATTCCTCTTAAATATACTAATTCATATCCCTCTTAAATATGCTACTTCATATTCCTCTCAAAGATACTACTTCATATTCCTCTAAAACATACTACTTCATATTCCTCCTAAACATACTACTTCATATTCCTCTTAAACATACTACTTCATATTCCTTTTAAACATATTACTTCATATTCCTCTTAAACATACTACTTCATATTAATCTTAAACATACTACTTCATATTCCTCTTAAACATACTATTTCATATTCCTCTTAAACATACTACTTCATATTCCTCTTAAATATACTACTTCATATTCCTCTTAAACATACCACTTCATATTCCTCTTAAACATACTACTTCATATTCCTCTAAAACATACTCACTCATATTCCTCTTAAACATACTACTTCATATTCCTCTTAAACATACTAGTTCATATTCCTCTTAAATATACAACTTCATATTCCTCTTAAATATACTACTTCATATTCCTCTTCAACAAACTACTTCATATTCCTATTAAACATACTACTTCATATTCCTCTTAAACATTCTACTTCATATTCCTCTTACATACTACTTCATATTCATCTTAAACATACTACTTCATATTCCTCTTAAATATACTATTTCATATTTTTCTTAAACATTCTACTTCATATTCCTCTTAAACATACTACTTCATATTCCTCTTAAACATACTACTTCATATTCCTCTTAAATATACTACTTCATATTCCTCTTAAACATACTACTTCATATTCCTCTTAAATATACTACTTCATATTCCTCTTAAACATACCACTTCATATTCCTCTTAAACATACTACTTCATATTCCTCTAAAACATACTCACTCATATTCCTCTTAAACATACTACTTCATATTCCTCTTAAACATACTAGTTCATATTCCTCTTAAATATACAACTTCATATTCCTCTTAAATATACTACTTCATATTCCTCTTCAACAAACTACTTCATATTCCTATTAAACATACTACTTCATATTCCTCTTAAACATTCTACTTCATATTCCTCTTACATACTACTTCATATTCATCTTAAACATACTACTTCATATTCCTCTTAAATATACTATTTCATATTTTTCTTAAACATTCTACTTCATATTCCTCTTAAACATACTACTTCATATTCCTCTTAAACATACTACTTCATATTCCTCTTAAATATACTACTTCATATTCCTCTTAAACATACTACTTCAGATTCCTCTTAAAGAAACTACTTCATATTCCTATTAAACATACTACTTCATATTCCTCTTAAACATACTACTTCATATTCCTCTTACATACTACTTCATATTCATCTTAAACATACTACTTCATATTCCTCTTAAATATACTACTTCATTTTTTTCTTAAACATTCTACTTCATATTCCTCTTAAACATACTACTTCATATTCCTCTTAAACATACTACTTCATATTCCTCTTAAATATACTACTTCATATTCCTCTTAAACATACTACTTCATATTCCTCTTAAACATACTACTTCATATTCCTTTTAAACATATTACTTCATATTCCTCTTAAACATACTACTTCATATTCCTCTTAAACATACTACTTCATATTCCTCTTAAACATACTACTTCATATTCCTCTTAAACATAATAATTCATATTCCTCTTAAATATACTACTTCATATTCCTCTTAAACATACTACTTCATATTCCTCTTAAACATACTAATTCATATTCCTCTTAAACATACTACTTCATATTCCTCTTAAACATACTACTTCATATTCATTTTAAACATACTACTTCATATTCCTCTTAAATATACTACTTCATATTCATCTTCAATATTCTACTTCATATTCCTTTTAAAAATACAATTCCCCATTCCTCTTAAATATACTACTTCATATTCCTCTTAAACATACTACTTCATATTCCTCTTTAACATATTATTTCATATTCCTCTTAAATATACTACTTCATATTCCTATTAAATATACTGCTTCATATTCCTCTTAAACATACTACTTCATATTCCTCTTAAACATACTACTTCATATTCCTCCTAAGCAAACTACTTCATATTCCTCTTAAACATTGTGCTTCATATTCCTCTTACACATACTACTTCATATTCATCTCAAACATACTACTTCATATTCCTCTTAAATATACTACTTCATATTTCTCTTAAACATTCTACTTCATATTCCTCTTAAATATACTACTTCATATTCCTCTTAAACATACAACTTCATATTTCTCTTAAACATACTATGTTACTTTATATTCCTCTTAAACATAATACTTCATATTCCTCTTAAATATACTACTTGATATTCCTCTTAAATATACTACTTCATATTCCTCTTAAACATACTACGTTATATTCCTCTTAAACATACTACTTCAGATTCCTCTTAAACTCACTACTTCATATTCCTCTTTAACATACTACTTCATATTCCTCTTAAACATACTACTTAATATTTATCTTAAACATACTACTTCATATTCCTCTTAAATATACTACTTCATATTCCTCTTAAACAGACTACTTCATATTCCTCTTAAATATACTACTTCATATTCCTCTTAATTATACTACTTCATATTTATCTTAAACATACTACTTCATATTCCTCTTAAACATACTACTTTATATTCCTCTTAAATATACTACTTCATATTCCTCTTAAATATGCTACTTCAGATTCCTCTTAAACATACTACTTCATATTCCTCTTAAATATACTACTTCATATTCCTTTTAAATATACTACTTCATATTCCTCTTAAAAATACTACTTCATGTTCCTCTTACACATACTACTTCATATTCCTCTAAAACATACTACTTCATATTCATCTTAAATATACTGCTTCATATTCCTCTTAAATATACTACTTCATATTCCTCTTAAACATACTACTTCATATTCCTCTTAAACATACTACTGCATATTCCTCTTAAACATACTACTTCATATTCCTCTTAAACATACTACTTCATATTCCTCTAAAACATACTACTTCATATTCCTCTTTAACATACTACTTCATATTCCTCTTAAACATACTACTTCATATTCCCCTTAAATATACTACTTCATATTCCTTTTAAACATACTACTTCATATTCCTCTTAAATATACCGCTTCATATTCCTCTTAAACATACTACTTAATATTCCTCTTAAATATACTACTTCATATTCCTCTTAAACATACTACTTCATATTCCACTTAAACATACTACTTCATATTCCTCTTAAACATACTACTTCATATTGCTCTTAAATATACTACTTCATATTCCTCTTAAGCATACTCTTTCATATTCCTCTTAAACATACTACTTCATATTTCTCTTAAACATACTACTTCATATTCCTCTTAAACATACTACTTCATATTCCTCTTAAACATCCTACTTTATATTCCTCTTAAACATACTATTTCATATTCCTCTTAAACATACTACTTCATATTCCTCTTAAACATACTACTTCATATTCCTCTTAAAGATACTACTTCACATTCCTCTTAAACATACCACTACATATTCCTCTTAAACATACTACTTCATATTCCTCTTAAACATACTGCTTCATATTCCTCTTAAACATACTACTTCATATTCCTCTTAAACATATTACTTCATATTCGTCTTAAACATACTACTTTATTGTCCTCTTAAACATAATACTTCATATTCCTCTTAAATATAATACTTCATAGTCCTCTTAAGCAAACTACTTCATATTCCTCTTAAACATACTACTTCATTTTGCTCTTAAACATACTACTTCAAATTCCTCTTAAATATACTACTTCATATTCCTCTTAAACATACTACTTCATATTCCTCTTAAACATACTACTTCATATTTCTCTTAAACATACTAGTTCATATTCCTCTTAAACATACTACTTCATATTCCTCTTAAACATACTACTTCATATTCCTCTTAAACATTCTACTTCATATTCCTCTTAAACATACTCCTTCATATTCCTCTTAAATATACTACTTCATATTCCTCTTAAATATACTACTTCATATTCCTCTTAAATATACTTCTTCATATTCCTCTTAAATATACTACTTCTTATTCCTCTTAAGCATACTACTTCATATTCCTCTTAAATATACTACTTCATATTCCTCTAAAACATACTACTTCATAATTCTCTTAAACATACTACTTCATATTCCTCTTAAACATACCACTTCATATTCCTCTTAACCATACTACTTCATTTTCTTCTTAAATATACTAATTCATATTCCTCTTAAATATACTACTTCATATTACTCTTAAATATACTACTTCATATTCCTCTTAAATATACTACTTCATATTCCTCTTAAATATACTACTTCATATTCCTCTTAAA
This sequence comes from Atherix ibis, assembly GCA_958298945.1. Taxonomy (NCBI): domain Eukaryota; kingdom Metazoa; phylum Arthropoda; class Insecta; order Diptera; family Athericidae; genus Atherix; species Atherix ibis. The sequence goes on along the minus strand of OY282608.1, from coordinate 86,422,371 downwards.
TATAATACTTCATATTCCTCTTAAACATACTACTTCATATTCCTCCTAAACATACTACTTCATATTCCTCTTAAACATACTACTTCATATTCCTCTAAAACATACTCACTCATATTCCTCTTAAACATACTACTTCATATTCCTCTTAAACATACTAGTTCATATTCCTCTTAAATATACAACTTCATATTCCTCTTAAATATACTACTTCATATTCCTCTTCAACAAACTACTTCATATTCCTATTAAACATACTACTTCATATTCCTCTTCAACATACTACTTCAGATTACTCTTAAAGAAACTACTTCATATTCCTATTAAACATACTACTTCATATTTCTCTTAAACATACTACTTCATATTCCTCTTACATACTACTTCATATTCATCTTAAACATACTACTTCATACTCCTCTTAAATATACTACTTCATATTTTTCTTAAACATTCTACTTCATATTCCTTTTAAACATACTACTTCATATTCCTCTTAAACATACTACTTCATATTCCTCTTAAATATACTACTTCATATTCCTCTTAAACATACTACTTCATATTCCTCTTAAACATACTACTTCATATTCCTTTTAAACATATATCTTCATATTCCTCTTAAACATACTACTTCATATTCCTCTTAAACATACTACTTCATATTCCTCTTAAACATACTACTTCATATTCTTCTTAAACATACTACTTCATGTTCCTCTTAAACATACTACTTCATATTCCTCTAAAACATACTACTTCATATTCCTCTTAAATATACTACTTCATATCCCTCTTAAATATGCTACTTCATATTCCTCTCAAACATACTACTTCATATTCCTCTTAAATATACTATTTCATATTTTTCTTTAACATTCTACTTCATATTCCTCTTAAACATACAACTTCATATTCCTCTTAAACATACTACTTCATATTCCTCTTAAATATACTACTTCATATTCCTCTTCAACATACTACTTCAGATTCCTCTTAAAGAAACTACTTCATATTCCTATTAAACATACTACTTCATATTTCTCTTAAACATACTACTACATATTCCTCTTACATACTACTTCATATTCATCTTAAACATACTACTTCATACTCCTCTTAAATATACTACTTCATATTTTTCTTAAACATTCTACTTCATATTCCTCTTAAACATACTACTTCATATTCCTCTTAAACATACTACTTCATATTCCTCTTAAATATACTACTTCATATTCCTCTTAAACATACTACTTCATATTCCTCTTAAACATACTACTTCATATTCCTTTTAAACATATTACTTCATATTCCTCTTAAACATACTAATTCATATTCCTCTTAAACATACTACTTCATATTCCTCTTAAACATACTACTTCATATTCCTCTTAAACATACTACTTCATGTTCCTCTAAAACATACTACTTCATATTCCTCTAAAACATACTACTTCATATTCCTCTTAAATATACTACTTCATATCCCTCTTAAATATGCTACTTCATATTCCTCTCAAACATACTACTTCATATTCCTCTTAAACATACTACTTCATATTCTTCTTAAACATACTACTTCATATTCCTCTTAAACATACTACTTCATATTCCTTTTAAACATATTACTTCATATTCCTCTTAAACATACTACTTCATATTCCTCTTAAACATACTACTTCATATTCCTCTTAAACATACTACTTCATATTCCTCTTATACGTACTACTTCATATTCCTCTTAAATATACTACTTCATATTCCTCTTAAACATACCACTTCATATTCCTCTTAAACATACTCTTTCATATTCCTCTTAAACATACCACTTCATATTCCTCTTAAACATACAACTTCATATTCTTCTTAAATATACTAATTCATATTCCTCTTAAATATACTACTTCATATTACTCTTAAATATACTACTTCATATTCCTCTTAAATATACTACTTCATATTCCTCTTAAATATACTACTTCATATTCCTCTTAAATATAATACTTCATATTCCTCTTAAACATACTACTTCATATTCCTCCTAAACATACTACTTCATATTCCTCTTAAACATACTACTTCATTATCCTCTTAAACATACTACTTCATATTCCTCTTAAACATACTACTTCATATTCCTCTTAAACATATTAGTTCATATTCCTCTTAAATATACAACTTCATATTCCTCTTAAATATACTACTTCATATTCCTCTTAAACAAACTACTTCATATTCCTATTAAACATACTACTTCATATTCCTCTTAAACATACCACTTCATATTCCTCTTACATACTACTTCATATTCATCTTAAACATACTACTTCATATTCCTCTTAAATATACTACTTCATATTTTTCTTAAACATTCTACTTCATATTCCTCTTAAACATACTACTTCATATTCCTCTTAAACATACTACTTCATATTCCTCTTAAATATACTACTTCATATTCCTCTTAAACATACTACTTCAGATTCCTCTTAAACATACTACTTCATATTCCTCTTAAATATACTACTTCATATTCCTCTTAAATATACTACTTCATATTCCTCTTAAAAATACTACTTCATGTTCCTCTAAAACATACTATTTCATATTCCTCTTAAACATACTACTTCATATTCCTCTTAAATATTATACTTCATATTCCTCTTAAATATACTACTTCATATTCCTCTTAAACAAACTACTTCATATTCCTCTTAAACATACTACTTCATATTCCTCTTAAACATACTACTTCATATTCCTCTTAAACATACTACTTCATATTCCTCTTAAACATACTACTTAATATTCCTTTTAAACATATTACTTCATATTCCTCTTAAACATACTACTTCATATTAATCTTAAACATACTACTTCATATTCCTCTTAAACATACTATTTCATATTCCTCTTAAACATACTACTTCATATTCCTCTTAAATATACTACTTCATATTCCTCTTAAACATACCACTTCATATTCCTCTTAAACATACTACTTCATGTTCCTCTAAAACATACTACTTCATATTCTTCTTAAACATACTACTTCATATTCCTCTTAATATACTACTTCATATCCCTCTTAAATATACTTCTTCATATTCCTCTCAAACATACTACTTCATATTCCTCTTAAACATACTACTTCATATTCCGCTTAAACATACTACTTCATATTCCTCTTAAACATACTACTTCATATTCCTTTTAAACATATTACTTCATATTCCTCTTAAACATACTACTTCATATTCCTCTTAAACATACTACTTCATATTCCTCTTAAACATACTACTTCATATTCCTCTTAAACATACTACTTCATATTCCTCTTAAATATACTACTTCATATTCCTCTTAAACATACCACTTCATATTCCTCTTAACCATACTACTTCATATTCTTCTTAAACATACTACTTCATATTCCTCTTAATATACTACTTCATATCCCTCTTAAATATACTTCTTCATATTCCTCTCAAACATACTACTTCATATTCCTCTTAAACATACTACTTCATATTCCTCTTAAACATACTACTTCATATTCCTCTTAAACATACTACTTCATATTCCTTTTAAACATATTACTTCATATTCCTCTTAAACATACTATTTCATATTCCTCTTAAACATACTACTTCATATTCCTCTTAAACATACCACTTCATATTCCTCTAAAACATACTACTTCATATTCCTCTTAAACATACTACTTCATATTCCTTTTAAACATACTTCTTCATATTCATCTTAAACATACTACTTCATATTCCTCTTAAATATACTACTTCATATTCCTCTTAAACATTCTACTTCATATTCCTCTTAAATATACTACTTCATATTTCTCTTAAACATACTACTTCATATTCCCCTTAAACATACTATTTCATATTCCTCTTAAACATACTACTTCATATTCCTCTTAAACATACTACTTTATATTTCTCTTAAATATACTATTTCATATTCCTCTTAAATATACTACTTCATATTCCTCTTAAATATACTACTTCATATTCCTCTTAAACATACTACTTCATATTTCTCTTAAATATACTACTTCATATTTCTCTTAAACACACTACTTCATATTCCTCTTAAACATACTACTTCATATTCATCTTAAACATACTACTTCATATTCCTCTTAAACATACTACTTCATATTCCTGTTAAACTTACTACTTCATATTCCTCTTAAATATACTACTTCATATTCCTCTTAAACATACTACTTCATATTCCTCTTAAACATACTACTGCATATTCCTCTTAAACATACTACTTCATATTCCTCTTAAACATACTACTTCATATTCCTCTAAAACATACTACTTCATATTCCTCTTTAACATACTACTTCATATTCCTCTTAAACATACTACTTCATATTCCCCTTAAATATACTACTTCATATTCCTTTTAAACATACTACTTCATATTCCTCTTAAATATACCGCTTCATATTCCTCTTAAACATACTACTTAATATTCCTCTTAAATATACTACTTCATATTCCTCTTAAACATACTACTTCATATTCCACTTAAACATACTACTTCATATTCCTCTTAAACATACTACTTCATATTGCTCTTAAATATACTACTTCATATTCCTCTTAAGCATACTCTTTCATATTCCTCTTAAACATACTACTTCATATTTCTCTTAAACATACTACTTCATATTCCTCTTAAACATACTACTTCATATTCCTCTTAAACATACTACTTTATATTCCTCTTAAACATACTATTTCATATTCCTCTTAAACATACTACTTCATATTCCTCTTAAACATACTACTTCATATTCCTCTTAAAGATACTACTTCACATTCCTCTTAAACATACCACTACATATTCCTCTTAAACATACTACTTCATATTCCTCTTAAACATACTGCTTCATATTCCTCTTAAACATACTACTTCATATTCCTCTTAAACATATTACTTCATATTCGTCTTAAACATACTCTTTTATTGTCCTCTTAAACATAATACTTCATATTCCTCTTAAATATAATACTTCATAGTCCTCTTAAACAAACTACTTCATATTCCTCTTAAACATACTACTTCATTTTGCTCTTAAACATACTACTTCAAATTCCTCTTAAATATACTACTTCATATTCCTCTTAAACATACTACTTCATATTCCTCTTAAACATACTACTTCATATTTCTCTTAAACATACTAGTTCATATTCCTCTTAAACATACTACTTCATATTCCTCTTAAACATACTACTTCATATTCCTCTTAAACATTCTACTTCATATTCCTCTTAAACATACTCCTTCATATTCCTCTTAAATATACTACTTCATATTCCTCTTAAATATACTACTTCATATTCCTCTTAAATATACTTCTTCATATTCCTCTTAAATATACTACTTCTTATTCCTCTTAAGCATACTACTTCATATTCCTCTTAAATATACTACTTCATATTCCTCTTAAACATTCTACTTCATATTCCTCTTAAATATACTACTTCATATTTCTCTTAAACATACTACTTCATATTCCCCTTAAACATACTATTTCATATTCCTCTTAAACATACTACTTCATATTCCTCTTAAACATACTACTTTATATTTCTCTTAAATATACTATTTCATATTCCTCTTAAATATACTACTTCATATTCCTCTTAAATATACTACTTCATATTCCTCTTAAACATACTACTTCATATTTCTCTTAAATATACTACTTCATATTTCTCTTAAACACACTACTTCATATTCCTCTTAAACATACTACTTCATATTCATCTTAAACATACTACTTCATATTCCTCTTAAACATACTACTTCATATTCCTGTTAAACTTACTACTTCATATTCCTCTTAAATATACTACTTCATATTCCTCTTAAACATACTACTTCATATTCCTCTTAAACATACTACTGCATATTCCTCTTAAACATACTACTTCATATTCCTCTTAAACATACTACTTCATATTCCTCTAAAACATACTACTTCATATTCCTCTTTAACATACTACTTCATATTCCTCTTAAACATACTACTTCATATTCCCCTTAAATATACTACTTCATATTCCTTTTAAACATACTACTTCATATTCCTCTTAAATATACCGCTTCATATTCCTCTTAAACATACTACTTAATATTCCTCTTAAATATACTACTTCATATTCCTCTTAAACATACTACTTCATATTCCACTTAAACATACTACTTCATATTCCTCTTAAACATACTACTTCATATTGCTCTTAAATATACTACTTCATATTCCTCTTAAGCATACTCTTTCATATTCCTCTTAAACATACTACTTCATATTTCTCTTAAACATACTACTTCATATTCCTCTTAAACATACTACTTCATATTCCTCTTAAACATACTACTTTATATTCCTCTTAAACATACTATTTCATATTCCTCTTAAACATACTACTTCATATTCCTCTTAAACATACTACTTCATATTCCTCTTAAAGATACTACTTCACATTCCTCTTAAACATACCACTACATATTCCTCTTAAACATACTACTTCATATTCCTCTTAAACATACTGCTTCATATTCCTCTTAAACATACTACTTCATATTCCTCTTAAACATATTACTTCATATTCGTCTTAAACATACTACTTTATTGTCCTCTTAAACATAATACTTCATATTCCTCTTAAATATAATACTTCATAGTCCTCTTAAACAAACTACTTCATATTCCTCTTAAACATACTACTTCATTTTGCTCTTAAACATACTACTTCAAATTCCTCTTAAATATACTACTTCATATTCCTCTTAAACATACTACTTCATATTCCTCTTAAACATACTACTTCATATTTCTCTTAAACATACTAGTTCATATTCCTCTTAAACATACTACTTCATATTCCTCTTAAACATACTACTTCATATTCCTCTTAAACATTCTACTTCATATTCCTCTTAAACATACTCCTTCATATTCCTCTTAAATATACTACTTCATATTCCTCTTAAATATACTACTTCATATTCCTCTTAAATATACTTCTTCATATTCCTCTTAAATATACTACTTCTTATTCCTCTTAAGCATACTACTTCATATTCCTCTTAAATATACTACTTCATATTCCTCTTAAATATAATACTTCATATTCCTCTTAAACATACTACTTCATATTCCTCCTAAACATACTACTTCATATTCCTCTTAAACATACTACTTCATATTCCTCTAAAACATACTCACTCATATTCCTCTTAAACATACTACTTCATATTCCTCTTAAACATACTAGTTCATATTCCTCTTAAATATACAACTTCATATTCCTCTTAAATATACTACTTCATATTCCTCTTCAACAAACTACTTCATATTCCTATTAAACATACTACTTCATATTCCTCTTCAACATACTACTTCAGATTACTCTTAAAGAAACTACTTCATATTCCTATTAAACATACTACTTCATATTTCTCTTAAACATACTACTTCATATTCCTCTTACATACTACTTCATATTCATCTTAAACATACTACTTCATACTCCTCTTAAATATACTACTTCATATTTTTCTTAAACATTCTACTTCATATTCCTTTTAAACATACTACTTCATATTCCTCTTAAACATAATACTTCATATTCCTCTTAAATATACTACTTCATATTCCTCTTAAACATACTACTTCATATTCCTCTTAAACATACTACTTCATATTCCTTTTAAACATATATCTTCATATTCCTCTTAAACATACTACTTCATATTCCTCTTAAACATACTACTTCATATTCCTCTTAAACATACTACTTCATATTCTTCTTAAACATACTACTTCATGTTCCTCTTAAACATACTACTTCATATTCCTCTAAAACATACTACTTCATATTCCTCTTAAATATACTACTTCATATCCCTCTTAAATATGCTACTTCATATTCCTCTCAAACATACTACTTCATATTCCTCTTAAATATACTATTTCATATTTTTCTTTAACATTCTACTTCATATTCCTCTTAAACATACAACTTCATATTCCTCTTAAACATACTACTTCATATTCCTCTTAAATATACTACTTCATATTCCTCTTCAACATACTACTTCAGATTCCTCTTAAAGAAACTACTTCATATTCCTATTAAACATACTACTTCATATTTCTCTTAAACATACTACTACATATTCCTCTTACATACTACTTCATATTCATCTTAAACATACTACTTCATACTCCTCTTAAATATACTACTTCATATTTTTCTTAAACATTCTACTTCATATTCCTCTTAAACATACTACTTCATATTCCTCTTAAACATACTACTTCATATTCCTCTTAAATATACTACTTCATATTCCTCTTAAACATACTACTTCATATTCCTCTTAAACATACTACTTCATATTCCTTTTAAACATATTACTTCATATTCCTCTTAAACATACTACTTCATATTCCTCTTAAACATACTACTTCATATTCCTCTTAAACATACTACTTCATATTCCTCTTAAACATACTACTTCATGTTCCTCTAAAACATACTACTTCATATTCCTCTAAAACATACTACTTCATATTCCTCTTAAATATACTACTTCATATCCCTCTTAAATATGCTACTTCATATTCCTCTCAAACATACTACTTCATATTCCTCTTAAACATACTACTTCATATTCTTCTTAAACATACTACTTCATATTCCTCTTAAACATACTACTTCATATTCCTTTTAAACATATTACTTCATATTCCTCTTAAACATACTACTTCATATTCCTCTTAAACATACTACTTCATATTCCTCTTAAACATACTACTTCATATTCCTCTTATACGTACTACTTCATATTCCTCTTAAATATACTACTTCATATTCCTCTTAAACATACCACTTCATATTCCTCTTAAACATACTCTTTCATATTCCTCTTAAACATACCACTTCATATTCCTCTTAAACATACAACTTCATATTCTTCTTAAATATACTAATTCATATTCCTCTTAAATATACTACTTCATATTACTCTTAAATATACTACTTCATATTCCTCTTAAATATACTACTTCATATTCCTCTTAAATATACTACTTCATATTCCTCTTAAATATAATACTTCATATTCCTCTTAAACATACTACTTCATATTCCTCCTAAACATACTACTTCATATTCCTCTTAGACATACTACTTCATTATCCTCTTAAACATACTACTTCATATTCCTCTTAAACATACTACTTCATATTCCTCTTAAACATATTAGTTCATATTCCTCTTAAATATACAACTTCATATTCCTCTTAAATATACTACTTCATATTCCTCTTAAACAAACTACTTCATATTCCTATTAAACATACTACTTCATATTCCTCTTAAACATACCACTTCATATTCCTCTTACATACTACTTCATATTCATCTTAAACATACTACTTCATATTCCTCTTAAATATACTACTTCATATTTTTCTTAAACATTCTACTTCATATTCCTCTTAAACATACTACTTCATATTCCTCTTAAACATACTACTTCATATTCCTCTTAAATATACTACTTCATATTCCTCTTAAACATACTACTTCAGATTCCTCTTAAACATACTACTTCATATTCCTCTTAAATATACTACTTCATATTCCTCTTAAATATACTACTTCATATTCCTCTTAAAAATACTACTTCATGTTCCTCTAAAACATACTATTTCATATTCCTCTTAAACATACTACTTCATATTCCTCTTAAATATTATACTTCATATTCCTCTTAAATATACTACTTCATATTCCTCTTAAACAAACTACTTCATATTCCTCTTAAACATACTACTTCATATTCCTCTTAAACATACTACTTCATATTCCTCTTAAACATACTACTTCATATTCCTCTTAAACATACTACTTAATATTCCTTTTAAACATATTACTTCATATTCCTCTTACACATACTACTTCATATTAATCTTAAACATACTACTTCATATTCTTCTTAAACATACTATTTCATATTCCTCTTAAACATACTACTTCATATTCCTCTTAAATATACTACTTCATATTCCTCTTAAACATACCACTTCATATTCCTCTTAAACATACTACTTCATGTTCCTCTAAAACATACTACTTCATATTCTTCTTAAACATACTACTTCATATTCCTCTTAATATACTACTTCATATCCCTCTTAAATATACTTCTTCATATTCCTCTCAAACATACTACTTCATATTCCTCTTAAACATACTACTTCATATTCCGCTTAAACATACTACTTCATATTCCTCTTAAACATACTACTTCATATTCCTTTTAAACATATTACTTCATATTCCTCTTAAACATACTACTTCATATTCCTCTTAAACATACTACTTCATATTCCTCTTAAACATACTACTTCATATTCCTCTTAAACATACTACTTCATATTCCTCTTAAATATACTACTTCATATTCCTCTTAAACATACCACTTCATATTCCTCTTAACCATACTACTTCATATTCTTCTTAAACATACTACTTCATATTCCTCTTAATATACTACTTCATATCCCTCTTAAATATACTTCTTCATATTCCTCTCAAACATACTACTTCATATTCCTCTTAAACATACTACTTCATATTCCTCTTAAACATACTACTTCATATTCCTCTTAAACATACTACTTCATATTCCTTTTAAACATATTACTTCATATTCCTCTTAAACATACTATTTCATATTCCTCTTAAACATACTACTTCATATTCCTCTTAAACATACCACTTCATATTCCTCTAAAACATACTACTTCATATTCCTCTTAAACATACTACTTCATATTCCTTTTAAACATACTTCTTCATATTCATCTTAAACATACTACTTCATATTCCTCTTAAATATACTACTTCATATTCCTCTTAAACATTCTACTTCATATTCCTCTTAAATATACTACTTCATATTTCTCTTAAACATACTACTTCATATTCCCCTTAAACATACTATTTCATATTCCTCTTAAACATACTACTTCATATTCCTCTTAAACATACTACTTTATATTTCTCTTAAATATACTATTTCATATTCCTCTTAAATATACTACTTCATATTCCTCTTAAATATACTACTTCATATTCCTCTTAAACATACTACTTCATATTTCTCTTAAATATACTACTTCATATTTCTCTTAAACACACTACTTCATATTCCTCTTAAACATACTACTTCATATTCATCTTAAACATACTACTTCATATTCCTCTTAAACATACTACTTCATATTCCTGTTAAACTTACTACTTCATATTCCTCTTAAATATCACACTTCATATTCCTCTTAAACATACTACTTCATATTCCTCTTAAACATACTACTTCATATTCCTCTTAAACATACTACTTCATATTCTTCTTAAACATACTACTTCATATTCCTCTTAAACATACTACTTCAAATTCCTCTTAAACATACTACTTCATATTCTTCTTAAACATAGAACTTCATATTCCTCGTAAACATACTTCTTCATATTCATCTTAAACATACTACTTCATATTCCTCTTAAATATACTACTTCATTTTCCTCTTAAACATTCTACTTAATATTCCTCTTAAATATACTACGTCATATTCCTCTTAAAAATACTACTTCATATTCCTCTTAAACATACTATTTCATATTCCTCTTAAACATACTACTTCATATTCCTCTTAAACATACTACTTCATATTCCTCTTAAACATACTACTTCATATTCTTCTTAAACATAGAACTTCATATTCCACTTAAACATACTTCTTCATTTTCATCTTAAACATACTACTTCATATTCCTCTTAAATATACTACATCATATTCCTCTTAAACATACTACTTCATATTCCTCTTAAACATACTATTTCATATTCCTCTTAAACATACTACTTCATATTCCTCTTAAACATACTACTGCATATTCCTCTTAAACATACTACTTCATATTCCTCTTAAACATACTACTTCATATTTCTCTTAAATATACTACTTCATATTCCTCTTAAACACACTACTTCATATTCCTCTTAAATATACTACTTCATATTTCTCTTAAACATACTACTTCATATTCCTCTTAAACATACTACTTCATATTCCTCTGAAACATACTACTTCATATTCCACTTAAATATACTACTTCAGATTCCCCTTAAATATACTACATCATATTTCTCTTAAACATACGACTTCATATTTCTCTTAAACATACTACTTAATATTCCTCTTACACGTATAACTTCATATTCCTTTTAAATATACTACTTCATATTCCTCTTAAATATACTACTTCAGATTCCCCTTAAATATACTACTTCATATTTCTCTTAAACATACTACTTCATATTCCTCTTAAACATACTACTTCATATTCCTCTTATATATACTACTTAATATTCCTCTTAAACATACTACTTCATATTCCTCTTAAACATACTACTTCATATTCCTCTTAAACATACTACTGCATATTCCTCTTAAACATACTACCTCATATTCCTCTTACATATACAACTTCATATTCCTCTTAAACATACTATGTTACTTCATATTCCTCTAAAACATACTACTTCATATTCCTCTTAAATATACTACTTCATATTCCTCTTAAATATACTACTTCATATTGCTCTTAAATGTAATATTTCATATTTCTCTTAAACATACTACTTAATATTCCTCTTAAGCATACTACTTCATATTCCTCTTAAACATACAACTTCATATTCCTCTTAAATATACTTTTTCATATTCCTCTTAAACATACTACTTCATATTCCTCTTAAATATACTACTTCATATTCCTCTTAAACATTCTACTTCATATTCATCTTAAATATTCTACTTCATATTCCTCTTAAATATACTACTTCATATTCCTCTTAAACATACTACTTCATATTCCTCTTAAACATACTACTTCACATTCCTCTTAAACATACTACTTCATATTCCTCTTAAACATACTACTTCATATTCCTCTTAAACATATTATTTCATATTCCTCTTAAACATACTACTTCATATTTCTCTTAAATATACTACTTCATATTGCTTTTAAATAAACTTCTTCATATTCCTCTTAAACATATTACTGCATATTCCTCTTAAACATACTACTTCGTATTCCTCTTAAACATACTGCTTCATATTCCTCTTAAACATACTACTTCATATTCCTCTTAAACATACTACTTCATACTCCTCTTAAACATACTACTTCATATTCCTCGTAAATATGCTACTTCATATTCCTCTTAAACATACTACCTCATATTCTTCTTAAACATACTACTTCATATTCCTCTTAAACATACTATTTCATATTCCTCTTAAACATACTACTTCATATTCCTTTTAAACGTACTACTTCATATTCCTCTTAAACATACTACTTGATATTCCTCTTAAACAGACTACTTCATATTCCTCTTAAATATACTACTTCATATTCCTCTTAAATATACAACTTCATATTGCTCTTAAACATACTACTTCATATTCCTCTTAAATATACTACTTCATATTCCTCGTAAATATGCTACTTCATATTCCTCTTAAACATACTACCTCATATTCTTCTTAAACATACTACTTCATATTCTTCTTAAACATACTACTTCATATTCCTTTTAAATATATTACTTCATATTCCTCTTAAATATATTACTTCATATTCCTCTTAAACATACTACTTCATATTCCTCTTAAACATACTACTTCATATTCCTCTTGAATATACTACTTCATATTCCTCTTAAATATACTACTTCATATTCCTCTTAAATATACTACTTCATATTCCTCTTAAATATACTACTTCATATTCCTCTTAAAAATACTACTTCATATTCCTCTTAAACATACTACTGCATATTCCTCTTAAACATACTACTTCATATTCCTCTTAAACATACTACTTCATATTCCTCTTAAACATAGCTATTCATATTCCTCTTAAACATACTACCTCATATTCCTCTTACATATACAACTTCATATTCCTCTTAAACATACTATGTTACTTCATATTCCTCTTAAACATACTACTTCATATTCCTCTTAAATATACTACTTCATATTCCTCTTAAATATACTACTTCATATTCCTCTTAAATGTACTACTTCATATTTCTCTTAAACATACTACTTAATATTCCTCTTAAACATACTATTTCATATTCCTCTTAAACATACAACTTCATATTCCTCTTAAATATACTTTTTTCTATTCCTCTTAAACATACTACTTCATATTCCTCTTAAATATACTACTTCATATTCCTCTTAAACATTCTACTTCATATTCATCTTAAATATTCTACTTTATATTCCTCTTAAATATACTACTTCATATTCCTCTTAAACATACTACTTCATATTCCTCTTAAACATACTACTTCACATTCCTCTTAAACATACTACTTCATATTCCTCTTAAACATACTACTTCATATTCCTCTTAAACATATTATTTCATATTCCTCTTAAACATACTACTTCATATTTCTCTTAAATATACTACTTCATATTCCTTTTAAATAAACTTCTTCATATTCCTCTTAAACATATTACTGCATATTCCTCTTAAACATACTACTTCGTATTCCTCTTAAACATACTACTTCATATTCCTCTTAAACATACTACTTCATATTCCTCTAAAACATACTACTTCATATTTATCTTAAACATACTACTTAATATTCCTCTAAAATATACTACTTCATATTCCTCTTAAGCATACTACTTCATATTCCTCTTAAATATACTACTTCATATTCCTCTTAAACATACTACTTCATATTCCTCTTAAACATACTACTACATATTCCTCTTAAACGTACTACTTCATATTCCTCTTAAACATACTACTTCATATTCCTCTTAAACAGACTACTTCATATTCCTCTTAAATATACTACTTCATATTCCTCTTAAATATACAACTTCATATTCCTCTTAAACATAGTACTTCATATTCCTCTTAAACATACTACTTCATATTCCTCTTAAATATTCTACTTAATATTCCTCTTAAAAATACTACTTCATATTCCTCTTAAACATACTACTTCATATTGCTCTTAAACATACTACTTCATATTCCTCTTAAATATACTACTTCATATTCCTCGTAAATATGCTACTTCATATTCCTTTTAAACATAATACATCATATTCTTCTTAAACATACTACTTCATATTCCTCTTAAACATACTACTTCATATTCCTCTTAAACATACTACTTCATATTCCTTTTAAATATATTACTTCATATTCCTCTTAAATATACTACTTCATATTCCTCTTAAACATACTACTTCATATTCCTCTTAAACATACTACTTCATATTCCTCTTATATATACTACTTCATATTCCTCTTAAATATACTACTTCATATTCCTCTTAAATATACTACTCCATATTCCTCTTAAATATACTACTTCATATTCCTCTTAAAAATACTACTTCATATTCCTCTTAAACATACTACTTCATGTTGCTCTTAAACATACTACTTCATATTCCTCTTAAACATACTACTTCATATTCCTCTTAAACATACTACTTCATATTTCTCTTAAACAAACTATTACATATTCCTCTTAAACATACTACTTCATATTCCTCTTAAATATACTACTTAATATTCCTCTTAAACATACTACTTTATATTCCTCTTAAACATACTACTTCATATTCCTCTTAAACACACTACTTCATATTCGTCTTAAACATACAACTTCATATTCCTCTTAAACATACTACTGCATATTCCTCTTAAACATACTACTTCATATTCCTCTTAAACGTACTAATTCATATTCCTCTTAAACATACTACTTCACATTCCTCTTAAACATACTACTTCATATTCCTCTTAAACATACTACTTCATATTTATCTTTAACATACTACTTCATATTCCTCTTAAATATACTAGTTCATATTCCTCTTAAATATACTAGTTCATATTCCTCTTAAACATACTACTTCATATTCCTCTTAAACATACTACTTCATATTCCTCTTAAACATACTACTTCATATTCATCTTAAACATACTACTTCATATTCCTCTTAAACAGACTACTTCATATTCCTCTTAAATATACTACTTCATATTCCTCTTAAATATACAACTTCATATTCCTCTTAAACATACTACTTCATATTCCTCTTAAACATACTACTTCATTATCGTCTTAAATATACTACTTAATATTACTTTCAAAAATACTACTTCATATTCCTCTTAAACATACTACTTCATATTCCTCTTAAACATACTACTTCATATTCCTCTTAAACATACTACTTCATATTCCTCTTAAACATACTACTTCATATTCATCTTAAACATACTTCTTCATATTCCTCTTAAACATACTACTTCATATTCCTCTTAAATATACTACTTCATATTTCTCTTAAATATACTACTTCATATTCCTCTTAAACATACTACTTCATATTCCTCTTAAACATACTACTTCATATTCCTCTTAAACATACAACTTTATATTCCTCTTAAACATACTACTTCATATTCCTCTTAAACATACAACTTCATATTCCTCTTAAACATACTACTTCATATTTATCTTTAACATACTACTTCATATTCCTCTTAAATATACTACTTCATATTCCTCTTAAATATACTACTTCATATTCCTCTTAAATATACTAGTTCATATTCCTCTTAAACATACTACTTCATATTTCTCTTAAACATACTACTTCATATTCTTCTTATATATACTACTTCATATTCCTCTTAAACATACTACTTCATATTCCTCTTAAACATACTACTTCATATCCCTTTTAAACATATTACTTCATATTCCTCTTAAACATACTACTTCATATTCCTCTTAAACATACTACTTCATATTCCTCTTAAACATACTACTTCAAATTCCTCTTAAACATACTACTTCATATTCCTTTTAAATATACTACTTCATTATCCTCTTAAGCATACTACTTCATATTCCTCTTAAACATACTACTTCATATTCCTCTTAAACATACTACTTCATATTTCTCTTAAATATACTACTTCATATTTCTCTTAAATATACTACTTCATATTCCTCTTAAACATACTACTTCATATTCCTCTTAAACATACTACTTCATATTCCTCTTAAACATACAACTTTATATTCCTCTTAAACATACTACTTCATATTACTCTTTAACATACAACTTCATATTCCTCTTAAACATACTACTTCATATTCCTCTTAAATATACCACTTCATATTCCTCTAAAACATACTACTTCATATTCCTCTTAAACATACTACTTCATATTCCTCTTAAACAGACTACTTCATATTCCTGTTAAATATACTACTTCATATTCCTCTTAAATATACTACTTCATATTCCCCTTAAATATACTACTTTATATTTCTCTTAATCATACTACTTCATATTCCTCTTAAACATACTACTTCATATTCCTCTTAAACATACTATTTCATATTCCTCTTAAACATACTACTTCATATTCCTCTTTAATATACTACTTTATATTCATCTTGAACATACTACTTCATATTCCTCTTAAACATACTACTTCATATTCCTTTAAATATACTACTTCATATTCATCGTAAATATACTACTTCATATTCCTCTTAAATATACTACTTCATATTCCTCTTAAACATACTACTTCATATTCCTTTTAAACATACAACTTCTTATTACTCTTAAATATACTACTTCATATTCCTCTTAAATATACTATTTCATATTCCTCTTAAACATACTACTTCATATTCCTCTTAAACATACTACTTCATATTCCTCTTAAACATACTACTTCATATTTATCTTTAACATACTACTTCATATTCCTCTTAAATATACTACTTCATATTCCTCTTAAATATACTACTTCATATTCCTCTTAAATATACTACTTCATATTCCTCTTAAACATACTACTTCATATTCCTCTTAAGCATACTACTTAATATTCCTCTTAAACATACTACTTCATATTCATCTTAAATATACAACTTCATATTCCTCTTAAACATACTACTTCATACTCCTCTTAAACATACTACTTCATATTCCTCTTAAATATACTACTTAATATTACTCTTAAAAATACTACTTCATATTCCTCTTAAACATACTACTTCATATTCCTCTTAAACATACTACTTCATATTTCTTTTAAACATATTACTTCATATTCCTCTTAAACATACTACTTCATATTCCTCTTAAACATACTCCTTCATATTCCTCTTAAACATATTACTTCATATTCCTCTTAAACATACTACTTCATATTCCTCTTAAATATACTATTTCATTATCCTCTTAAACATACTACTTCATATTCCTCTTAAACATACTACTTTATATTCCTCTTAAACATACTACTTCATATTCCTCTTAAATATACTACTTCATATTTCTCTTCAATATACTACTTCATATTCCTCTTAAACATACTACTTCATATTCCTCTTAAACATACTACTTCATATTCTTCTTAAATATACCACTTCATATTCCTCTAAAACATACTACTTCATATTCCTCTTAAACATACTACTTCATATTCCTCTTAAACAGACTACTTCATATACCTCTTAAATATACTACTTCATATTCCTCTTAAATATACTACTTCATATTCCCCTTAAATATACTTCTTCATATTTCTCTTAAACATACTACTTCATATTCCTCTTAAACATACTACTTCATATTCATCTTAAACATACTACTTCATATTCCTCTAAAACATACTACTTCATATTCTCTTAAACAAACTATTTTATATTCCTCTTAAACATACTACTTCATATTCCTCTTAAATATACTACTTAATATTCCTCTTAAACATACTACTTCATATTCCTCTTAAACATACTACTTCATATTCCTCTTAAACACTCTACTTCATATTCCTCTTAAACATACAACTTCATATTCCTCTTAAACATACTACTGCATATTCCTCTTAAACATACTACTTCATATTCCTCTTAAACATACTAATTCATATTCCTCTTAAACATACTACTTCACATTCCTTTTAAACATACTACTTCATATTCCTCTTAAACATACTACTTCATATTTATCTTTAACATACTACTTCATATTCCTCTTAAACATACTACTTCATATTCCTCTTAAACATACTACTTCATATTCCTCTTAAACATACTACTTCATATTCATCTTAAACATACTACTTCATATTCCTCTTAAACAGACTACTTCATATTCCTCTTAAATATACTACTTCATATTCCTCTTAAATATACAACTTTATATTCCTCTTAAACATACTACTTCATATTCCTCTTAAACATACTACTTCATATTCTTCTTAAATATACTACTTAATATTACTCTTAAAAATACTACTTCATATTCCTCTTAAACATACTACTTCATATTCCTCTTAAACATACTACTTCATATTCCTCTTAAACATACAACTTCATATTCCTCTTAAACATACTACTTCATATTCCTTTAAATATACTACTTCATTATCCTCTTAAACATACTACTTCATATTCCTCTTAAACATACTACTTCATATTCCTCTTAAACATACTACTTCATATTCCTCTTAAATATACTACTTCATATTTCTCTTAAATATACTACTTCATATTCCTCTTAAACATACTACTTCATATTCCTCTTAAACATACTACTTCATATTCCTCTTAAAAATACAACTTTATATTCCTCTTAAACATACTACTTCATATTACTCTTAAACATACAACTTCATATTCCTCTTAAACATACTACTTCATATTCCTCTTAAATATACCACTTCATATTCCTCTAAAACATACTACTTCATATTCCTCTTAAACATACTACTTCATATTCCTCTTAAACAGACTACTTCATATTCCTCTTAAATATACTACTTCATATTCATCTTAAATATACTATTTCATATTCCCCTTAAATATACTACTTCATATTTCTCTTAAACATACCACTTCATATTCCTCTTAAACATACTCCTTCATATTCATCTAAACATACTACTTCATATTCCTCTTAAACATACTACTTCATATTCCTCTTAAACATACTACTTCATATTCCTCTTAAACATACTACTTTATATTCCTCTTAAACATACTACTTCATATTCCTCTTTAACATACTATTTCATATTCCTCTTAAACATACTACTTCATATTCCTCTTAATATACTACTTTATATTATCTTAAACATACTACTTCATATTCCTCTTAAACATACTACTTCATATTCCTTTTAAATATACTACTTCATATTCATCGTAAATATACTACTTCATATTCCTCTTATATATACTACTTCATATTCCTCTTAAACATACTACTTCATATTCCTTTAAACATATAACTTCTTATTACTCTTAAATATACTACTTCATATTCCTCTTAAATATACTATTTAATATTCCTCTTAAACATACTACTTCATATTCCTCTTAAACATACTACTTCATATTCCTCTTAAACATACTACTTCATATTTATCTTAACATATTACTTCATATTCCTCTTAAATATACTACTTCATATTCCTCTTAAATATACTACTTCATATTCCTCTTAAATATACTACTTCATATTCCTCTTAAACATACTACTTCATATTCCTCTTAAACATACTACTTCATATTCCTCTTAAACATACTACTTCATATTCATCTTAAATATACAACTTCGTATTCCTCTTTAACATACTACTTCATACTCCTCTTAAACATACTACTTCATATTCCTCTTAAATATACTACTTAATATTACTCTTAAAAATACTACTTCATATTCCTCTTAAACATACTACTTCATATTCCTCTTAAACATACTACTTCATATTCCTTTTAAACATATTACTTCATATTCCTCTTAAACATACTACTTCATATTCCTCTTAAACATACTCCTTCATATTCCTCTTAAACATACTACTTCATATTCCTCTAAACATACTACTTCATATTCCTCTTAAATATACTACTTCATTATCCTCTTAAACATACTACTTCATATTCCTCTTAAACATACTACTTCATATTCCTCTTAAACATACAACTTCATATTCCTCTTAAATATACTACTTCATGTTTCTCTTAAATATACTACTTAATATTCCTCTTAAACATACTACTTCATATTCCTCTTAAACATACTACTTCATATTCCTCTTAAACATACAACTTTATATTCCTCTTAAACATACTACTTCATATTACTCTTAAACATACAACTTCATATTCCTCTTAAACATACTACTTCATATTCCTCTTAAATATACCACTTCATATTCCTCTAAAACATACTACTTCATATTCCTCTTAAACATACTACTTCATATTCCTCTTAAACAGACTACTTCATATTCCTCTTAAATATACTACTTCATATTCATCTTAAATATACTACTTCATATTCCCCATAAAATATACTACTTCATATTTCTCTTAAACATACCACTTTATATTCCTCTTAAACATACTACTTCATATTCATCTTAAACATACTACTTCATATTCCTCTTAAACATACTACTTCATATTCCTCTTAAACATACTACTTCATATTCCTCTTAAACATACTACTTTATATTCCTCTTAAACATACTACTTCATATTCCTCTTTAACATACTATTTCATATTCCTCTTAAACATACTACTTCATATTCCTCTTAATATACTACTTTATATTCATCTTAAACATACTACTTCATATTCCTCTTAAACATACTACTTCATATTCCTTTTAAATATACTACTTCATATTCATCGTAAATATACTACTTAATATTCCTCTTAAATATACTACTTCATATTCCTCTTAAACATACTACTTCATATTCCTTTTAAACATACAACTTCTTATTACTCTTAAATATACTACTTCATATTCCTCTTAAATATACTATTTCATATTCCTCTTAAACATACTACTTCATATTCCTCTTAAACATACTAATTCATATTCCTCTTAAACATACTACTTCATATTTATCTTTAACATACTACTTCATATTCCTCTTAAATATACTACTTCATATTCCTCTTAAATATACTACTTCATATTCCTCTTAAATATACTACTTCATATTCCTCTTAAACATACTACTTCATATTCCTCTTAAACATACTACTTCATATTCCTCTTAAACATACTACTTCATATTCATCTTAAATATACAACTTCATATTCCTCTTTAACATACTACTTCATACTCCTCTTAAACATAATACTACTTCATATTCCTCTTAAATATACTACTTAATATTACTCTTAAAAATACTACTTCATATTCCTCTTAAACATACTACTTCATATTCCTCTTAAACATACTACTTCATATTCCTTTTAAACATATTACATCATATTCCTCTTAAACACACTACTTCATATTCCTCTTAAACATACTCCTTCATATTCCTCTTAAACATACTACTTCATATTCCTCTTAAACATACTACTTCATATTCCTCTTAAATATACTACTTCATTATCCTCTTAAACATACTACTTCATATTCCTCTTAAACATACTACTTCATATTCCTCTTAAACATACTACTTCTTATTCCTCTTAAATATACTACTTCATATTTCTCTTAAATATACTAATTCATATTCCTGTTAAACATACTACTTCATATTCCTCTTAAACATACTACTTCATATTCCTCTTAAATATACCACTTGCATATTCCTCTAAAACATACTACTTCATATTCCTCTTAAACATACTACTTCATATTCCTCTTAAACAGACTACTTCATATACCTCTTAAATATACTACTTCATATTCCTCTTAAATATACTACTTCATATTCCCCTTAAATATACTACTCCATATTCTCTTAAACATACTACTTCATATTCCTCTTAAACATACTACTTCATATTCCTCTTAAACATACTATTTCATAATCCTCTTAAACATACTACTTTATATTCCTCTTAAACATACTACTTCATATTCCTCTTAAACATACTATTCCATATTCTTATTAAACATACTACTTCATATTCCTCTTTAATATACTACTTTATATTCATCTTAAACATACTACTTCATATTCCTCTTAAACATACTACTTCATATTCCTTTAAATATGCTACTTCATATTACTCTTAAATATACTACTTCATATTCCTCTTAAACATACTACTTCATATTCCTCTTAAACATACTACTTCATATTCCTCTTAAACATACTACTTCATATTCCTCTTAAATATACTACTTCATATTTCTCTTAAATATACTACTTCATATTCCTCTTAAACATACTACTTCATATTCCTCTTAAACATACTACTTCATATTCCTCTTAAACATACTACTTTATATTCCTCTTAAACATACTACTTCATATTCCTCTTAAACATACAACTTCATATTCCTCTTAAACATACTACTTCATATTCCTCTTAAATATACCACTTCATATTCCTCTAAAACATACTACTTCATATTCCTCTTAAACATACTACTTCATATTCCTCTTAAACCGACTACTTCATATTCCTCTTAAATATACTACTTCATATTCCTCTTAAATATACTACTTCATATTCCCCTTAAATATACTACTTCATATTTCTCTTAAACATACTTCTTCATATTCCTCTTAAACATACTACTTCATATTCATCTTAAACATACTACTTCATATTCCTCTTAAACATACTACTTCATATTCCTCTTAAACATACTACTTCATATTCCTCTTAAACATACTACTTTATATTCCTCTTAAACATACTACTTCATATTCCTCTTAAACATACTATTTCATATTCCTCTTAAACATACTACTTCATATTCCTCTTTAATATACTACTTTATATTCATCTTAAACATACTACTTCATATTCCTCTTAAACATACTACTTCATATTCCTTTTAAATATACTACTTCATATTCATCGTAAATATACTACTTCATATTCCTCTTAAATAAACTACTTCATATTCCTCTTAAACATACTACTTCATATTCCTTTTAAACATATAACTTCTTATTACTCTTAAATATACTACTTCATATTCCTCTTAAATATACTATTTCATATTCCTCTTATCCGTAATACTTCATATTTCTCTTAAACATACTACTTCATATTCCTCTTAAACATACAACTTCATATTTATCTTTAACATACTACTTCATATTCCTCTTAAATATACTACTTCATATTCCTCTTAAATATACTACTTCATTTTCCTCTTAAATATACTACTTCATATTCCTCTTAAACATACTACTTCATATTCCTCTTAAACATACTACTTCATATTCCTCTTAAACATACTACTTCATATTCATCTTAAATATACAACTTCATATTCCTCTTAAACATACTACTTCATACTCCTCTTATACATACTACTTCACATTCCTCTTAAATATACTACTTAATATTACTCTTAAAAATACTACTTCATATTCCTCTCAAACATACTCCTTCATATTCCTCTTAAACATACTATTTCATATTCCTCTTAAACATACTACTTCATATTCCTCTTAAATATACTACTTCATTATCCTCTTAAACGTACTACTTCATATTCCTCTTAAACATACTACTTCATATTCCTCTTAAACATACTACTTCATATTCATCTTAAATATACTACTTCATATTTCTCTTGAATATACTACTTCATATTTCTCTTAAACATACTACTTCATATTCCTCTTAAACATACTACTTCATATTCCGCTTAAATATACCAGTTCATATACCTCTAAAACATACTACTTCATATTCCTCTTAAACATAGTACTTCATATTCCTCTTAAACAGACTACTTCATGTACCTCTTAAATATACTACTTCATATTCCTCTTAAATATACTACTTCATATTCCCCTTAAATATACTACCTCATATTTCTCTAAAACATACTACTTCATATTCCTCTTAAACATACTACTTCATATTCATCTTAAACATACTACTTCATATTCCTCTTAAACATACTACTTCATATTCCTCTTAAACATACTACTTCATATTCCTCTTAAACATACTACTTTATATTCCTCTTAAACATACTACTTCATATTCCTCTTAAACATACTATTTCATATTCCTCTTAAACATACTACTTCATATTCCTCTTTAATATACTACTTTATATTCATCTTAAAAATACTACTTCATATTCCTCTAAAATATACTACTTCATATTGCTTTTAAATATACTACTTCATATTCCTCTTAAATATACTACTTCATATTCCTCTTAAATATACTACTTCATATTTCTCTTAAACATACTACTTCATATTCCTTTTAAACAAAAAACTTCTTATTACTCTTAAATATACAACTTCATATTCCTCTTAAATATACTATTTCATATTCCTCTTAAACATACTACTTCATATTCCTCTTAAACATACTACTTAATATTCCTCTTTAACATACTACTTCATATTCCTCTTAAACATACTACTTCATATTCCTTTTAAACATATTACTTCATATTCGTCCTAAACATACTACATCATATGCGTCTTAAACATCCTACTTCATATTCCTCTTAAACATACTACTTCATATTCCTCTTAAACATACTATTTCATATTCCTTTTAAACATATTACTTCATATTCTACTTAAACATGCTACTTCATATTCCTCTTAAACATACTACTTCATATTCTTCTTAAACATGCTACTTCATATTCCTCTTAAACATACTACTTCATATTCCTCTTAAACATACTACTTCATATTCCTCTTAAACATACTAGTTCATATTCCTCTTAAACATACTACTTAATATTCCTCTTAAACATACTACTTCATATTCCTCTTAAATATACAACTTCATATTCCTCTTAAATATACTACTTCATATTCCTCTTAAACATTATACTTCATTTTTCTCTTAAATATACTACTTCATATTCCTCCGAAATATACTACTTCATATTCCTCTTAAACATACTACTTCATATTCCTCTTAAACATACTACTTCATATTCCTCTTAAATATACTACTTCATATTCCTCTTAAATATACTACTTCATAATCCTCTTAAATATACTACTTCAAATTCCTCTTAAACATACTACTTCATATTCATCTTAAACATACTACTTCATATTCCTCTTAAGTATACTACTTCATATTCCTCTCAAATATACTACTTCATATTCCTCTTAAACATACTACTGCATATTCCTCTTAAACATACTACTTCATATTTCTCTTAAACATACTACTTCATATTCCTCTTAAACATACTAATTCATATTCCTTTTAAACATATTACTTCATGTATCTCTTAAACATACTACTTCATATTCCTAATAAACATACTACTTCATATTCCTCTTAAATATAGTACTTCGTATTCATCTTAAACATACTACTTCATTTTCCTCTTAAACATACTACTTCATATTCCTCTTAAACATACTACTTCATATTCCTGTTAAACATATTACTTCATATTCCTCTTAAGCATACTACTTCATATTCCTCTTAAACATACTACTTCATATTCCTCTTAAACATACTGCTTCATATTCCTCTCAAACATACTACTTCATATTACTCTTAAACACACTACCTCATATTCCTCTTAAACATACTACTTCATATTCCTCTTAAATATACTACTTCATTTTCCTCTCAAATATATTACTTCATATTCCTCTTAAACATACTACTTCATATTCCTCTTAAATATACTACTTCATATTCCTCTTAAACATACTACTTCATATTCCTCTTAAACATACTACTTCATATTCCTTTTAAACATACTTCTTCATATTCCCCTTAAAGATACTACTGCATATTCCTCTTAAACATACTACTTCATATTCCTTTTAAACAGACTATTTCATATTCCTCTTAAATATACTACTTCATATTCCTGTTAAATATACTACTTCATATTCCTCTTAAACATACTACTTCATATTCCTCTTAAATATACTACTTCGTATTCATCTTAAACATACTACTTCATTTTCCTCTTAAACATACTACTTCATATTCCTCTTAAACATACTACTTCATAATTCTCTTAAATATACTACTTCATATTCCTCTTAAATATACTACTTCAAATTCCTCTTAAACATACTACTTCATATTAATCTTAAACAAACTACTTCATATTCCTCTTAAATATACTACTTCCTATTCCTCTCAAATATACTACTTCATATTCCCCTTAAACATACTACTGCATATTCTTCTTAAACATACTACTTCATATTCCTCTTAAACATACTACTTCATATTCCTCTTAAACATACTAATTCATATTCCTTTTAAACATATTACTTCATGTATCTCTTAAACATACTACTTCATATTCCTAATAAACATACTACTTCATATTCCTCTTAAATATACTACTTCGTATTCATCTTAAACATACTACTTCATTTTCCTCTTAAACATACTACTTCATATTCCTCTTAAACATACTACTTCATATTCCTTTTAAACATATTACTTCATATTCCTCTTAAGCATATTACTTCATATTCCTCTTAAACATACTACTTCATATTCCTCTTAAACATACTGCTTCATATTCCTCTCAAACATAATACTTCATATTCCCCTTAAACATACTACCTCATATTCCTCTTAAACATACTACTTCATATTCCTCTTAAATATACTACTTCATAGTCCTCTCAAATATATTACTTCATATTCCTCTTAAACATACTACTTCATATTCCTCTTAAATATACTAATTCATATTCCTCTTAAACATACTGCTTCATATTCCGCTCAAACATACTACTTCATATTCCTCTTAAATATACTACTTCATATTCCTTTTAAACATACTACTTCATATTCCCCTTAAAAATACTACTGCATATTCCTCTTAAACATACTACTTCATATTCCTCTTAAACAGA
Source organism: Atherix ibis (assembly GCA_958298945.1). NCBI lineage: Eukaryota > Metazoa > Arthropoda > Insecta > Diptera > Athericidae > Atherix > Atherix ibis. The sequence continues at coordinate 86,394,305 of OY282608.1, read as the reverse complement.
CTACTTCATATTCCTCTTAAATATACTACTTCATATTCCTCTTAAATATACTACTTCATATTCCTCTTAAACATACTACTTCATATTCATCTTAAACATACTACTTCATATTCCTCTTAAACATACTACTGCATATTCCTTTTAAATATACTGCTTCATATTCCTCTCAAATATACTACTTCATATTCCTCTTAGACATACTACTTCATATTCCTCTTAAACATACTACTTCATATTTCTCTTAAACATACTACTTCATATTCCTCTTAAACATACTAATTCATATTACTTTTAAACATACTACTTCATATTCCTCTTAAACATACTACTCCATATTCCTCTTAAACATACTACTTCATATTCCTCTTAAATATACTACTTCATATTCCTCCAAAATATACTACTTCATATTCCTCTTAAACATACTACTTCATATTCCTCTTAAACATACTACTTCATATTTCTCGTAAATATACTACTTCATATTCCTCTTAAATATACTACTTCATATTCCTCTTAAATATACTACTTCAAATTCCTCTTAAACATACTACTTCATATTCCTATTAAACATACTACTTCATATTCCTCTTAATATACTACTTCATATTCCTCTCAAATATGCTACTTCATATTCCTCTTAAATATACTACTTCATATTCCTCTTAAACATACTACTTCATATTCATCTTAAACATACTACTTCATATTCCTCTTTAACATACTACTGCATATTCCTTTTAAATATACTGCTTCATATTCCTCTCAAATAGACTACTTCATATTCCTCTTAAACATACTACTTCATATTCCTCTTAAGCATACTACTTCATATTTCTCTTAAACATACTACTTCATATTCCTCTTAAACATACTAATTCATATTACTTTTAAACATACCACTTCATATTCCTCTTAAACATACTATTTCATATTCCTCTTAAACATACTACTTCATATTCCTCTTAAATATACTACTTCATATTCCTCCGAAATATACTACTTCATATTCCTCTTAAACATACTACTTCATATTCCTCTTAAACATACTACTTCAAATTCCTCTTAAACATACTACTTCATATTCCTTTTAAATATACTACTTCATTATCCTCTTAAACATACTAATTCATATTTCTCTTAAACATACTACTTCATATTCCTCTTAAATATACTACTTCATATTCCTCCGAAATATACTAATTCATATTCCTCTTAAACATACTACTTCATATTCCTCTTAAATATACTACTTCATATTCCTCTTAAACATACTACTTCATATTCCTCTTAAACATACTACTTCATATTCCTTTTAAACATACTACTTCATATTCCCCTTAAAAATACTACTGCATATTTTTCTTAAACGTACTACTTCATATTCCTCTTAAACAGACTACTTCATATTCCTCTTAAATATACTACTTTATATTCCTCTTAAATATACTACTTCATATTCCTCTTAAACATACTACTTCATATTCATCTTAAACTTACTACTTCATATTCCTCTTAAACATACTACTGCATATTCCATTTAAATATACTGCTTCATATTCCTCTCAAATATACTACTTCATATTCCTCTTAAACATACTACTTCATATTCCTCTTAAACATACTACTTCATATTTCTCTTAAACATACTACTTCATATTCCTCTTAAACATACTAATTCATATTACTTTTAAACATATTACTTCATATTCCTCTTAAACATACTACTTCATATTCCTCTTAAACATACTACTTCATATTCCTCTTAAATATACTACTTCATATTCCTCCGAAATATACTACTTCATATTCTTCTTGAACATACTACTTCATATTCCTCTTAAACATACTACTTCATATTTTTCTTAAATATACTACTTCATATTCCTCTTAAATATACTACTTCATATTCCTCTTAAATATACTACTTCAAATTCCTCTTAAACATACTACTTCATATTCCTCTTAAACATACTACTTCATATTCTTCTTAATATACTACTTCATATTCCTCTCAAATATACTACTTCATATTCCTCTTAAATATACTACTTCATATTCCTCTTAAACATACTACTTCATATTCCCCTTAAAAATACTACTGCATATTTTTCTTAAACATACTACTTCATATTCCTCTTAAACATACTACTTCATATTCCTCTTAAATATACTACTTCATATTCCTCTTAAATATTCTACTTCATATTCCTCTTAAACATACTACTTCATATTCATCTTAAACATACTACTTCATATTCCTCTTTAACATACTAATTCATATTACTTTTAAACATACTACTTCATATTCCTCTTAAACATACTGCTTCATATTCCTCTTAAACATACTACTTCATATTCCTCTTAAACATACTACTGCATATTCCTTTTAAATATACTGCTTCATATTCCTCTCAAATATACTACTTCATATTCCTCTTAAACATACTACTTCATATTCCTCTTAAACATACTACTTCATATTTCTCTTAAACATACTACTTCATATTCCTCTTAAACATACTAATTCATATTACTTTTAAACATACTACTTCATATTCCTCTTAAACATACTACTTCATATTCCCCTTAAAAATACTACTGCATATTCCTCTTAAACATACTACTTCATATTCCTCCGAAATATACTACTTCATATTCCTCTTAAACATACTACTTCATATTCCTCTTAAACATACTACTTCATATTCCTCTTAAACATACTACTTCATATTCCTCTTAAACATACTAATTCAAATTTCTCTTAAACATACTACTTCATATTCCTTTTAAATATACTACTTCATTATCCTCTTAAACATACTTCTTCATATTCCTCTTAAACATACTACTTCATATTCCTCTTAAACATACTACTTCATATTCCTCTTAAATATACTACTTCATATTTCTCTTAAATATACTACTTCATATTCCTCTTAAACATGCTACTTCATATTCCTCTTAAACATACTACTTCATATTCCTCTTAAACATACTACTTTATATTCCTCTTAAACATACTACTTCATATTCCTCTTAAACATACAACTTCATAATCCTCTTAAACATACTACTTCATATTCCTCTTAAATACACCACTTCATATTCCTCTAAAACATACTACTTCATATTCCTCTTAAACATACTACTTCATATTCCTCTTAAACAGACTACTTCATATTCCTCTTAAATATACTACTTCATATTCCTCTTAAATATACTACTTCATATACCCCTTAAATATACTACTTCATATTTCTCTTAAACATACTACTTCATATTCCTCTTAACCATACTACTTCATATTCATCTTAAACATACTACTTCATATTCCTCTTAAACATACTACTTCATATTCCTCTTAAACATACTACTTCACATTCCTCTTAAACATACTACTTTATATTCCTCTTAAACATACTACTTCATATTCCTCTTAAACATACTCTATCATATTCCTCTTAAACATACTACTTCATATTCCTCTTTAATATACTACTTTATATTCATCTTAAACATACTACTTCATATTCCTCTTAAACATACTACTTCATATTCCTTTTAAATATACTACTTCATATTCATCTTAAATATACTACTTCATATTCCTCTTAAATGTACTACTTCATATTCCTCTTAAACATACTAGTTCATATTCCTTTTAAACATACAATTTCTTATTACTCTTAAATATACTACTTCATATTCCTCTTAAATATACTATTTCATATTCCTCTTAAACATACTACTTCATATTCCTCTTAAACATACTACTCCATATTCCTCTTAAACATACTACTTCATATTTATCTTTAACATACTACTTCATATTCCTCTTAAATATACTACTTCATATTCCTCTTAAATATACTACTTCATATTCCTCTTAAATATACTACTTCATATTCCTCTTAATTATACTACTTCATATTCCTCTTAAACATACTACTTCATATTCCTCTTAAACATACTACTTCATATTCCTCTTAAATATACAATTTCATATTCCTCTTAAACATACTACTTCATACTCCTCTTAAACATACTACTTCATATTTCTCTTAAATATACTACTTAATATTACTCTTAAAAATACTACTTCATTATCCTCTTAAACATACTACTTCATATTCCTCTTAAACATACTACTTCATATTCCTCTTAAATATACTACTTCATATTCCTCCGAAATATACTAATTCATATTCCTCTTAAACATACTACTTCATATTCCTCTTAAATATACTACTTCATATTCCTCTTAAACATACTACTTCATATTCCTCTTAAACATACTACTTCATATTCCTTTTAAACATACTACTTCATATTCGCCTTAAAAATACTACTGCATATTCCTCTTAAACATACTACTTCATATTCCTCTTAAACATACTACTTCATATTCCTCTTAAATATACTTCTTCATATTCCTCCGAAATATACTACTTCATATTCCTCTTAAACATACTACTTCATATTCCTCTTAAACATACTACTTCATATTCTTCTTAAATATACTACTTCATATTCCTCTTAAATATACTACTTCATATTCCTCTTAAATATACTACTTCAAATTCCTCTTAAACATACTACTTCATATTCCTCTTAAACATACTACTTCATAATCCTCTTAATATACTACTTCATATTCCTCTCAAATATACTACTTCATATTCCTCTTAAATATACTACTTCATATTCCTCTTAAATATACTACTTCATATTCCCCTTAAAAATACTACTGCATATTCCTCTTAAACATACTACTTCATATTCCTCTTAAACATACTACTTCATATTCCTCTTTAATATACTACTTCATATTCCTCTTAAATATACTACTTCATATTCCTCTTAAACATACTACTTCATATTCATCTTAAACATACTACTTCATATTCCTCTTAAACATACTAATTCATATTACTTTTAAACATACTACTTCATATTCCTCTTAAACATGCTGCTTCATATTCCTCTTAAACATACTACTTCATATACCTCTTCAACATACTACTGCATATTCCTTTTAAATATACTGCTTCATATTCCTCTCAAATATACTACTTCATATTCAACTTAAACATACTACTTCATATTCCTCTTAAACATACTACTTCATATTTCTCTTAAACATACTACTTCATATTCTTCTTAAACATACTAATTCATATTACTTTTAAACATACTACTTCATATTCCTCTTAAACATACTACTTAATATTCCTCTTGAACATACTACTTCATATTCCTCTTAAATATACTACTTCATATTCCTCCGAAATATACTACTTCATATTCCTCTTAAGCATACTACTTCATATTCCTCTTAAACATACTACTTCATATTCCTCTTAAATATACTACTTCATATTCCTCTTAAATATACTTCTTCATATTCCTCTTAAATATACTACTTCATATTCCCCTTAAAAATACTACTGCATATTCCTCTTAAACATACTACTTCATATTCCTCTTAAACAGACTACTTCATATTCCTCTTAAATATATTACTTCATATTCCTCTTAAACATACTATTTCATATTCCTCTTACACATACTACTTCATATTCATCTTAAACATACTACTTTATATTTCTCTTAAACATACTACTGCATATTCCTTTTAAATATACTGCTTCATATTCCTCTCAAATATACTACTTCATATTCCTCTTAAACATACTACTTCATATTCCTCTTAAACATACTACTTCATAATTCTCTTAAACATACTACTTCATATTCCTCTTAAACATACTAATTCATATTAATTTTAAACGTACTACTTCATATTCCTCTTAAACATACTATTTCATTTTCCTCTTAAACATGCTACTTCATATTCCTCTTAAATATACTACTTCATATTCCTCCGAAATATACTACTTCATATTCCTCTTAAACATACTACTTCATATTCCTCTTAAACATACTACTTCATATTCCTCTTAAACATACTACTTCATATTCCTCTTAAACATACTACTTCAAATTCCTCTTAAACATACTACTTCATATTCCTTTTAAATATACTACTTTATTATCCTCTTAAACATACTACTTCATATTTCTCTTAAATATACTACTTCATATTCCTCTTAAGCATACTACTTCATATTCCTCTTAAACATACTACTTCATATTCCTCTTAAACATACTACTTTATATTCCTCTTAAACATACTACTTCATATTCCTCTTAAACATACAACTTCATATTCCTCTTAAACATACTACTTCATATTCCTCTTAAATATACCACTTCATATTCCTCTAAAACATACTACTTCATATTCCTCTTAAACATACTACTTCATATTCCTCTTAAACAGACAACTTCATATTCCTCTTAAACATACTACTTCATATTCCTCTTAAACATACTACTTCATATTCCTCTTAAACATACTACTTTATATTCCTCTTAAACATACTACTTCATATTCCTCTTAAACATACTATTTCTTATTCCTCTTAAACATACTACTTCATATTCCTCTTTAATATACTACTTTATATTCATCTTAAACATACTACTTCATATTCCTCTTAAACATACTACTTCATATTCCTTTTAAATATACTACTTCATATTCATCTTAAATATACTACTTCATATTCCTTTTACATATAATACTTCATATTCCTCTTAAACATACTACTTCATATTCCTTTTAAACATACAACTTCTTATTACTCTTAAATATACTACTTCATATTCCTCTTAAATGTACTATTTCATATTCCTCTTAAACATACTACTTCATATTCCTCTTAAACATACTACTTCATATTCCTCCTAAACATACTACTTCATATTCCTCTTAAACATACTACTTCAAATTCCTCTTAAACATACTACTTCATATTCCTTTTAAATATACTACTTCATTATCCTTTTAAACATACTACTTCATATTCCTCTTAAACATACTACTTCATATTCCTCTTAAACATACTACTTCATATTCCTCTTAAATATACTACTTCATATTTCTCTTAAATATACTACTTCATATTCCTCTTAAACATACTACTTCATATTCCTCTTAAACATACTACTTCATATTCTTCTTAAACATACTACTTTATATTCCTCTTAAACATACTACTTCATATTCCTCTTAAACATACAACTTCATATTCCTCTTAAACATACTACTTCATATTCCTCTTAAATATACCACTTCATATTCCTCTAAAACATACTACTTCATATTCCTCTTAAACATACTACTTCATATTCGTCTTAAACATACTACTTCATATTCCTCTTAAATATACTACTTCATATTCCTCTTAAATATACTACTTCATATTCCTCTTAAACATACTACTTAATATTCCTCTTAAGCATACTACTTCATATTCCTCTTAAACATACTACTTCATATTCATCTTAAATATACAACTTCATATTCCTCTTAAGCATACTACTTCATACTCCTCTTAAACATACTACTTCATATTTCTCTTAAATATACTACTTAATATTACTCTTAAAAATACTACTTCATATTCCTCTTAAACATACTACTTCATATTCCTCTTAAACATACTACTTCATATTCCTTTTAAACATATTACTTCATATTCCTCTTATACATACTACTTCATATTCCTCTTAAACATACTACTTCATTATCCTCTTAAACATACTACTTCATATTCCTCTTAAACATACTACTTCATATTCCTCTTAAACATACTACTTCATATTCCTCTTAAACAGACTACTTCATATACCTCTTAAATATACTACTTCATATTCCTCTTAAATATACTACTTCATATTCCCCTTAAATATACTACTTCATATTTCTCTTAAATATACTACTTCATATTTCTCTTAAATATACTACTTTATATTCCTGTTAAACATACTACTTCATATTCATCTTAAACATACTACTTCATATTCCTCTTAAACATACTACTTCATATTCCTCTTAAACATACTACTTCATATTCCTCTTAAACATACTACTTTATATTCCTCTTAAACATACTACTTCATATTCTTCTTAAACATACTATTTCATATTCCTCTTAAACATACTACTTCATATTCCTCTTGAACATACTATTTGATATTCCTCTTAAACATACTACTTCATATTCCTCTTAAACATACTACTTCATATTCCTCTTAAATATACTACTTCATTATCCTCTTAAACATACTACTTCATATTCCTCTTAAACATACTACTTCATATTCCTCTTAAACAGACTGCTTCATATACCTCTTAAGCATACTACTTCATATTTCTCTTAAATATACTACTTAATATTACTCTTAAAAATACTACTTCATATTCCTCTTAAACATACTACTTCATATTCCTCTTAAACATACTACTTCATATTCCTTTTAAACATATTACTTCATATTCCTCTTAAACATACTACTTCATATTCCTCTTAAACATACTACTTGATATTCCTCTTAAACATACTACTTCATATTCCTCTTAAACATACTACTTCATATTCCTCTTAAATATACTACTTCATTATCCTCTTAAACATACTACTTCATATTCCTCTTAAACATACTACTTCATATTCCTCTTAAACATACTACTTCATATTCCTCTTAAACAGACTACTTCATATACCTCTTAAACATACTACTTCATATTCCTCTTAAACCTACTACTTCATATTCCTCTTAAACATACTACTTCATATTTCTCTTAAACATACTACTTCATATTTCTCTTAAACATACTAATTTATATTCCTCTTAAACATACTACTCCATATTCCTCTTAAACATACTACTTCATATTCCTCTTAAACATACTACTTCATATTCCTCTTAAATATAGCACTTCATATTCCTCTAAAACATACTACTTCATATTCCTCTTAAACATACTACTTCATATTCCTCTTAAACAGACTACTTCATATACCTCTTAAATATACTACTTCATATTCCTCTTAAATATACTACTTCATATTCCCCTTAAATATACTACTTCATATTTCTCTTAAATATACTACTTCATATTCCTCTTAAACATACTACATCATATTCCTCTTAAATATAGTACTTCATATTCCTCTAAAACATACTACTTCATATTCCTCTTAAACATACTACTTCATATTCCTCTTAAACAGACTACTTCATAGACCTCTTAAATATACTACTTCATATTCTTCTTAAATATACTACTTCATATTCCCCTTAAATATACTACTTCATATTTCTCTTAAATATACTACTTCATATTCCTCTGAAACATACTACTTCATATTCATCTTAAACATACTACTTCATATTCCTCTTAAACATTGCACTTCATATTCCTCTAAAACATTCTACTTCATATTCCTCTTAAACATACTACTTCATATTCCTCTTAAACATACTACTTCATATTCCTCTTAAACATACTACTTCATATTCCTCTTAAACATACTACTTTATATTCCTCTTAAACATACTACTTCATATTCTTCTTAAACATACTATTTCATATTCCTCTTAAACATACTACTTCATATTCCTCTTTAATATATTACTTTATATTCATCTTAAACATACTACTTCATATTCCTCTTAAACATACTACTTCATATTCCTTTTAAATATACTACTTCATATTCCTCTTAAATATACTACTTCATATTCCTCTTAAATATACTACTTCATATTCCTCTTAAACATACTACTTCATATTCCTTTTAAACATACAACTTCTTATTACTCTTAAATATACTACTTCATATTCCTCTTGAACATACTACTTCATATTCCTCTTAAACATACTACTTCATATTCCTCTTAAACATACTACTTTATATTCCTCTTAAACATACTACTTCATATTCTTCTTAAACATACTATTTCATATTTCTCTTAAACATACTACTTCTCTTTAATATATTACTTTATATTCATCTTAAACATCCTACTTCATATTCCTCTTAAATATACTACTTCATATTCCTGTTAAACATACTACTTCATATTCCTTTTAAACATATTACTTCATATTCTACTTAAACATGCTACTTCATATTCCTCTTAAACATACTACTCATATTCTTCTTAAACATGCTACTTCATATTCCTCTTAAACATACTACTTCATATTCCTCTTAAATATACTACTTCATATTCCTCTTAAACATACTACTTCATATTCCTCTTAAACATACTACTTCATATTCCTCTTAAACATAGTACTTCATATTCCTCTTAAATATACTACTTCATATTCCTCTTAAATATACTACTTCATATTCCTCTTAAATATACTACTTCATATTCCCCTTAAATATACTACTTCATATTTCTCTTAAATATACTACTTCATATTCCTCTTAAACATACTACATCATATTCCTCTTAAATATAGTACTTCATATTCCTCTAAAACATACTACTTCATATTCCTCTTAAACATACTACTTCATATTCCTCTTAAACAGACTACTTCATAGACCTCTTAAATATACTACTTCATATTCTTCTTAAATATACTACTTCATATTCCCCTTAAATATACTACTTCATATTTCTCTTAAATATACTACTTCATATTCCTCTTAAACATACTACTTCATATTCATCTTAAACATACTACTTCATATTCCTCTTAAACATAGCACTTCATATTCCTCTAAAACATACTACTTCATATTCCTCTTAAACATACTACTTCATATTCCTCTTAAACAGACTACTTCATAGACCTCTTAAATATACTACTTCATATTCCTCTTAAATATACTACTTCATATTCCCCTTAAATATACTACTTCATATTTCTCTTAAATATACTACTTCATATTCCTCTTAAACATACTACTTCATATTCATCTTAAACATACTACTTCATATTCCTCTTAAACATACTAATTCATATTCCTCTTAAACATACTACTTCATATTCCTCTTAAACATACTACTTTATATTCCTCTTAAACATACTACTTCATATTTTTCTTAAACATACTATTTCATATTCCTCTTAAACATACTACTTCATATTTCTCTTTAATATATTACTTTATATTCATCTTAAACATACTACTTCATATTCCTCTTAAACATACTACTTCATATTCCTTTTAAATATACTACTTCATATTCCTCTTAAACATACTACTTCATATTCCTTTTAAACATACAACTTCTTATTACTCTTAAATATACTACTTCATATTCCTCTTAAATATACTATTTCATATTCCTCTTAAACATACTACTTCATATTCCTCTTAAACATACTACTTCATATTCCTCTTAAACATACTACTTCATATTCCTCTTAAACATACTACTTCATATTCCTTTTAAACATATTACTTCATATTCCTCCTAAACATACTACTTCATATGCCTCTTCAACATCCTACTTCATATTCCTCTTAAACATACTACTTCATATTCCTGTTAAACATACTACTTCATATTCCTTTTAAACATATTACTTCATATTCTACTTAAACATGCTACTTCATATTCCTCTTAAACATACTACTCATATTCTTCTTAAACATGCTACTTCATATTCCTCTTAAACATACTACTTCATATTCCTCTTAAATATACTACTTCATATTCCTCTTAAACATACTACTTCATATTCCTCTTAAACATACTACTTCATATTCCTCTTAAACATAGTACTTCATATTCCTCTTAAATATACTACTTTATATTCCTCTTAAATATACTACTTCATATTCTTCTTAAACATTTTACTTCATTTTTCTCTTAAACATACTACTTCATATTGCTCCGAAATATACTACTTCATATTCCTCTTAAACATACTACTTGATATTCCTCTTAAACATACTACTTCATATTCCTCTTAAATATACTACTTCATATTCCTCTTAAATATACTACTTCATATTCCTCTTAAACATACTAATTCATATTCCTTTTAAACATATTACTTCATGTATCTCTTAAACATACTACTTCATATTCCTAATAAACATACTACTTCATATTCCTCGTTAATATACTACTTCGTATTCATCTTAAACATACTACTTCATTTTCCTCTTAAACATACTACTTCATATTCCTCTTAAACATACTACTTCATATTCCTTTTAAACATATTACTTCATATTCCTCTTAAGCATACTACTTCATATTCCTCTTAAACATACTACTTCATATTCCTCTTAAACATACTGCTTCATATTCCTCTCAAACATACTACTTCATATTCCTCTTAAACATACTACCTCATATTCCTCTTAAACATACTACTTCATATTCCTCTTAAATATACTACTTCATATTCCTCTCAAATATATTACTTCATATTCCTCTTAAACATACTACTTCATATTCCTCTTAAACATACTACTTCATATTCCTCTTAAATATACTACTTCATATTCCTCTTAAATATACTACTTCATATTCCTCTTAAACATACTACTTCATATTCATCTTAAACATACTTCTTCATATTCCTCTTAAACATACTAATTCATATTACTTTTAAACATACTACTTCATATTCCTCTTAAACATGCTGCTTCATATTCCTCTTAAACATACTACTTCATATTGCTCTTAAACATACTACTGCATATTCCTTTTAAATATACTGCTTCATATTCCTCTCAAATATACTACTTCATATTCAACTTAAACATACTACTTCATATTCCTCTTAAACATACTACTTCATATTTCTCTTAAACATACTACTTCATATTCCTCTTAAACATACTAATTCATATTACTTTTAAACATACTACTTCATATTCCTCTTAAACATACTACTTTATATTCCTCTAAAACATACTACTTCATATTCCTCTTAAATATACTACTTCATATTCCTCTCAAATATATTACTTCATATTCCTCTTAAACATACTACTTCATATTCCTCTTAAACATACTACTTCATATTCCTCTTAAATATACTACTTCATATTCCTCTTAAATATACTACTTTATATTCCTCTTAAATATACTTCTTCATATTCCTCTTAAATATACTACTTCATATTCCCCTTAAAAATACTACTGCATATTCCTCTTAAACATACTACTTCATATTCCTCTTAAACAGACTACTTCATATTCCTCTTAAATATGTTACTTCATATTCTTCTTAAACATACTACTTCATATTCCTCTTACACATACTACTTCATATTCATCTTAAACATACTACTTTATATTTCTCTTAAACATACTACTTCATATTCCTCTTAAACAGACTACTTCATATTCCTCTTAAATATGTTACTTCATATTCTTCTTAAACATACTACTTCATATTCCTCTTACACATACTACTTCATATTCATCTTAAACATACTACTTTATATTTCTCTTAAACATACTACTGCATATTCCTTTTAAATATACTGCTTCATATTCCTCTCAAATATACTACTTCATATTCCTCTTAAACATACTACTTCATATTCCTCTTAAACATACTACTTCATAATTCTCTTAAACATACTACTTCATATTCCTCTTAAACATACTAATTCATATTAATTTTAAACATACTACTTCATATTCCTCTTAAACATACTGCTTCATATTCCTCTCAAATATACTACTTCATATTCCTCTTAAACATACTACTTCATATTCCTCTTAAACATACTACTTCATAATTCTCTTAAACATACTACTTCATATTCCTCTTAAACATACTAATTCATATTAATTTTAAACATACTACTTCATATTCCTCTTAAACATACTACTTCATATTCCTCTTAAACATACTACTTCATATTCCTTTTAAACATATTACTTCATATTCCTCTTAAGCATACTACTTCATATTCCTCTTAAACATACTAATTCATATTCCTTTTAAACATATTACTTCATGTATCTCTTAAACATACTACTTCATATTCCTAATAAACATACTACTTCATATTCCTCGTTAATATACTACTTCGTATTCATCTTAAACATACTACTTCATTTTCCTCTTAAACATACTACTTCATATTCCTCTTAAACATACTACTTCATATTCCTCTTAAACATACTACTTCATATTCCTCTTAAACATACTACTTCAAATTCCTCTTAAACATACTACTTCATATTCCTTTTAAATATACTACTTCATTATCCTCTTAAACATACTACTTCATATTCCTCTTAAACATGCTACTTCATATTCCTCTTAAACATACTACTTCATATTCCTATTAAATATACTACTTCATATTTCTCTTAAATATACTACTTCATATTCCTCTTAAGCATACTACTTCATATTCCTCTTAAACATACTACTTCATATTCCTCTTAAACATACTACTTTATACTCCTCTTAAACATACTACTTCATATTCCTCTTAAACATACAACTTCATATTCCTCTTAAACATACTACTTCATATTCCTCTTAAATATACCACTTCATATTCCTCTAAAACATACTACTTCATATTCCTCTTAAACATACTACTTCATATTCCTCTTAAACAGACAACTTCATATTCCTCTTAAACATACTACTTCATATTCCTCTTAAACATACTACTTCATATTCCTCTTAAACATACTACTTTATATTCCTCTTAAACATACTACTTCATATTCCTCTTAAACATACTATTTCATATTCCTCTTAAACATACTACTTCATATTCCTCTTTAATATACTACTTTATATTCATCTTAAACATACTACTTCATATTCCTCTTAAACATACTACTTCATATTCCTTTTAAATATACTACTTCATATTCATCTTAAATATACTACTTCATATTCCTTTTAAATATACTACTTCATATTCCTCTTAAACATACTACTTCATATTCCTTTTAAACATACAACTTCTTATTACTCTTAAATATACTACTTCATATTCCTCTTAAATATACTATTTCATATTCCTCTTAAACATACTACTTCATATTCTTCTTAAACATACTACTTCATGTTCCTCCTAAACATACTACTTCATATTCCTCTTAAACATACTACTTCAAATTCCTCTTAAACATACTACTTCATATTCCTTTTAAATATACTACTTCATTATCCTCTTAAACATACTACTTCATATTCCTCTTAAACATACTACTTAATATTCCTCTTAAACATACTACTTCATATTCCTCTTAAATATACTACTTCATATTTCTCTTAAATATACTACTTCATATTCCTCTTAAACATACTACTTCATATTCCTCTTAAACATACTACTTCATATTCCTCTTAAACATACTACTTTATATTCCTCTTAAACATACTACTTCATATTCCTCTTAAACATACAACTTCATATTCCTCTTAAACATACTACTTCATATTCCTCTTAAATATACCACTTCATATTCCTCTAAAACATACTACTTCATATTCCTCTTAAACATACTACTTCATATTCGTCTTAAACATACTACTTCATATTCCTCTTAAATATACTACTTCATATTCCTCTTAACTATACTACTTCATATTCCTCTTAAACATACTACTTCATATTCCTCTTAAACATACTACTTCATATTCCTCTTAAACATACTACTTCATATTCATCTTAAATATATAACTTCATATTCCTCTTAAGCATACTACTTCATACTCCTCTTAAACATACTACTTCATATTTCTCTTAAATATACTACTTAATATTACTCTTAAAAATACTACTTCATATTCCTCTCAAACATACTACTTCATATTCCTCTTAAACTAACTACTTCATATTCCTTTTAAACATATTACTTCATATTCCTCTTAAACATACTACTTCATATTCCTTTTAAACATACTACTTGATATTCCTCTTAAACATACTACTTCATATTCCTCTTAAACATACTACTTCATATTCCTCTTAAATATACTACTTCATTATCCTCTTAAACATACTACTTCATATTCCTCTTAAACATACTACTTCATATTCCTCTTAAACATACTACTTCATATTCCTCTTAAACAGACTACTTCATATACCTCTTAAAAATACTACTTCATATTTCTCTTAAATATACTACTTCATATTCCTCTTAAACATACTACTTCATATTCATCTTAAACATACTACTTCATATTCCTCTTAAACATACTACTTCATATTCCTCTTAAACATACTACTTCATATTCCTCTTAAACATACTACTTTATATTCCTCTTAAACATAATACTTCATATTCTTCTTAAAAATACTATTTCATATTCCTCTTAAACATACTACTTCATATTCCTCTTAAACATACTACTTGATATTCCTCTTAAACATACTACTTCATATTCCTCTTAAACATACTACTTCATATTCCTCTTAAATATACTACTTCATTATCCTCTTAAACATACTACTTCATATTCCTCTTAAACATACTGCTTCATATTCCTCTTAAACAGACTACTGCTTCATATACCTCTTAAACATACTACTTCATATTTCTCTTAAATATACTTCTTAATATTACTCTTAAAAATACTACTTCATATTCCTCTTAAACATACTACTTCATATTCCTCTTAAACATACTACTTCATATTCCTCTTAAATATACTTCTTCATTATCCTCTTAAACATACTACTTCATATTCCTCTTAAACATACTTCTTCATATTCCTCTTAAACATACTACTTCATATTCCTCTTAAACAGACTACTTCATATACCTCTTAAATATACTACTTCATATTCCTCTTAAACCTACTACTTCATATTCCTCTTAAACATACTACTTCATATTCCTCTTAAACATACTACTTCATATTTCTCTTAAACATACTAATTTATATTCCTCTTAAACATACTACTTCATATTCCTCTTAAACATACTATTTCATATTCCTCTTAAACATACTACTTCATATTCCTCTTAAATATAGCAGTTCATATTTCTCTAAAACATACTACTTCATATTCCTCTTAAACATACTACTTCATATTCCTCTTAAACAGACTACTTCATATACCTCTTAAATATACTACTTCATATTCCTCTTAAATATACTACTTCATATTCCCCTTAAATATACTACTTCATATTTCTCTTAAATATACCACTTCATATTCCTCTTAAACATACTACATCATATTCCTCTTAAATATAGCACTTCATATTCCTCTAAAACATACTACTCCATATTCCTCTTAAACATACTACTTCATATTCCTCTTAAACAGACTACTTCATAGACCTCTTAAATATACTACTTCATATTCCTCTTAAATATACTATTTCATATTCCCCCTTAAATATACTACTTCATATTTCTCTTAAATATACTACTTCATATTCCTCTTAAACATACTACTTCATATTCATCTTAAACATACTACTTCATATTCCTCTTAAACATAGCACTTCATATTCCTCTAAAACATACTACTTCATATTCTTCTTAAACATACTACTTCATATTCCTCTTAAACAGACTACTTCATAGACCTCTTAAATATACTACTTCATATTCCTCTTAAATATACTACTTCATATTCCACTTAAATATACTACTTCATATTTCTCTTAAATATACTACTTCATATTCCTCTTAAACATACTACTTCATATTTATCTTAAACATACTACTTCATATTCCTCTTAAACATACTACTTCATATTCCTCTTAAACATACTACTTCATATTCCTCTTAAACATACTACTTTATATTCCTCTTAAACATACTACTTCATATTCTTCTTAAACATACTATTTCATATTCCTCTTAAACATACTACTTCATATTCCTCTTTAATATATTACTTTACATTCATCTTAAACATACTACTTCATATTCCTCTTAAAAATACTACTTCATATTCCTTTTAAATATACTACTTCATATTCCTCTTAAATATACTACTTCATATTCCTCTTAAATATACTACTTCATATTCCTCTTAAACATACTACTTCCTATTCCTTTTAAACATACAACTTCTTATTACTCTTAAATATACTACTTCATATTCCTCTTAAATATACTATTTCATATTCCTCTTAAACATACTACTTCATATTCCTCTTAAACATACTACTTCATATTCCTCTTAAACATACTACTTCATATTCCTTTTAAACATATTACTTCATATTCTACTTAAACATGCTACTTCATATTCCTCTTAAACATACTACTCATATTCTTTTTAAACATGCTACTTCATATTCCTCTTAAACATACTACTTCATATTCCTCTTAAATATTCTACTTCATATTCCTCTTAAACATACTACTTCATATTCCTCTTAAATATACTACTTCATATTCCTCTTAAACACACTACTTCATATTCCTCTTAAATATACTACTTCATATTCCTCTTAAATATACTACTTCATATTCCTCTTAAACATTATACTTCATTTTTCTCTTAAACATACTACTTCATATTCCTCCGAAATATACTACTTCATATTCCTCTTAAACATACTACTTCATATTCCTCTTAAACATACTACTTCATATTCCTCTTAAATATACTACTTCATATTCCTCTTAAATATACTACTTCATAATCCTCTTAAATATACTACTTCAAATTCCTCTTAAACATACTACTTCATATTCATCTTAAACATAATACTTCATATTCCTCTTAAATATACTACTTCATATTCCTCTCAAATATACTACTTCATATTCCTCTTAAACATACTACTGCATATTCCTCTTAAACATACTACTTCATATTCCTCTTAAACATACTACTTCATATTCCTCTTAAACATACTAATTCATATTCCTTTTAAACATATTACTTCATGTATCTCTTAAACATACTACTTCATATTCCTAATAAACATACTACTTCATATTCCTCTTAAATATACTACTTCGTATTCATCTTAAACATACTACTTCATATTCCTCCGAAATATACTACTTCATATTCCTCTTAAACATACTACTTCATATTCCTCTTAAATATACTACTTCATATTCATCTTAAACATACTACTTCATATTCCTCTTAAACATACTAATTCATATTCCTCTTAAACATACTACTTCATATTCCTCTTAAACATACTACTTTATATTCCTCTTAAACATACTACTTCATATTTTTCTTAAACATACTATTTCATATTCCTCTTAAACATACTACTTCATATTTCTCTTTAATATATTACTTTTTTATTCATCTTAAACATACTACTTCATATTCCTCTTAAACATACTACTTCATATTCCTTTTAAATATACTACTTCATATTCCTCTTAAATATACTACTTCATATTCCTCTTAAATATACTACTTCATATTCCTCTTAAACATACTACTTCATATTCCTTTTAAACATACAACTTCTTATTACTCTTAAATATACTACTTCATATTCCTCTTAAATATACTATTTCATATTCCTCTTAAACATACTACTTCATATTCCTCTTAAACATACTACTTCATATTCCTCTTAAACATACTACTTCATATTCCTCTTAAACATACTACTTCATATTCCTTTTAAACATATTACTTCATATTCCTCCTAAACATACTACTTCATATGCCTCTTCAACATCCTACTTCATATTCCTCTTAAACATACTACTTCATATTCCTGTTAAACATACTACTTCATATTCCTTTTAAACATATTACTTCATATTCTACTTAAACATGCTACTTCATATTCCTCTTAAACATACTACTCATATTCTTCTTAAACATGCTACTTCATATTCCTCTTAAACATACTACTTCATATTCCTCTTAAATATACTACTTCATATTCCTCTTAAACATACTACTTCATATTCCTCTTAAACATACTACTTCATATTCCTCTTAAACATAGTACTTCATATTCCTCTTAAATATACTACTTCATATTCCTCTTAAATATACTACTTCATATTCTTCTTAAACATTTTACTTCATTTTTCTCTTAAACATACTACTTCATATTGCTCCGAAATATACTACTTCATATTTCTCTTAAACATACTACTTGATATTCCTCTTAAACATACTACTTCATATTCCTCTTAAATATACTACTTCATATTCCTCTTAAATATACTACTTCATAATCCTCTTAAATATACTACTTCAAATTCCTCTTAAACATACTACTTCATATTCATCTTAAACATACTACTTCATATTCCTCTTAAATATACTAATTCATATTCCTCTCAAATATACTACTTCATATTCCTCTTAAACATACTACTGCATATTCCTCTTAAACATACTACTTCATATTCCTCTTAAACATACTACTTCATATTCCTCTTAAACATACTAATTCATATTCCTTTTAAACATATTACTTCATGTATCTCTTAAACATACTACTTCATATTCCTTATAAACATACTACTTCATATTCCTCTTTAATATACTACTTCGTATTCATCTTAAACATACTACTTCATTTTCCTCTTAAACATACTACTTCATATTCCTCTTAAACATACTACTTCATATTCCTTTTAAACATATTACTTCATATTCCTCTTAAGCATACTACTTCATATTCCTCTTAAACATACTACTTCATATTCCTCTTAAACATACTGCTTCATATTCCTCTCAAACATACTACTTCATATTCCTCTTAAACATACTACCTCATATTCCTCTTAAACATACTACTTCATATTCCTCTTAAATATACTACTTCATATTCCTCTCAAATATATTACTTCATATTCCTCTTAAACATACTACTTCATATTCCTCTTAAACATACTACTTCATATTCCTCTTAAATATACTACTTCATATTCCTCTTAAATATACTACTTCATATTCCTCTTAAACATACTACTTCATATTCATCTTAAACATACTTCTTCATATTCCTCTTAAACATACTAATTCATATTACTTTTAAACATACTACTTCATATTCCTCTTAAACATGCTGCTTCATATTCCTCTTAAACATACTACTTCATATTCCTCTTAAACATACTACTGCATATTCCTTTTAAATATACTGCTTCATATTCCTCTCAAATATACTACTTCATATTCAACTTAAACATACTACTTCATATTCCTCTTAAACATACTACTTCATATTTCTCTTAAACATACTACTTCATATTCCTCTTAAACATACTAATTCATATTAGTTTTAAACATACTACTTCATATTCCTCTTAAACATACTACTTTATATTCCTCTAAAACATACTACTTCATATTCCTCTTAAATATACTACTTCATATTCCTCCGAAATATACTACTTCATTTTCCTCTTAAACATACTACTTCATATTCCTCTTAAACATACTACTTCATATTCCTCTTAAATATACTACTTCATATTCCTCTTAAATATACTTCTTCATATTCCTCTTAAATATACTACTTCATATTCCCCTTAAAAATACTACTGCATATTCCTCTTAAACATACTACTTCATATTCCTCTTAAACAGACTACTTCATATTCCTCTTAAATATGTTACTTCATATTCTTCTTAAACATACTACTTCATATTCCTCTTACACATACTACTTCATATTCATCTTAAACATACTACTTTATATTTCTCTTAAACATAATACTGCATATTCCTTTTAAATATACTGCTTCATATTCCTCTCAAATATACTACTTCATATTCCTCTTAAACATACTACTTCATATTCCTCTTAAACATACTACTTCATAATTCTCTTAAACATACTACTTCATATTCCTCTTAAACATACTAATTCATATTAATTTTAAACATACTACTTCATATTCCTCTTAAACATACTATTTCATATTCCTCTTAAACATGCTACTTCATATTCCTCTTAAATATACTACTTCATATTCCTCCAAAATATACTACTTCATATTCCTCTTAAACATACTACTTCATATTCCTCTTAAACATACTACTTCATATTCCTCTTAAACATACTACTTCATATTCCTCTTAAACATACTACTTCAAATTCCTCTTAAACATACTACTTCATATTCCTTTTAAATATACTACTTCATTATCCTCTTAAACATACTACTTCATATTCCTCTTAAACATACTACTTCATATTCCTCTTAAACATACTACTTCATATTCCTCTTAAATATACTACTTCATATTTCTCTTAAATATACTACTTCATATTCCTCTTAAGCATACTACTTCATATTCCTCTTAAACATACTACTTCATATTCCTCTTAAACATACTACTTTATACTCCTCTTAAACATACTACTTCATATTCCTCTTAAACATATAACTTCATATTCCTCTTAAACATACTACTTCATATTCCTCTTAAATATACCACTTCATATTCCTCTAAAACATACTACTTCATATTCCTCTTAAACATACTACTTCATATTCCTCTTAAACAGACAACTTCATATTCCTCTTAAACATACTACTTCATATTCCTCTTAAACATACTACTTCATATTCCTCTTAAACATACTACTTTATATTCCTCTTAAACATACTACTTCATATTCCTCTTAAACATACTATTTCATATTCCTCTTAAACATACTACTTCATATTCCTCTTTAATATACTACTTTATATTCATCTTAAACATACTACTTCATATTCCTCTTAAACATACTACTTCATATTCCTTTTAAATATACTACTTCATATTCATCTTAAATATACTACTTCATATTCCTTTTAAATATACTACTTCATATTCCTCTTAAACATACTACTTCATATTCCTTTTAAACATACAACTTCTTATTACTCTTAAATATACTACTTCATATTCCTCTTAAATATACTATTTCATATTCCTCTTAAACATACTACTTCATATTCTTCTTAAACATACTACTTCATGTTCCTCCTAAACATACTACTTCATATTCCTCTTAAACATACTACTTCAAATTCCTCTTAAACATACTACTTCATATTCCTTTTAAATATACTACTTCATTATCCTCTTAAACATACTACTTCATATTCCTCTTAAACATACTACTTAATATTCCTCTTAAACATACTACTTCATATTCCTCTTAAATATACTACTTCATATTTCTCTTAAATATACTACTTCATATTCCTCTTAAACATACTACTTCTTATTCCTCTTAAACATACTACTTCATATTCCTCTTAAACATACTACTTTATATTCCTCTTAAACATACTACTTCATATTCCTCTTAAACATACAACTTCATATTCCTCTTAAACATACTACTTCATATTCCTCTTAAATATACCACTTCATATTCCTCTAAAACATACTACTT
Organism: Atherix ibis; assembly: GCA_958298945.1. Lineage (NCBI taxonomy): Eukaryota > Metazoa > Arthropoda > Insecta > Diptera > Athericidae > Atherix > Atherix ibis. Next base: position 86,371,108 of record OY282608.1, on the reverse strand, counting down.
CATATTCCTCTTAAACATACTACTTCATATTCGTCTTAAACATACTACTTCATATTCCTCTTAAATATACTACTTCATATTCCTCTTAACTATACTACTTCATATTCCTCTTAAACATACTACTTCATATTCCTCTTAAACATACTACTTCATATTCCTCTTAAACATACTACTTCATATTCATCTTAAATATATAACTTCATATTCCTCTTAAGCATACTACTTCATACTCCTCTTAAACATACTACTTCATATTTCTCTTAAATATACTACTTAATATTACTCTTAAAAATACTACTTCATATTCCTCTTAAACATACTACTTCATATTCCTCTTAAACTAACTACTTTATATTCCTTTTAAACATATTACTTCATATTCCTCTTAAACATACTACTTCATATTCCTTTTAAACATACTACTTGATATTCCTCTTAAACATACTACTTCATATTCCTCTTAAACATACTACTTCATATTCCTCTTAAATATACTACTTCATTATCCTCTTAAACATACTACTTCATATTCCTCTTAAACATACTACTTCATATTCCTCTTAAACATACTACTTCATATTCCTCTTAAACAGACTACTTCATATACCTCTTAAAAATACTACTTCATATTCCTCTTAAATATACTACTTCATATTCCCCTTAAATATACTACTTCATATTTCTCTTAAATATACTACTTCATATTTCTCTTAAATATACTACTTCATATTCCTCTTAAACATACTACTTCATATTCATCTTAAACATACTACTTCATATTCCTCTTAAACATACTACTTCATATTCCTCTTAAACATACTACTTCATATTCCTCTTAAACATACTACTTTATATTCCTCTTAAACATACTACTTCATATTCTTCTTAAAAATACTATTTCATATTCCTCTTAAACATACTACTTCATATTCCTCTTAAACATACTACTTGATATTCCTCTTAAACATACTACTGCATATTCTTCTTAAACATACTACTTCATATTCCTCTTAAATATACTACTTCATTATCCTCTTAAACATACTACTTCATATTCCTCTTAAACATACTGCTTCATATTCCTCTTAAACAGACTACTGCTTCATATACCTCTTAAACATACTACTTCATATTTCTCTTAAATATACTACTTAATATTACTCTTAAAAATACTACTTCATATTCCTCTTAAACATACTACTTCATATTCCTCTCAAACATACTACTTCATATTCCTCTTAAATATACTACTTCATTATCCTCTTAAACATACTACTTCATATTCCTCTTAAACATACTTCTTCATATTCCTCTTAAACATACTACTTCATATTCCTCTTAAACAGACTACTTCATATACCTCTTAAATATACTACTTCATATTCCTCTTAAACCTACTACTTCATATTCCTCTTAAACATACTACTTCATATTCCTCTTAAATATACTACTTCATATTTCTCTTAAACATACTAATTTATATTCCTCTTAAACATACTACTTCATATTCCTCTTAAACATACTACTTCATATTCCTCTTAAACATACTACTTCATATTCCTCTTAAATATAGCACTTCCTATTCCTCTAAAACATACTACTTCATATTCCTCTTAAACATACTACTTCATATTCCTCTTAAACAGACTACTTCATATACCTCTTAAATATACTACTTCATATTCCTCTTAAATATACTACTTCATATTCCCCTTAAATATACTACTTCATATTTCTCTTAAATATACTACTTCATATTCCTCTTAAACATACTACATCATATTCCTCTTAAATATAGCACTTCATATTCCTCTAAAACATATTACTCCATATTCCTCTTAAACATACTACTTCATATTCCTCTTAAACAGACTACTTCATAGACCTCTTAAATATACTACTTCATATTCCTCTTAAATATACTATTTCATATTCCCCCTTAAATATACTACTTCATATTTCTCTTAAATATACTACTTCATATTCCTCTTAAACATACTACTTCATATTCATCTTAAACATACTACTTCATATTCCTCTTAAACATAGCACTTCATATTCCTCTAAAACATACTACTTCATATTCTTCTTAAACATACTACTTCATATTCCTCTTAAACAGACTACTTCATAGACCTCTTAAATATACTACTTCGTATTCCTCTTAAATATACTACTTCATATTCCCCTTAAATATACTACTTCATATTTCTCTTACATATACTACTTCATATTCCTCTTAAACATACTACTTCATATTCATCTTAAACATACTACTTCATATTCCTCTTAAACATACTACTTCATATTCCTCTTAAACATACTACTTCATATTCCTCTTAAACATACTACTTTATATTCCTCTTAAACATACTACTTCATATTCTTCTTAAACATACTATTTCATATTCCTCTTAAACATACTACTTCATATTCCTCTTTAATATATTACTTTACATTCATCTTAAACATACTACTTCATATTCCTCTTAAAAATACTACTTCATATTCCTTTTAAATATACTACTTCATATTCCTCTTAAATATACTACTTCATATTCCTCTTAAATATACTACTTCATATTCCTCCTAAATATACTACTTCATATTCCTCTTAAACATACTACTTCCTATTCCTTTTAAACATACAACTTCTTATTACTCTTAAATATACTATTTCATATTCCTCTTAAACATACTACTTCATATTCCTCTTAAACATACTACTTCATATTCCTCTTAAACATACTACTTCATATTCCTCTTAAACATACTACTTCATATTCCTTTTAAACATATTACTTCATATTCCTCCTAAACATACTACTTCATATGCCTCTTAAACATCCTACTTCATATTCCTCTTAAACATACTACTTCATATTCCTCTTAAACATACTACTTCATATTCCTTTTAAACATATTACTTCATATTCTACTTAAACATGCTACTTCATATTCCTCTTAAACATACTACTCATATTCTTCTTAAACATGCTACTTCATATTCCTCTTAAACATACTACTTCATATTCCTCTTAAATATTCTACTTCATATTCCTCTTAAACATACTACTTCATATTCCTCTTAAATATACTACTTCATATTCCTCTTAAACACACTACTTCATATTCCTCTTAAATATACTACTTCATATTCCTCTTAAATATACTACTTCATATTCCTCTTAAACATTATACTTCATTTTTCTCTTAAACATACTACTTCATATTCCTCCGAAATATACTACTTCATATTCCTCTTAAACATACTACTTCATATTCCTCTTAAACATACTACTTCATATTCCTCTTAAATATACTACTTCATATTCCTCTTAAATATACTACTTCATAATCCTCTTAAATATACTACTTCAAATTCCTCTTAAACATACTACTTCATATTCATCTTAAACATACTACTTCATATTCCTCTTAAATATACTACTTCATATTCCTCTCAAATATACTACTTCATATTCCTCTTAAACATACTACTGCATATTCCTCTTAAACATACTACTTCATATTCCTCTTAAACATACTACTTCATATTCCTCTTAAACATACTAATTCATATTCCTTTTAAACATATTACTTCATATTCCTCTTAAGCATACTACTTCATATTCCTCTTAAACATACTACTTCATATTCCTCTTAAACATACTGCTTCATATTCCTCTCAAACATACTACTTCATATTCCTCTTAAACATACTACCTCATATTCCTCTTAAACATACTACTTCATATTCCTCTTAAATATACTACTTCATATTCCTCTCAAATATATTACTTCATATTCCTCTTAAACATACTACTTCATATTCCTCTTAAATATACTAATTCATATTCCTCTTAAACATACTGCTTCATATTCAACTCAAACATACTACTTCATATTCCTCATAAATATACTACTTCATATTCCTCTTAAATATACTTCTTCATATTCCCCTTAAATATACTACTTCATATTTCTCTTAAACATACTACTTCATATTCCTCTTAAATATACTACTTCATATTCCTCTTAAACATATTACTTCATATTCCTCTTAAACATACTACTTCATATTCCATTTAAACATACTACTTCATATTCCCCTTAAAAATACTACTGCATATTCCTCTTAAACATACTACTTCAAATTCCTCTTAAACAGACTACTTCATATTCCTCTTAAATATACTACTTCATATTCCTCTTAAATATACTACTTCATATTCCTCTTAAACATACTACTTCATATTCCTCTTAAACATACTGCTTCATATTCCTCTCAAACATACTACTTCATATTCCTCTTAAACATACTACCTCATATTCAACTCAAACATACTACTTCATATTCCTCATAAATATACTACTTCATATTCCTCTTAAATATACTTCTTCATATTCCCCTTAAATATACTACTTCATATTTCTCTTAAATATACTACTTCATATTCCTCCAAAATATACTACTTCATATTCCTCTTAAACATACTACTTCATATTCCTCTTAAACATACTACTTCATATTCCTCTTAAACATACTACTTCATATTCCTCTTAAACATACTACTTCAAATTCCTCTTAAACATACTACTTCATATTCCTTTTAAATATACTACTTCATTATCCTCTTAAACATACTACTTCATATTCCTCTTAAACATACTACTTCATATTCCTCTTAAACATACTACTTCATATTCCTCTTAAATATACTACTTCATATTTCTCTTAAATATACTACTTCATATTCCTCTTAAGCATACTACTTCATATTCCTCTTAAACATACTACTTCATATTCCTCTTAAACATACTACTTTATACTCCTCTTAAACATACTACTTCATATTCCTCTTAAACATATAACTTCATATTCCTCTTAAACATACTACTTCATATTCCTCTTAAATATACCACTTCATATTCCTCTAAAACATACTACTTCATATTCCTCTTAAACATACTACTTCATATTCCTCTTAAACAGACAACTTCATATTCCTCTTAAACATACTACTTCATATTCCTCTTAAACATACTACTTCATATTCCTCTTAAACATACTACTTTATATTCCTCTTAAACATACTACTTCATATTCCTCTTAAACATACTATTTCATATTCCTCTTAAACATACTACTTCATATTCCTCTTTAATATACTACTTTATATTCATCTTAAACATACTACTTCATATTCCTCTTAAACATACTACTTCATATTCCTTTTAAATATACTACTTCATATTCATCTTAAATATACTACTTCATATTCCTTTTAAATATACTACTTCATATTCCTCTTAAACATACTACTTCATATTCCTTTTAAACATACAACTTCTTATTACTCTTAAATATACTACTTCATATTCCTCTTAAATATACTATTTCATATTCCTCTTAAACATACTACTTCATATTCTTCTTAAACATACTACTTCATGTTCCTCCTAAACATACTACTTCATATTCCTCTTAAACATACTACTTCAAATTCCTCTTAAACATACTACTTCATATTCCTTTTAAATATACTACTTCATTATCCTCTTAAACATACTACTTCATATTCCTCTTAAACATACTACTTAATATTCCTCTTAAACATACTACTTCATATTCCTCTTAAATATACTACTTCATATTTCTCTTAAATATACTACTTCATATTCCTCTTAAACATACTACTTCATATTCCTCTTAAACATACTACTTCATATTCCTCTTAAACATACTACTTTATATTCCTCTTAAACATACTACTTCATATTCCTCTTAAACATACAACTTCATATTCCTCTTAAACATACTACTTCATATTCCTCTTAAATATACCACTTCATATTCCTCTAAAACATACTACTTCATATTCCTCTTAAACATACTACTTCATATTCGTCTTAAACATACTACTTCATATTCCTCTTAAATATACTACTTCATATTCCTCTTAACTATACTACTTCATATTCCTCTTAAACATACTACTTCATATTCCTCTTAAACATACTACTTCATATTCCTCTTAAACATACTACTTCATATTCCTCTTAAACATACTACTTCAAATTCCTCTTAAACATACTACTTCATATTCCTTTTAAATATACTACTTCATTATCCTCTTAAACATACTACTTCATATTCCTCTTAAACATACTACTTAATATTCCTCTTAAACATACTACTTCATATTCCTCTTAAATATACTACTTCATATTTCTCTTAAATATACTACTTCATATTCCTCTTAAACATACTACTTCATATTCCTCTTAAACATACTACTTCATATTCCTCTTAAACATACTACTTTATATTCCTCTTAAACATACTACTTCATATTCCTCTTAAACATACAACTTCATATTCCTCTTAAACATACTACTTCATATTCCTCTTAAATATACCACTTCATATTCCTCTAAAACATACTACTTCATATTCCTCTTAAACATACTACTTCATATTCGTCTTAAACATACTACTTCATATTCCTCTTAAATATACTACTTCATATTCCTCTTAACTATACTACTTCATATTCCTCTTAAACATACTACTTCATATTCCTCTTAAACATACTACTTCATATTCCTCTTAAACATACTACTTCATATTCATCTTAAATATATAACTTCATATTCCTCTTAAGCATACTACTTCATACTCCTCTTAAACATACTACTTCATATTTCTCTTAAATATACTACTTAATATTACTCTTAAAAATACTACTTCATATTCCTCTTAAACATACTACTTCATATTCCTCTTAAACTAACTACTTCATATTCCTTTTAAACATATTACTTCATATTCCTCTTAAACATACTACTTCATATTCCTTTTAAACATACTACTTGATATTCCTCTTAAACATACTACTTCATATTCCTCTTAAACATACTACTTCATATTCCTCTTAAATATACTACTTCATTATCCTCTTAAACATACTACTTCATATTCCTCTTAAACATACTACTTCATATTCCTCTTAAACATACTACTTCATATTCCTCTTAAACAGACTACTTCATATACCTCTTAAAAATACTACTTCATATTCCTCTTAAATATACTACTTCATATTCCCCTTAAATATACTACTTCATATTTCTCTTAAATATACTACTTCATATTTCTCTTAAATATACTACTTCATATTCCTCTTAAACATACTACTTCATATTCATCTTAAACATACTACTTCATATTCCTCTTAAACATACTACTTCATATTCCTCTTAAACATACTACTTCATATTCCTCTTAAACATACTACTTTATATTCCTCTTAAACATACTACTTCATATTCTTCTTAAAAATACTATTTCATATTCCTCTTAAACATACTACTTCATATTCCTCTTAAACATACTACTTGATATTCCTCTTAAACATACTACTGCATATTCTTCTTAAACATACTACTTCATATTCCTCTTAAATATACTACTTCATTATCCTCTTAAACATACTACTTCATATTCCTCTTAAACATACTGCTTCATATTCCTCTTAAACAGACTACTGCTTCATATACCTCTTAAACATACTACTTCATATTTCTCTTAAATATACTACTTAATATTACTCTTAAAAATACTACTTCATATTCCTCTTAAACATACTACTTCATATTCCTCTTAAACATACTACTTCATATTCCTCTTAAATATACTACTTCATTATCCTCTTAAACATACTACTTCATATTCCTCTTAAACATACTTCTTCATATTCCTCTTAAACATACTACTTCATATTCCTCTTAAACAGACTACTTCATATACCTCTTAAATATACTACTTCATATTCCTCTTAAACCTACTACTTCATATTCCTCTTAAACATACTACTTCATATTCCTCTTAAATATACTACTTCATATTTCTCTTAAACATACTAATTTATATTCCTCTTAAACATACTACTTCATATTCCTCTTAAACATACTACTTCATATTCCTCTTAAACATACTACTTCATATTCCTCTTAAATATAGCACTTCCTATTCCTCTAAAACATACTACTTCATATTCCTCTTAAACATACTACTTCATATTCCTCTTAAACAGACTACTTCATATACCTCTTAAATATACTACTTCATATTCCTCTTAAATATACTACTTCATATTCCCCTTAAATATACTACTTCATATTTCTCTTAAACATACTACTTCATATTCCTCTTAAACATACTACATCATATTCCTCTTAAATATAGCACTTCATATTCCTCTAAAACATATTACTCCATATTCCTCTTAAACATACTACTTCATATTCCTCTTAAACAGACTACTTCATAGACCTCTTAAATATACTACTTCATATTCCTCTTAAATATACTATTTCATATTCCCCCTTAAATATACTACTTCATATTTCTCTTAAATATACTACTTCATATTCCTCTTAAACATACTACTTCATATTCATCTTAAACATACTACTTCATATTCCTCTTAAACAGACTACTTCATAGACCTCTTAAATATACTACTTCGTATTCCTCTTAAATATACTACTTCATATTCCCCTTAAATATACTACTTCATATTTCTCTTAAATATACTACTTCATATTCCTCTTAAACATACTACTTCATATTCATCTTAAACATACTACTTCATATTCCTCTTAAACATACTACTTCATATTCCTCTTAAACATACTACTTCATATTCCTCTTAAACATACTACTTTATATTCCTCTTAAACATACTACTTCATATTCTTCTTAAACATACTATTTCATATTCCTCTTAAACATACTACTTCATATTCCTCTTTAATATATTACTTTACATTCATCTTAAACATACTACTTCATATTCCTCTTAAAAATACTACTTCATATTCCTTTTAAATATACTACTTCATATTCCTCTTAAATATACTACTTCATATTCCTCTTAAATATACTACTTCATATTCCTCTTAAACATACTACTTCCTATTCCTTTTAAACATACAACTTCTTATTACTCTTAAATATACTACTTCATATTCCTCTTAAATATACTATTTCATATTCCTCTTAAACATACTACTTCATATTCCTCTTAAACATACTACTTCATATTCCTCTTAAACATACTACTTCATATTCCTCTTAAACATACTACTTCATATTCCTTTTAAACATATTACTTCATATTCCTCCTAAACATACTACTTCATATGCCTCTTAAACATCCTACTTCATATTCCTCTTAAACATACTACTTCATATTCCTCTTAAACATACTACTTCATATTCCTTTTAAACATATTACTTCATATTCTACTTAAACATGCTACTTCATATTCCTCTTAAACATACTACTCATATTCTTCTTAAACATGCTACTTCATATTCCTCTTAAACATACTACTTCATATTCCTCTTAAATATTCTACTTCATATTCCTCTTAAACATACTACTTCATATTCCTCTTAAATATACTACTTCATATTCCTCTTAAACACACTACTTCATATTCCTCTTAAATATACTACTTCATATTCCTCTTAAATATACTACTTCATATTCCTCTTAAACATTATACTTCATTTTTCTCTTAAACATACTACTTCATATTCCTCCGAAACATACTACTTCATATTCATCTTAAACATACTACTTCATATTCCTCTTAAATATACTACTTCATATTCCTCTCAAATATACTACTTCATATTCCTCTTAAACATACTACTGCATATTCCTCTTAAACATACTACTTCATATTCCTCTTAAACATACTACTTCATATTCCTCTTAAACATACTAATTCATATTCCTTTTAAACATATTACTTCATATTCCTCTTAAGCATACTACTTCATATTCCTCTTAAACATACTACTTCATATTCCTCTTAAACATACTGCTTCATATTCCTCTCAAACATACTACTTCATATTCCTCTTAAACATACTACCTCATATTCCTCTTAAACATACTACTTCATATTCCTCTTAAATATACTACTTCATATCCCTCTCAAATATATTACTTCATATTCCTCTTAAACATACTACTTCATATTCCTCTTAAATATACTAATTCATATTCCTCTTAAACATACTGCTTCATATTCAACTCAAACATACTACTTCATATTCCTCATAAATATACTACTTCATATTCCTCTTAAATATACTTCTTCATATTCCCCTTAAATATACTACTTCATATTTCTCTTAAACATACTACTTCATATTCCTCTTAAATATACTACTTCATATTCCTCTTAAACATATTACTTCATATTCCTCTTAAACATACTACTTCATATTCCATTTAAACATACTACTTCATATTCCCCTTAAAAATACTACTGCATATTCCTCTTAAACATACTACTTCAAATTCCTCTTAAACAGACTACTTCATATTCCTCTTAAATATACTACTTCATATTCCTCTTAAATATACTACTTCATATTCCTCTTAAACATACTACTTCATATTCCTCTTAAACATACTGCTTCATATTCCTCTCAAACATACTACTTCATATTCCTCTTAAACATACTACCTCATATTCAACTCAAACATACTACTTCATATTCCTCATAAATATACTACTTCATATTCCTCTTAAATATACTTCTTCATATTCCCCTTAAATATACTACTTCATATTTCTCTTAAACATACTACTTCATATTCCTCTTAAATATACTACTTCATATTCCTCTTAAACATACTACTTCATATTCCTCTTAAACATACTACTTCATATTCCTTTTAAACATACTACTTCATATTCCCCTTAAAAATACTACTGCATATTCCTCTTAAACATACTACTACAAATTCCTCTTAAACAGACTACTTCATATTCCTCTTAAATATACTACTTCATATTCCTCTTAAATATACTACTTCATATTCCTCTTAAACATACTACTTCATATTCCTCTTAAACATACTACTTCATATTCCTAATAAACATACTACTTCATATTCCTCTTAAATATACTACTTCGTATTCATCTTAAACATACTACTTCATTTTCCTCTTAAACATACTACTTCATATTCCTCTTAAACGCACTACTTCATATTCCTTTTAAAAATATTACTTCATATTCCTCTTAAGCATACTACTTCATATTCCTCTTAAACATACTACTTCATATTCCTCTTAAACATACTGCTTCATATTCCTCTCAAACATACTACTTCATATTCCTCTTAAACATACTACCTCATATTCCTCTTAAACATACTACTTCATATTCCTCTTAAATATACTTCTTCATATTCCCCTTAAATATACTACTTCATATTTCTCTTAAACATACTACTTCATATTCCTCTTAAATATACTACTTCATATTCCTCTTAAACATATTACTTCATATTCCTCTTAAACATACTACTTCATATTCCATTTAAACATACTACTTCATATTCCCCTTAAAAATACTACTGCATATTCCTCTTAAACATACTACTTCAAATTCCTCTTCAACAGACTACTTCATATTCCTCTTAAATATACTACTTCATATTCCTCTTAAATATACTACTTCATATTCCTCTTAAACATACTACTTCATATTCCTCTTAAACATACTGCTTCATATTCCTCTCAAACATACTACTTCATATTCCTCTTAAACATACTACCTCATATTCCTCTTAAACATACTACTTCATATTCCTCTTAAATATACTTCTTCATATTCCTCTCAAATATATTACTTCGTATTCCTCTTAAACATACTACTTCATATTCCCCTTAAATATACTAATTCATATTCCTCTTAAACATACTGCTTCATATTCAACTCAAACATACTACTTCATATTCCTCATAAATATACTACTTCATATTCCTCTTAAATATACTTCTTCATATTCCCCTTAAATATACTACTTCATATTTCTCTTAAACATACTACTTCATATTCCTCTTAAATATACTACTTCATATTCCTCTTAAACATACTACTTCATATTCCTCTTAAACATACTACTTCATATTCCTTTTAAACATACTACTTCATATTCCCCTTAAAAATACTACTGCATATTCCTCTTAAACATACTACTACAAATTCCTCTTAAACAGACTACTTCATATTCCTCTTAAATATACTACTTCATATTCCTCTTAAATATACTACTTCATATTCCTCTTAAACATACTACTTCATATTCCTCTTAAATATACTACTTCGCATTCATCTTAAACATACTACTTCATTTTCCTCTTAAACATACTACTTCATATTCCTCTTAAACATACTACTTCACATTCCTCTTAAATATACTACTTCATATTCCTCTTAAATATACTACTTCATAATCCTCTTAAATATACTACTTCAAATTCCTCTTAAACATACTACTTCATATTAATCTTAAACATACTACTTCATATTCCTCTTAAATATACTACTTCATATTCCTCTCAAATATACTACTTCATATTCCTCTTAAACATACTACTGCATATTCCTCTTAAACATACTACTTCATATTCCTCTTAAACATACTACTTCATATTCCTCTTAAACATACTAATTCATATTCCTTTTAAACATATTACTTCATGTATCTCTTAAACATACTGCTTCATATTCCTCTCAAACATACTACTTCATATTCCTCTTAAACATACTACCTCATATTCCTCTTAAACATACAACTTCATATTCCTCTTAAATATACTATTCATATTCCTCTCAAATATATTACTTCATATTCCTCTTAAACATACTAATTCATATTCCTTTTAAACATATTACTTCATGTATCTCTTAAACATACTACTTCATATTCCTCATAAACATACTACTTCATATTCCTCTTAAATATACTACTTCGTATTCATCTTAAACATACTACTTCATTTTCCTCTTAAGCATACTACTTCATATTCCTCTTAAACACACTACTTCATATTCCTTTTAAAAATATTACTTCATATTCCTCTTAAGCATACTACTTCATATTCCTCTTAAACATACTACTTCATATTCCTCTTAAACATACTTCTTCATATTCCTCTCAAACATACTACTTCATATTCCTCTTAAACATACTACCTCATATTCCTCTTAAACATACTACTTCATATTCCTCTTAAATATACTACTTCATATTCCTCTCAAATATATTACTTCATATTCCTCTTAAACATACTACTTCATATTCCTCTTAAATATACTAATTCATATTCCTCTTAAACATACTGCTTCATATTCAACTCAAACATACTACTTCATATTCCTCATAAATATACTACTTCATATTCCTCTTAAATATACTTCTTCATATTCCCCTTAAATATACTACTTCATATTTCTCTTAAACATACTACTTCATATTCCTCTTAAATATACTACTTCATATTCCTCTTAACCATATTACTTCATATTCCTCTTAAACATACTACTTCATATTCCATTTAAACATACTACTTCATATTCCCCTTAAAAATACTACTGCATATTCCTCTTAAACATACTACTTCAAATTTCTCTTAAACAGACTACTTCATATTCCTCTTAAATATACTACTTCATATTCCTCTTAAATATACTACTTCATATTCCTCTTAAACATACTACTTCATATTCCTCTTAAACATACTGCTTCATATTCCTCTCAAACATACTACTTCATATTCCTCTTAAACATACTACCTCATATTCCTCTTAAACATACTACTTCATATTCCTCTTAAATATACTACTTCATATTCCTCTCAAATATATTACTTCATATTCCTCTTAAACATACTACTTCATATTCCTCTTAAATATACTAATTCATATTCCTCTTAAACATACTGCTTCATATTCAACTCAAACATACTACTTCATATTCCTCATAAATATACTACTTCATATTCCTCTTAAATATACTTCTTCATATTCCCCTTAAATATACTACTTCATATTTCTCTTAAACATACTACTTCATATTCCTCTTAAATATACTACTTCATATTCCTCTTAAACATACTACTTCATATTCCTCTTAAACATACTACTTCATATTCCTTTTAAACATACTACTTCATATTCCCCTTAAAAATACTACTGCATATTCCTCTTAAACATACTACTTCAAATTCCTCTTAAACAGACTACTTCATATTCCTCTTAAATATACTACTTCATATTCCTCTTAAATATACTACTTCATATTCCTCTTAAACATACTACTTCATATTCCTCTTAAATATACTACTTCGCATTCATCTTAAACATACTACTTCATTTTCCTCTTAAACATACTACTTCATATTCCTCTTAAAAATACTACTTCATATTCCTCTTAAATATACTACTTCATATTCGTCTTAAATATACTACTTCATAATCCTCTTAAATATACTACTTCAAATTCCTCTTAAACATACTACTTCATATTAATCTTAAACATACTACTTCATATTCCTCTTAAATATACTACTTCATATTCCTCTCAAATATACTACTTCATATTCCTCTTAAACATACTACTGCATATTCCTCTTAAACATACTACTTCATATTCCTCTTAAACATACTACTTCATATTCCTCTTAAACATACTAATTCATATTCCTTTTAAACATATTACTTCATGTATCTCTTAAACATACTGCTTCATATTCCTCTCAAACATACTACTTCATATTCCTCTTAAACATACTACCTCATATTCCTCTTAAACATACTACTTCATATTCCTCTTAAATATACTACTTCATATTCCTCTCAAATATATTACTTCATATTCCTCTTAAACATACTACTTCATATTCCTCTTAAATATACTAATTCATATTCCTCTTAAACCTACTGCTTCATATTCCGCTCAAACATACTACTTCATATTCCTCTTAAATATACTACTTCATATTCCTCTTAAACATATTACTTCATATTCCTCTTAAACATACTACTGCATATTCCTTTTAAATATACTGCTTCATATTCCTCTCAAATATACTACTTCATATTCCTCTTAAACATACTACTTCATATTCCTCTTAAAGATACTACTTCGTATTTCTCTTAAACATACTACTTCATATTCCTTTTAAACATACTAATTCATATTACTCTTAAACATACTACTTCATATTCCTCTTAAACATACTACTTTATATTCCTCTTAAACATACTACTTTATATTCCTCTTAAATATACTACTTCATATTCCTCCGAAATATACTACTTCATATTCCTCTTAAACATACTACTTCATATTCCTCTTAAACATACTACTTCATATTCCTCTTAAATATACTACTTCATATTCCTCTTAAATATACTACTTCATATTCCTCTTAAATATACTACTTCAAATTCCTCTTAAACATACTGCTTCATTTTCCTCTTAAGTATACTACTTCATATTCCTCTTAAATATACTACTTCATATTCCTCTTAAAGATACTTCTTCATATTCTTCTTAAACATACTGCTTCATATTCCTCTTAAACATACTACTTCATATTCCTTTTAAACATATTACTTCATATTCCTCTTAAACATACTACTTCATATTCCTCTTAAACATACTACTTCATATTCCTCTTAAATATACTACTTCATATTCATCTTAAACATACTACTTCATATTCTTCTTAAACATACTACTTCATATTCCTCTTAAACATACTACTTCGTATTCCTTTTAAACATATTACTTCATATTCCTCCTAAACATACTACTTCATATTCCCCTTAAACATACTACTTCATATTCCTCTTAAGCATACTGCTTCATATTCCTCTCAAACATACTACTTCATATTTCTCTTAAATATACTACTTCATATTCTTCTTAAACATACTGCTTCATATTCCTCTTAAAGATACTACTTCATATTCCTCTTAAACATACTACTTCATATTCCTCTTAAACATACTACTTCATATTCCTCTTAAACATAGTACTTCATATTCCTCTTAAACATACTACTTCATATTCCTCTTAAACATACTACTTCACATTCCTCTTAAACATACTACTTCATATTCCTCTTACACGTACTTCTTCACATTCCTCTTAAACATACTACTTCATATTCCTCTTAACTATACTACTTCATATTCCTCTTAAACATACTACTTCATATTCCTCTTAAACATACTACTTCATATTCCTCTTAAACATACTACTTCATATTCCTCTTAAACATACTACTTTATATTCCTCTTAAACATACTACTTCATATTCCTCTTAAACATACTACTTCATATTCCTTTTAAACATACAACTTCATATTCCTCTTAAACACACTACTTCATATTCCTCTTAAACATACTGCTTCATATTCCTCTCAAACATACTACTTCATATTCCTCTTAAATATACTACTTCATGTTCCTCTTAAACATACTACTTTATATTCCTCTTAAACATACTACTTCATATTCTCTTAAATATACTACTTCATATTCCTCTGAAACATACTACTTCATATTCCTCTTAAACATACCATTTCATATTCCTCTTAAATATACTACTTCATATTCCTCTTAAATATACTACTTCATATTCCTCTTAAATATACTACTTCATATTCCTCTTAAACATACTTCTTCATATTCCTCTTAAACATACTACTTCATATTCCTCTTAAATATACTACTTCATATTCCTCTTAAACCTACAACTTCATATTTCTCTTAAACATACTGCTTCATATTCCTCTTAAACATACTACTTCATATTCTCCTTAAACATACTACTTCATATTCCTCTTAAACATACTACTTCATATTCTTCTTGAAGCTACTACTTCATATTCCGCTTAAACATACTACTTCATATTCCTCTTAAACATACTACTTCATATTCCTCTTAAATATACTACTTCATATTCCTCTTAAACATACAACTTCAAATTCCTCTTAAACATACTGCTTCATATTCCTCTTAAACATAATACTTCATATTCCTCTTAAACATACTACTTCATATTCCTCTTAAACATACTACTTCATATTCCTCTTAAACATACAACTTCATATTCCTCTTAAACATACTACTTCATGTTCCTCTTAAATATACTACTTCATATTCCTCTTAAACATACTACTTCATATTCCTCTTAAACATAATACTTCATATTCCTCTTAAATATACTACTTCATATTCCTCTTCAATATATTACTTCATATTCCTCTTAAATATAGTACTTCATATTCCTCTTAAAGATACTACTGCATATTCCTCTTAAACATACTACTTCATATTCCTCTTAAATATACTACTTCATATTCCTCTTAAATATACGACTTCATATTCCTCTTAAACAAACTATTTCATATTCCTCTTAAACATACTACTTCATTTTCCTCTTAAACATACTACTTCATATTCCTCTTAAATATACTACTACATATTTTTCTTAAATATACTACTTCATATTCCTCTTAAACAAACTACTTCATATTCCTCTTACACATACTACTTCATATTCCACTTAAATATACTACTTCATATTCCTCTTAAACATACTACTTCATATTCCTCTTAAAAACACTACTTCATATTCCTCTTAAACATACTACTGCATATTCCTCTTAAACATACTACTTCATATTCCTCTTAAACATACTACTTCATATTCCTCTTAAACATACTACTTCATATTCCTCTTAAACATAATACTTCATATTCCTTTTAAACATATTACTTCATATTCCTCTTAAACATTTTACTTCATATTCCTCTTAAACATGCTACTTCATATTCCTCTTAAACATACTACTTCATATTCCTCTAAAACATACTACTTCATATTTCCCTTAAATATACTACTTCATATTCCTCTTAAACATACTACTTCATATTCCTCTTAAACATACTACTCCATATTCTTCTTAGACATACTACTTCATATTCCTCTTAAACATACTACTTCATATTCCTCTTAAACATACTACTTCATATTCCTCTTAAACATACTACTTCATATTCGTCTTAAACATACTACTTCATATTCGTCTTAAACATACTACTTCATATTCCTCTTAAACATACTGCTTCATATTCCTCTCAAACATACTACTTCATATTCCTCTTAAACATACTACTTCATATTCCTCTTAAACATACTACTTCATATTCCTCTTAAACATACTACTTCATAATCTCTTAAATATACTACTTCATGTTCCTCTTAAACATACTACTTCATATTCCTCTTAAACATACCATTTCATATTTCTCTTAAACATACTACTTCATATTCCTCTTAAACATACTACTTCATATTCATCTTAAGAATACTACTTCATATTCCTCTTAAATATACTACTTCATATTCCTCTTAAATATACTACTTCATATTCCTCTTAAATATACTACTTCATATTCCTCTTAAACATACTTCTTCAAATTCCTCTTAAACATACTACTTCATATTCCTCTTAAACATACTACTTCATATTCCTCTTAAACATACTACTTCATATTCCTCTTAAACATACTACTTCATATTCCTCTTAAATATACTACTTCATATTCCTCTTAAACATACAACTTCATATTCCTCTTAAACATACTACTTCATATTTTTCTTAAACATGCTACTTCATATTCCTCTTAAACATACTACTTCATATTCCTCTTAAATATACTACTTCATATTCCTCTTAAACATACTATTTCATATTCCTCTTAAACATACTACTTCATATTCCTCTTACACGAACTACTTCATATTCGTCTTAAACATACTACTTCATATTCCTCTTAAATAAACTAATTCATATTCCTCCTAAATATACTACTTCATATTCCTCTTAAACATACTACTTCATATTCCTCTTAAACATACTACTTAATATTCCTCTTAAACATACTACTTTATATTCCTCTTAAGCACATTACTTCATATTCCTCTTAAACATACTACTTTATATTCCTCTTAAACATACTACTTCATATTCCTCTTAAATATACTACTTCATGTTCCTCTTTAATATACTACTTCATATTCCTCTTAAACACACTACTTCATATTCCTCTTAAACATAATACTTCATATTCCTCTTAAATATACTACTTCATATTCCTCTTAAAGATACTACTGTATATTCCTCTTAAACATACTACTTCATATTCCTTTTAAATATACTACTTCATATTCCTCTTAAATATACTACTTCATATTCCTCTTAAACAAACTATATCATATTCCTCTTAAACATACTACTTCATATTCCTCTTAAACATACTACTCATATTCCTCTTAAATATACTACTACATATTTTTCTTAAATATACTACTTCATATTCCTCTTAAACATACTACTTCATATTCCTCTTACACATACTACTTCATATTCCACTTAAATATACTACTTCATATTCCTCTTAAACATACTACTTCATATTCCTCTTAAAAACACTACCTCATATTCCTCTTAAACATAATACTGCATATTCCGCTTAAACATACTACTTCATATTCCTCTTAAACATACTACTTCATATTCCTCTTAAACATACTACTTCATATTCCCCTTAAATATACTATTTCATGTTCCTCTTAAACATACTACTTCATATTCCTCTTAAAAATACTACTTCATATTCCTCTTAAACATAATACTTCATATTCCTTTTAAACATATTACTTCATATTCCTCTTAAACATACTACTTCATATTCCTCTTAAACATACTACTTCATGTTCCTCTTAAACATACTACTTCATATTCCTCTAAAACATACTACTTCATATTTCCCTTAAATATACTACTTCATATTCCTCTTAAACATACTACTTCATATTCCTCTTAAACATACTACTTCATATTCCTCTTAAACATACTACTTCATATTCCTCTTAAACATACTACTTCATATTTTTCTTAAATATACTACTTCATATTCCTCTTAAACATACTACTTCATATTCCTCTTAAACATACTACTTCATATTCCTCTTAGACATACTACTTCATATTCCTCTTAAACATACTACTTCATATTCCTCTTAAACATACAACTTCATATTCCTCTTAAACATACTACTTCATATTTCTCCTAAAAGTACTACTTCATATTCCTCTTAAACATACTACTTCATATTCCTCTTAAACATACTACTTCATATTCCTCTTAAGCATACTACTTCATATTCCTCTTAAATAAACTACTTGATATTCCTCCTAAATATACTACTTCATATTCCCCTTAAATGTACTACTTCATATTTCTCTTAGACATACTACTTCATATTCCTCTTAAACATACTACTTCATATTCCTCTTAAATATACTACTTCATATTCCTCTTAAATATACTACTTCATATTCCTCTTAAATATACTACTTCATATTCCTCTTAAACATACTTCTTCAAATTCCTCTTAAACATACTACTTCATATTCCTCTTAAACATACTACTTCATATTCCTCTTAAACATACTACTTCATATTCCTCTTAAACATACTACTTCATATTCACCATAAACATACTACTTCATATTCCTCTTAAATATACAACTTCATATTCCTCTTAAATATACTACTTCATATTCCTTTTAAAGCTACTACTTCATATTCCGCTTAAACATGCTACTTCATATTCCTCTTAAACATACTACTTCATATTCCTCTTAAATATACTACTTCATATTCCTCTTAAACATACAACTTCATATTCCTCTTAAACATACTACTTCATATTTTTCTTAAACATGCTACTTCATATTCCTCTTAAACATACTACTTCATATTCCTCTTAAATATACTACTTCATATTCCTCTTAAACATACTATTTCATATTCCTCTTAAACATACTACTTCATATTCCTCTTGAACTACTTCATATTCGTCTTAAACATACTACTTCATATTCCTCTTAAATAAACTAATTCATATTCCTCCTAAATATACTACTTCATATTCCTCTTAAACATACTACTTCATATTCCTCTTAAACATACTACTTAATATTCCTCTTAAACATACTACTTCATATTCCTCTTAAACATACTACTTCATATTCCTCTTAAACATACTACTTCATATTCCTCTTAAACATACTACTTTATATTCCTCTTAAGCACATTACTTCATATTCCTCTTAAACATACTACTTCATATTCCTCTTAAACATACTACTTCATATTCCTCTTAAATATACTACTTCATGTTCCTCTTAAATATACTACTTCATATTCCTCTTAAACATACTACTTCATATTCCTCTTAAACATAATACTTCATATTCCTCTTAAATATACTAGTTCATATTCCTCTTAAAGATACTACAGCATATTCCTCTTAAACATACTACTTCATATTCCTTTTAAATATACTACTTCATATTCCTCTTAAATATACTACTTCATATTCCTCTTAAACAAACTATATCATATTCCTCTTAAACATACTACTTCATATTCCTCTTAAACATACTATTTCATATTCCTCTTAAATATACTACTACATATTTTTCTTAAATATACCACTTCATATTCCTCTTAAACATACTACTTCATATTCCTCTTACACATACTACTTCATATTCCACTTAAATATACTACTTCATATTCCTCTTAAACATACTACTTCATATTCCTCTTAAAAACACTACCTCATATTCCTCTTAAACATAATACTGCATATTCCGCTTAAACATACTACTTCATATTCCTCTTAAACATACTACTTCATATTCCTCTTAAACATACTACTTCATATTCCCCTTAAATATACTATTGCATATTCCTCTTAAACATACTACTTCATATTCCTTCTAAACATATTACTTCATATTCCTCTTAAACATACTACTTCATATTCCTTTTAAACATACTACTTCATATTCCTCTTAAACATACTACTTCATATTCCTCTAAAACATACTACTTCATATTTCCCTTAAATATACTACTTCATATTCCTCTTAAACATACTACTTCATATTCCTCTTAAACATACTACTTCATATTCCTCTTAAACATACTACTTCATATTTTTCTTAAATATACTACTTCATATTCCTCTTAAACATGCTACTTCATATTCCTCTTAAACATACTACTTCATATTCCTCTTAGACATACTACTTCATATTCCTCTTAAACATACTACTTCATATTCCTCTTAAACATACTACTTCATATTCCTCTTAAACATACTACTTCATATTTCTCCTAAAAGTACTACTTCATATTCCTCTTAAACATACTACTTCATATTCCTCTTAAACATACTACTTCATATTCCTCTTAAGCATACTACTTCATATTCCTCTTAAATATACTACTTGATATTCCTCCTAAATATACTACTTCATATTCCCCTTAAATGTACTACTTCATATTTCTCTTAGACATACTACTTCATATTCCTCTTAAACATACTACTTCATATTCCTCTTAAATATACTACTTCATATTCCTCTTAAATATACTACTTCATATTCCTCTTAAATATACTACTTCATATTCCTCTTAAACATACTTCTTCAAATTCCTCTTAAACATACTACTTCATATTCCTCTTAAACATACTACTTCATATTCCTCTTAAACATACTACTTCATATTCCTCTTAAACATACTACTTCATATTCACCATAAACATACTACTTCATATTCCTCTTAAATATACAACTTCATATTCCTCTTAAATATACTACTTCATATTCCTTTTAAAGCTACTACTTCATATTCCGCTTAAACATGCTACTTCATATTCCTCTTAAACATACTACTTCATATTCCTCTTAAATATACTACTTCATATTCCTCTTAAACATACAACTTCATATTCCTCTTAAACATACTACTTCATATTTTTCTTAAACATGCTACTTCATATTCCTCTTAAACATACTACTTCATATTCCTCTTAAATATACTACTTCATATTCCTCTTAAACATACTATTTCATATTCTTCTTAAACATACTACTTCATATTCCTCTTGAACTACTTCATATTCGTCTTAAACATACTACTTCATATTCCTCTTAAATAAACTAATTCATATTCCTCCTAAATATACTACTTCATATTCCTCTTAAACATACTACTTCATATTCCTCTTAAACATACTACTTAATATTCCTCTTAAACATACTACTTCATATTCCTCTTAAACATACTACTTCATATTCCTCTTAAACATACTAGTTCATATTCCTCTTAAACATACTACTTTATATTCCTCTTAAGCACATTACTTCATATTCCTCTTAAACATACTACTTCATATTCCTCTTAAACATACTACTTCATATTCCTCTTAAATATACTACTTCATGTTCCTCTTAAATATACTACTTCATATTCCTCTTAAACATACTACTTCATATTCCTCTTAAACATAATACTTCATATTCCTCTTAAATATACTAGTTCATATTCCTCTTAAAGATACTACAGCATATTCCTCTTAAACATACTACTTCATATTCCTTTTAAATATACTACTTCATATTCCTCTTAAATATACTACTTCATATTCCTCTTAAACAAACTATATCATATTCCTCTTAAACATACTTCTTCATATTCCTCTTAAACATACTATTTCATATTCCTCTTAAATATACTACTACATATTTTTCTTAAATATACCACTTCATATTCCTCTTAAACATACTACTTCATATTCCTCTTACACATACTACTTCATATTCCACTTAAATATACTACTTCATATTCCTCTTAAACATACTACTTCATATTCCTCTTAAAAACACTACCTCATATTCCTCTTAAACATAATACTGCATATTCCGCTTAAACATACTACTTCATATTCCTCTTAAACATACTACTTCATATTCCTCTTAAACATACTACTTCATATTCCCCTTAAATATACTATTGCATATTCCTCTTAAACATACTACTTCTTATTCCTTCTAAACATATTACTTCATATTCCTCTTAAACATACTACTTCATATTCCTTTTAAACATACTACTTCATATTCCTCTTAAACATACTACTTCATATTCCTCTAAAACATACTACTTCATATTTCCCTTAAATATACTACTTCATATTCCTCTTAAACATACTACTTCATATTCCTCTTAAACATACTACTTCATATTCCTCTTAAACATACTACTTCATATTCCTCTTAAACATACTACTTCATATTTTTCTTAAATATACTACTTCATATTCCTCTTCAACATACAACTTCATATTCCTCTTAAACATACTACTTCATATTACTCTTAGACATACTACTTCATATTCCTCTTAAACATACTACTTCATATTCCTCTTAAACATACTACTTCATATTCCTCTTAAACATACTACTTCATATTCCTCCTAAAAATACTACTTCATATTCCTCTTAAACATACTACTTCATATTCCTCTTAAACATACTACTTCATATTCCTCTTAAGCATACTACTTCATATTCCTCTTAAATATACTACTTGATATTCCTCCTAAATATACTACTTCATATTCCCCTTAAATATACTACTTCATTGTTCTCTTAGACATACTACTTCATATTCCTCTTAAACATACTACTTCATATTCCTCTTAAATATACTACTTCATATTCCTCTTAAACATACTATTTCATATTCCTCTTAAATATACTACTTCATATTCCTCTTAAACATACTATTTCATATTCCTCTTAAACATACTACTTCATATTCCTCTTAAACATATTACTTCATATTTCTCTTAAACATACTACTTCATATTCCTCTTAAACATACTATTTCATATTCCTCTTAAACATACTACTTCATATTCCTCTTAAACATACAACTTCATATTCCTCTTAAAAATACTACTTCATATTCCTCTCAAACATAATACTTCATATTCCTTTTCAACATATTACTTCATATTCCTCTTAATTATACTACTTCATATTCCTCTTAAACATACTACTTCATATTCCTCTTAAACATACTACTTCATATTCCTCTAAAACATACTACTTCATATTTCCCTTAAATATACTACTTCATATTCCTCTTAAACATACTACTTCATATTCCTCTTAAACATACTACTTCATATTCCTCTTAAACATACTACTTCATATTCCTCTTAAACAAACTATATCATATTCCTCTTAAACATACTACTTCATATTCCTCTTAAACATACTACTTCATATTCCTCTTAAATATACTACTACATATTTTTCTTAAATATACTACTTCATATTCCTCTTAAACATACTACTTCATATTCCTCTTACACATACTACTTCATATTCCACTTAAATATACTACTTCATATTCCTCTTAAACATACTACTTCATATTCCTCTTAAAAACACTACTTCATATTCCTCTTAAACATACTACTGCATATTACGCTTAAACATACTACTTCATATTCCACTTAAACATACTACTTCACATTCCTCTTAAACATACTACTTCATATTCCCCTTAAATATACCATTTCATATTCCTCTTAAACATACTACTTCATATTCCTCTTAAAAATACTACTTCATATTCCTCTTAAGCATAATACTTCATATTCCTTTTAAACATATTACTTCATATTCCTCTTAAACATACTACTTCATATTCCTCTTAAGCATACTACTTCATATTCCTCTTAAACATA
This sequence comes from Atherix ibis, assembly GCA_958298945.1. Taxonomy (NCBI): domain Eukaryota; kingdom Metazoa; phylum Arthropoda; class Insecta; order Diptera; family Athericidae; genus Atherix; species Atherix ibis. The sequence goes on along the minus strand of OY282608.1, from coordinate 86,345,520 downwards.
CTACTTCATATTCTTCTAAAACATACTACTTCATATTTCCCTTAAATATACTACTTCATATTCCTCTTAAACATACTACTTCATATTCCTCTTAAACATACTACTTCATATTCCTCTTAAACATACTACTTCATATTCCTCTTAAACATACTACTTCATATTTTTCTTAAATATACTACTTCATATTCCTCTTAAACATACTACTTCATATTCCTCTTAAACATACTACTTCATATTCCTCTTAGACATATTACTTCATATTCCTCTTAAACATACTACTTCATATTTCTCTTAAACATACTACTTCATATTCCTCTTAAACATACTACTTCATATTCCTCCTAAAAATACTACTTCATATTCCTCTTAAACATACTACTTCATATTCCTCTTAAACATACTACTTCATATTCCTCTAAAGCATACTACTTCATATACCTCTTAAATATACTACTTGATATTCCTCCTAAATATACTACTTCATATTCCCCTAAATATACTACTTCATATTTCTCTTAGACATACTACTTCATATTCCTCTTAAACATACTACTTCATATTCCTCTTAAATATACTACTTCATATTCCTCTTACACATACTATTTCATATTCCTCTTAAACATACTACTTCATGTTCCTCTTAAACATACTACTTCATATTCCTCTTAAACATACTACTTCATATTCCTCTTAAACATACTACTTCATATTCACCTTAAACATACTTCTTCATATTCCTCTTAAATATACAACTTCATATTCCTCTTAAACATATTACTTCATATTCCTCTTAAACATACTACTTCATATTCCTCTTAATCATACTGCTTCATATTCCTCTCAAACATACTACTTCATATTCCTCTTAAATATACTACTTCATATTTCTCCTAAACATACTACTTCTTATTCCTCTTAAACATACTACTTCATATTCCTCTTAAGCATACTGCTTCATATTCCTCTCAAACATACTACTTCATATTCCTCTTAAACATACAACTTCAATTTTCTCTTAAAGAGACTACTTCATATTCCTCTTAAACATACTACTTCACATTCTTCTTAAACATACTACTTCATATTCCTCTTAAATATACTACTTCATATTCCTCTTAAACATACTACTTCATATTCCTCTTAAACATACTACTTCATATTCCTCTTAAACATACTTCTTTATATTCCTCTTAAAAATACTACTTCATATTCCTCTTAAACATACTACTTAATATTCCTCTTAAATATACTACTTCATATACCTCCTAAACATACTACTTCATATTCCTCTTAAACATACAACTTCAATTTTCTCTTAAAGAGACTACTTCATATTCCTCTTAAACATACTACTTCACATTCTTCTTAAACATACTACTTCATATTCCTCTTAAATATACTACTTCATATTCCTCTTAAAGATACTACTTCATATTCCTCTTAAACATACTACTTCATATTCCTCTTAAACATACTTCTTTATATTCCTCTTAAACATACTACTTCATATTCCTCTTAAACATACTACTTGATATTCCTCTTAAATACACTACTTCATATTCATCTTAAACATACTACTTCATATTCCTCTTAAACATACTACTTCATATTCCTCTTAAATATACTACTTCATATTCCTCTTAAACATACTACTTCATATTCCTCTTAAACATACTACTTCATATTCCTCTTAAACATACTTCTTTATATTCCTCTTAAACATACTACTTCATATTCCTCTTAAACATACAACTTCATATTCCTCTTAAAAACACTACTTCATATTCCTCTTAAACATACTACTGCATATTCCTCTTAAACATACTACTTCATATTCTTCTTAAACATACTACTTCATATTCCTCTTAAACATACTACTTCATATTCCCCTTAAAAATACTATTTCATATTCCTCTTAAACATCAACTTCATATTCCCGTTAAAAATACTACTTCATATTCCTCTTAAACATAATACTTCATATTCCTTTTAAACATATTACTTCATATTCCTCTTAAACATACTATTTCATATTCCTCTCAAACATACTGCTTCATATTCCTCTTAAACATACTACTTCATATTCCTCTAAAACATACTACTTCATATTTCTCTTAAATATACTACTTCATATTCCTCTTAAACATACTACTTCATATTTTTCTTAAACATACTACTTCATATTCCTCTTAAACATACTATCATATTCCTCTTAAACATACTACTTCATATTTTTCTTAAATATACTACTTCATATTCCTCTTAAACATACTACTACATATTCCTCTTAAATATACTACTTCATATTCCTCTTAGACATACTACTTCATATTCCTCTTAAACATACTACTTCATATTCCTCTTAAACATACTACTTCATATTCCTCTTAAACATACTACTTCATATTCCTCCTAAAAATACTACTTCATATTCCTCTTAAACATACTACTTCATATTCCTCTTAAACATACTACTTCATATTCCTCTTAAGCATAGTACTTCATATTCCTCTTAAATATACTACTTCATATTCCTCTTAAACATACTACTTCATATTCCTCTTAAATATACTACTTCATATTCATCTTAAGCATACTACTTCATATTCCTCTTAAACATACTTCTTTATATTCCTCTTAAACATACTACTTCATATTCCTCTTAAACATACTACTTCATATTGCTCTTAAATATACTATTTCATATTCATCTTAAACATACTACTTCATATTCCTCTTAAACATACTACTGCATATTCCTCTTAAAGATACTACTTCATATTCCTCTTAAACATACTACTTCATATTCCTCTTAAACATACTACTTCATATTCCCCTTAAAAATACTATTTCATATTCCTCTTAAACATACTACTTCATATTCCTCTTAAAAATACTACTTCATATTCCTCTTAAACATAATACTTCATATTCCTTTAAAACATATTACTTCATATTCCTCTTAAATATACTACTTCATATTCCTCTTAAATATACTACTTCATATTCCTCTTAAACATACTACTTCATATTCCTCTAAAATATACTACTTCATATTTTTCTTAAATATACTACTTCATATTCCTCTTAAACATACTACTTCATATTTTTCTTAAACATACTACTTCATATTCCTCTTAAACATGCTACTTCATATTCCTCTTAAACATACTACTTCATATTTTTCTTAAATATACTACTTCATATTCCTCTTAAACATACTACTACATATTCCTCTTAAACATACTACTTCATATTCCTCTTAGACATACTACTTCATATTCTTCTTAAACATACTACTTCATATTCCTCTTAAACATACTACTTCATATTTCTCTTAAACATACTACTTCATATTCCTCCTAAAAATACTACTTCATATTCCTCTTAAACATACTACTTCATATTCCTCTTAAACATACTACTTAATATTCCTCTTAAGCATACTAATTCATATTCCTCTTAAATATACTACTTGATATTCCTCCTAAATATACTACTTCATATTCCCCTTAAATATACTACTTCATATTTCTCTTAGACATACTACTTCATATTCCTCTTAAACATACTACTTCATATTCCTCTTAAATATACTACTTCATATTCCTCTTAAACATACTATTTCATATTCCTCTTAAACATACTACTTCATATTCCTCTTAAACATACTACTTCATATTCCTCTTAAACATACTTCTTCATATTCCTCTTAAACATACTACTTCATATTCACCTTAAACATACTACTTCATATTTCTCTTAAATATACAACTTCATATTCCTCCTAAACATATTACTTCATATTCCTCCTAAACATATTACTTCATATTCCTCTTAAACATACTACTTCATATTCCCCTTAAAAATACTATTTCATATTCCTCTTAAACATACTACTTCATATTCCTCTTAAAAATACTACTTCATATTCCTCTTAAACATAATACTTCATATTCCTTTAAAACATATTACTTCATATTCCTCTTAAACATACTACTTCATATTCCTCTTAAACATACTACTTCATATTCCTCTTAAACATACTACTTCATATTCCTCTAAAATATACTACTTCATATTTTTCTTAAATATACTACTTCATATTCCTCTTAAACATACTACTTCATATTTTTCTTAAACATACTACTTCATATTCCTCTTAAACATGCTACTTCATATTCCTCTTAAACATACTACTTCATATTTTTCTTAAATATACTACTTCATATTCCTCTTAAACATACTACTACATATTCCTCTTAAACATACTACTTCATATTCCTCTTAGACATACTACTTCATATTCTTCTTAAACATACTACTTCATATTCCTCTTAAACATACTACTTCATATTTCTCTTAAACATACTACTTCATATTCCTCCTAAAAATACTACTTCATATTCCTCTTAAACATACTACTTCATATTCCTCTTAAACATACTACTTAATATTCCTCTTAAGCATACTACTTCATATTCCTCTTAAATATACTACTTGATATTCCTCCTAAATATACTACTTCATATTCCCCTTAAACATACTAATTCATATTCCTTTTAAACATATTACTCATATTCCTCTTAAACATACTACTTCATATTCCTCTTAAACATACTACTTCATATTCCTCTTAAATATACTACTTCCTATTCATCTTAAACATACTACTTCATATTCCTCTTAAACATACTACTTCATATTCCTCTTAAACATACTACTTCGTATTCCTTTTAAACATATTACTTCATATACCTCCTAAACATACTACTTTATATTCCTCTTAAACATACTGCTTCATATTCCTCTTAAACATACTACTTCATATTCCTTTAAAACATACTACTTCATATTTCTCTTAAATATACTACTTCATATGCCTCTTAAACATACTACTTCATATTTTTCTTAAACATACTACTTCATATTCCTCTTAAACATACTATCATATTCCTCTTAAACATACTACTTCATATTTTTCTTAAATATACTACTTCATATTCCTCTTAAACATACTACTACATATTCCTCTTAAATATACTACTTCATATTCCTCTTAGACATACTACTTCATATTCCTCTTAAACATACTACTTCATATTCCTCTTAAACATACTACTTCATATTCCTCTTAAACATACTACTTAATATTCCTCCTAAAAATACTACTTCATATTCCTCTTAAACATACTACTTCATATTCCTCTTAAACATACTACTTCATATTCCTCTTAAGCATACTACTTCATATTCCTCTTAAATATACTACTTCATATTCCTCTTAAACATACTACTTCATATTCCTCTTAAATATACTACTTCATATTCATCTTAAGCATACTACTTCATATTCCTCTTAAATATACAACTTCATATTTCTCCTAAACATACTACTTCTTATTCCTCTTAAATTTACAACTTCATATTCCTCTTAAACATACAACTTCAATTTCCTCTTAAAGAGACTACTTCATATTCCTCTTAAACATACTACATCACATTCTTCTTAAACATACTACTTCATATTCCTCTTAAATATACTACTTCATATTCCTCTTAAACATACTACTTCATATTCCTCTTAAACATACTACTTCATATTCCTCTTAAACATACTTCTTTATATTCCTCTTAAACATACTACTTCATATTCCTCTTAAACATACTACTTCATATTCCTCTTAAATATACTACTTCATATTCATCTTAAACAGACTACTTCATATTCCTCTTAAACATACTACTTCATATTCCTCTTAAATATACTACTTCATATTCCTCTTAAACATACTACTTCATATTCCTCTTAAACATACTACTTCATATTCCTCTTAAACATACTACTTAATATTCCTCCTAAAAATACTACTTCATATTCCTCTTAAACATACTACTTCATATTCCTCTTAAATATACTACTTCATATTCATCTTAAGCATACTACTTCATATTCCTCTTAAATATACTACTTCATATTTCTCCTAAACATACTACTTCTTATTCCTCTTAAATTTACAACTTCATATTCCTCTTAAACATACAACTTCAATTTCCTCTTAAAGAGACTACTTCATATTCCTCTTAAACATACTCCATCACATTCTTCTTAAACATACTACTTCATATTCCTCTTAAATATACTACTTCATATTCCTCTTAAACATACTACTTCATATTCCTCTTAAACATACTACTTCATAATCCTCTTAAACATACTTCTTTATATTCCTCTTAAACATACTACTTCATATTCCTCTTAAACATACTACTTCATATTCCTCTTAAATATACTACTTCATATTCATCTTAAACATACTACTTCATATTCCTCTTAAACATACTACTTCATATTCCTCTTAAATATACTACTTCATATTCCTCTTAAACATACTACTTCATATTCCTCTTAAACATACTACTTCATATTCCTCTTAAACATACTACTTAATATTCCTCCTAAAAATACTACTTCATATTCCTCTTAAACATACTACTTCATATTCCTCTTAAACATACTACTTCATATTCCTCTTAAGCATACTACTTCATATTCCTCTTAAATATACTACTTCATATTCCTCTTAAACATACTACTTCATATTCCTCTTAAATATACTACTTCATATTCATCTTAAGCATACTACTTCATATTCCTCTTAAATATACTACTTCATATTTCTCCTAAACATACTACTTCTTATTCCTCTTAAATTTACAACTTCATATTCCTCTTAAACATACAACTTCAATTTCCTCTTAAAGAGACTACTTCATATTCCTCTTAAACATACTACATCACATTCTTCTTAAACATACTACTTCATATTCCTCTTAAACATACTATTTCATATTCCTCTTAAACATACTACTTCATATTCCTCTTAAACATACTACTTCATATTCCTCTTAAACATACTTCTTCATATTCCTCTTAAACATACTACTTCATATTCACCTTAAACATACTACTTCATATTCCTCTTAAATATACAACTTCATATTCCTCCTAAGCATATTACTTCATATTCCTCTTAAACATACTACTTCATATTCCTCTTAAACATACTAATTCATATTCCTTTTAAACATATTACTCATATTCCTCTTAAACATACTACTTCATATTCCTCTTAAACATACTACTTCATATTTCTCTTAAATATACTACTTCCTATTCATCTTAAACATACTACTTCATATTCCTCTTAAACATACTACTTCATATTCCTCTTAAACATACTACTTCGTATTCCTTTTAAACATATTACTTCATATACCTCCTAAACATACTACTTTATATTCCTCTTAAACATACTGCTTCATATTCCTCTTAAACATACTACTTCATATTCCTTTAAAACATACTACTTCATATTTCTCTTAAATATACTATTTCATATGCCTCTTAAACATACTACTTCATATTTTTCTTAAACATACTACTTCATATTCCTCTTAAACATACTATCATATTCCTCTTAAACATACTACTTCATATTTTTCTTAAATATACTACTTCATATTCCTCTTAAACATACTACTACATATTCCTCTTAAATATACTACTTCATATTCCTCTTAGACATACTACTTCATATTCCTCTTAAACATACTACTTCATATTCCTCTTAAACATACTACTTCATATTCCTCTTAAACATACTACTTAATATTCCTCCTAAAAATACTACTTCATATTCCTCTTAAACATACTACTTTATATTCCTCTTAAACATACTACTTCATATTCCTCTTAAGCATACTACTTCATATTCCTCTTAAATATACTACTTCATATTCCTCTTAAACATACTACTTCATATTCCTCTTAAATATACTACTTCATATTCATCTTAAGCATACTACTTCATATTCCTCTTAAATATACTACTTCATATTTCTCCTAAACATACTACTTCTTATTCCTCTTAAATTTACAACTTCATATTCCTCTTAAACATACAACTTCAATTTCCTCTTAAAGAGACTACTTCATATTCCTCTTAAACATACTACATCACATTCTTCTTAAACATACTACTTCATATTCCTCTTAAATATACTACTTCATATTCCTCTTAAACATACTACTTCATATTCCTCTTAAACATACTACTTCATATTCCTCTTAAACATACTTCTTTATATTCCTCTTAAACATACTACTTCATATTCCTCTTAAACATACTACTTCATATTCCTCTTAAATATACTACTTCATATTCATCTTAAACATACTACTTCATATTCCTCTTAAACATACTACTTCATATTCCTCTTAAATATACTACTTCATATTCCTCTTAAACATACTACTTCATATTCCTCTTAAACATACTACTTCATATTCCTCTTAAACATACTACTTAATATTCCTCCTAAAAATACTACTTCATATTCCTCTTAAAAATACTACTTCATATTCCTCTTAAACATACTACTTCATATTCCTCTTAAATTTACAACTTCATATTCCTCTTAAACATACTACTTCATATTCCTCTTAAATATACTACTTCATATTCATCTTACGCATACTACTTCATATTCCTCTTAAATATACTACTTCATATTTCTCCTAAACATACTACTTCTTATTCCTCTTAAATTTACAACTTCATATTCATCTTAAACATACAACTTCAATTTCCTCTTAAAGAGACTACTTCATATTCCTCTTAAACATACTACATCACATTCTTCTTAAACATACTACTTCATATTCCTCTTAAATATACTACTTCATATTCATGTTAAGCATACTACTTCATATTCCTCTTAAATATACTACTTCATATTTCTCCTAAACATACTACTTCTTATTCCTCTTAAATTTACAACTTCATATTCCTCTTAAACATACAACTTCAATTTCCTCTTAAAGAGACTACTTCATATTCCTCTTAAACATACTACATCACATTCTTCTTAAACATACTACTTCATATTCCTCTTAAACATACTATTTCATATTCCTCTTAAACATACTACTTCATATTCCTCTTAAACATACTACTTCATATTCCTCTTAAACATACTACTTCATATTCCTCTTAAACATACTACTTCATATTCACCTTAAACATACTACTTCATATTCCTCTTAAATATACAACTTCATGTTCCTCCTAAACATATTACTTCATATTCCTCTTAAACATACTACTTCATATTCCTCTTAAACAAACTAATTCATATTCCTTTTAAACATATTACTCATATTCCTCTTAAACATACTACTTCATATTCCTCTTAAACATACTACTTCATATTCCTCTTAAATATACTACTTCCTATTCATCTTAAACATACTACTGCATATTCCTCTTAAACATACTACTTCATATTCCTCTTAAACATACTACTTCGTATTCCTTTTAAACATATTACTTCATATACCTCCTAAACATACTACTTTATATTCCTCTTAAACATACTGCTTCATATTCCTCTTAAACATACTACTTCATATTCCTTTAAAACATACTACTTCATATTTCTCTTAAATATACTACTTCATATGCCTCTTAAACATACTACTTCATATTTTTCTTAAACATACTACTTCATATTCCTCTTAAACATACTATCATATTCCTCTTAAACATACTACTTCATATTTTTCTTAAATATACTACTTCATATTCCTCTTAAACATACTACTACATATTCCTCTTAAATATACTACTTCATATTCCTCTTAAACATACTACTTCATATTCCTCTTAAACATACTACTTCATATTCCTCTTAAACATACTACTTCATATTCCTCTTAAACATACTACTTAATATTCCTCCTAAAAATACTACTTCATATTCCTCTTAAACATACTACTTCATATTCCTCTTAAACATACTACTTCATATTCCTCTTAAGCATACTACTTCATATTCCTCTTAAATATACTACTTCATATTCCTCTTAAACATACTACTTCATATTCCTCTTAAATATACTACTTCATATTCATCTTAAGCATACTACTTCATATTCCTCTTAAATATACTACTTCATATTTCTCCTAAACATACTACTTCTTATTCCTCTTAAATTTACAACTTCATATTCCTCTTAAACATACAACTTCAATTTCCTCTTAAAGAGACTACTTCATATTCCTCTTAAACATACTACATCACATTCTTCTTAAACATACTACTTCATATTCCTCTTAAATATACTACTTCATATTCCTCTTAAACATACTACTTCATATTCCTCTTAAACATACTACTTCATATTCCTCTTAAACATACTTCTTTATATTCCTCTTAAACATACTACTTCATATTCCTCTTAAAGATACTACTTCATATTCCTCTTAAATATACTACTTCATATTCATCTTAAACATACTACTGCATATTCCTCTTAAACATACTACTTCATATTCCTCTTAAATATACTACTTCATATTCCTCTTAAACATACTACTTCATATTCCTCTTAAACATACTACTTCATATTCCTCTTAAACATACTTCTTTATATTCCTCTTAAACATACTACTTCATATTCCTCTTAAACATACTACTTCATATTCCTCTTAAAAACACTACTTCATATTCCTCTTAAACATACTACTGCATATTCCTCTTAAACATACTACTTCATATTCCTCTTAAACATACTACTTCATATTCCTCTTAAACATACTACTTCATATTCCCCTTAAAAATACTATTTCATATTCATCTTAAACATACTACTTCATATTCCTCTTAAAAATACTACTTCATATTCCTCTTAAACATAATACTTCATATTCCTTTTAAACATATTACTTCATATTCCTCTTAAACATACTACTTCATATTCCTTTTAAACATACTACTTCATATTCCTCTTAAACATACTACTTCATATTCCTCTAAAATATACTATTTCATATTTTTCTTAAATATACTACTTCATATTCCTCTTAAACATACTACTTCATATTTTTCTTAAACATACTACTTCATATTCCTCTTAAACATGCTACTTCATATTCCTCTTAAACATACTACTTCATATTTTTCTTAAATATACTACTTCATATTCCTCTTAAACATACTACTACATATTCCTCTTAAACATACTACTTCATATTCTTCTTAGACATACTACTTCATATTCCTCTTAAACATACTACTTCATATTCCTCTTAAACATACTACTTCATATTCCTCTTAAACATACTACTTCATATTCCTCCTAAAAATACTACTTCATTATCCTCTTAAACATACTACTTCATATTCCTCTTAAACATACTACTTCATATTCCTCTTAAGCATACTACTTCATATTCCTCTTAATTATACTACTTGATATTCCTCCTAAATATACTACTTCATATTCCCCTTAAATATACTACTTCATATTTCTCTTAGACATACTACTTCATATTCCTCTTAAACATACTACTTCATATTCCTCTTAAATATACTACTTCATATTCCTCTTAAACATACTATTTCATATTCCTCTTAAACATACTACTTCATATTCCTCTTAAACATACTACTTCATATTCCTCTTAAACATACTTCTTCATATTCCTCTTAAACATACTACTTCATATTCACCTTAAACATACTACTTCATATTCCTCTTAAATATACAACTTCATATTCCTCCTTAACATATTACTTCATATTCCTCTTAAACATACTACTTCATATTCCTCTTAAACATACTAATTCATATTCCTTTTAAACATATTACTCATATTCCTCTTAAACATACTACTTCATATTCCTCTTAAACATACTACTTCATATTCCTCTTAAATATACTACTTCCTATTCATCTTAAACATACTACTTCATATTCCTCTTAAACATACTACTTCATATTCCTCTTAAACATACTACTTCGTATTTCTTTTAAACATATTACTTCATATACTTCCTAAACATACTACTTTATATTCCTCTTAAACATATTACTTCATATTCCTCTTAAGCATACTGCTTCATATTCCTCTCAAACATACTACTTCATATTTCTCTTAAATATACTACTTCATATTCCTCCTAAACATACTACTTCTTATTCCTCTTAAATATACTACTTCACATTCCTCTTAAACATACAACTTCAAATTCCTCTTAAAGAGGCTACTTTATATTCCTCTTAAACATACTACTTCATATTCCTCTTAAACATACTTCTTTATATTCCTCTTAAACATACTACTTCATATTCCTCTTAAACATACTACTTGATATTCCTCTTAAATATACTACTTCATATACCTCCTAAACATACTACTTCATATTCCTCTTAAACATACTACTTCATATTCCTCTTAAGCATACTGCTTCATATTCCTCTCAAACATACTACTTCATATTCCTCTTAAACATACCACTTCAATTTTCTCTAAAAGAGACTACTTCATATTCCTCTCAAACATACTACTTCACATTCTTCTTAAACATACTACTTCATATTCCTCTTAAATATACTACTTCATATTCCTCTTAAACATACTACTTCATATTCCTCTTAAACATACTACTTCATATTCCTCTTAAACATACTTCTTTATATTCTTCTTAAACATACTACTTCATATTCCTCTTAAACATACTACTTGATATTCCTCTTAAATATACTACTTCATATTCATCTTAAACATACTACTTCATATTCCTCTTAAACATACTACTTCATATTCCTCTTAAATATACTACTTCATATTCCTCTTAAACATACTACTTCATATTCCTCTTAAACATACTAATTCATATTCCTCTAAAACATACTTCTTTATATTCCTCTTAAACATACTACTTCATGTTCTTCTTAAACATACTACTTCATATTCCTCTTAAAAACACTACTTCATATTCCTCTTAAACATACTACTGCATATTCCTCTTAAACATACTACTTCATATTCCTCTTAAACATACTACTTCATATTCCTCTTAAACATACTACTTCATATTCCCCTTAAAAATACTATTTCATATTCCTCTTAAACATCTACTTCATATTCCTCTTAAAAATACTACTTCATATTCCTCTTGAACATAATACTTCATATTCCTTTTAAACATATTACTTCATATTCCTCTTAAACATACTACTTCATATTCCTCTTAAACATACTACTTCATATTCCTCTTAAACATACTACTTCATATTCCTCTAAAACATACTACTTCATATTTCTCTTAAATATACTACTTCATATTCCTCTTAAGCATACTACTTCATATTTTTCTTAAACATACTACTTCATATTCCTCTTAAACATACTACTTCATATTCCTCTTAAACATACTACTTCATATTTTTCTTAAATATACTACTTCATATTCCTCTTAAACATACTACTACAAATTCCTCTTAAACATACTACTTCATATTCCTCTTAGACATACTACTTCATATTCCTCTTAAACATACTACTTCATATTCCTCTTAAACATACTACTTCATATTCCTCTTAAACATACTACTTCATATTCCTCCTAAAAATACTACTTCATATTCCTCTTAAACATACTACTTCATATTCCTCTTAAACATACTACTTCATATTCCTCTTAAGCATACTACTTCATATTCCTCTTAAATATACTACTTCATATTCCTCTTAAACATACTACTTCATATTCCTCTTAAATATATTACTTCATATTCATCTTAAGCATACTACTTCATATTCCTCTTAAATATACTACTTCATATTTCTCCTAAGCATACTACTTCTTATTCCTCTTAAATTTACAACTTCATATTCCTCTTAAACATACAACTTCAATTTCCTCTTAAAGAAACTACTTCATATTCCTCTTAAACATACTACATCACATTCTTCTTAAACATACTACTTCATATTCCTCTTAAATATCATATTCCTCTTAAACATACTACTTCATATTCCTCTTAAACATACTACTTCATATTCCTCTTAAATATACTACTTCATATTCATCTTAAACATACTACTTCATATTCATCTTAAACATACTACTTCATATTCCTCTTAAACATACTACTTCATATCCTCTTAAATATACTACTTCATATTCCTCTTAAACATACTACTTCATATTCCTCTTAAACATACTACTTCATATTCCTCTTAAACATACTTCTTTATATTCCTCTGAAACATACTACTTCATATTCCTCTTAAACATACTACTTCATATTCCTCTTAAAAACACTACTTCATATTCCTCTTAAACATACTACTGCATATTCCTCTTAATTATACTACTTCATTGTCCTCTTAAACATACTACTTCATATTCCTCTTAAACATACTACTTCATATTCTCCTTAAAAATACTATTTCATATTCCTCTTAAACATACTACTTCATATTCCTCTTAAGAATACTACTTCATATTCCTCTTAAACATAATACTTCATATTCCTTTTAAACATATTAGTTCATATTCCTCTTTAACATACTACTTCATATTTTTCTTAAACATACTACTTCATATTCCTCTTAAACATACTACTTCATATTCCTCTTAAACATACTACTTCATATTTTTCTTAAATATACTACTTCATATTCCTCTTAAACATACTACTACATATTCCTCTTAAACATACTACTTCATATTCCTCTTAGACATACTACTTCATATTCCTCTTGAACATACTACTTCATATTCCTCTTAAACATACTACTTCATATTCCTCTTAAACATACTACTTCATATTCCTCCTAAAAATACTACTTCATATTCCTCTTAAACATACTACTTCATATTCCTCTTAAACATACTACTTCATACTCCTCTTAAGCATACTACTTCATATTCCTCTTAAATATACTACTTCATATTCCTCTTAAACATACTACTTCATATTCCTCTTAAATATACTACTTCATATTCATCTTAAGCATACTACTTCATATTCCTCTTAAATATACTACTTCATATTTCTCCTAAACATACTACTTCTTATTCCTCTTAAATTTACAACTTCATATTCCTCTTAAACATACAACTTCAATTTCCTCTTAAAGAGACTACTTCATATTCCTCTTAAACATACTACATCACATTCTTCTTAAACATACTACTTCATATTCCTCTTAAATATACTACTTCATATTCCTCTTAAACATACTACTTCATATTCCTCTTAAACATACTACTTCATATTCCTCTTAAACATACTTCTTTATATTCCTCTTAAACATAATACTTCATATTCCTCTTAAACATACTACTTCATATTCCTCTTAAATATACTACTTCATATTCCTCTTAAACATACTACTTCATATTCCTCTTAAACATACTAATTCATATTCCTCTAAAACATACTTCTTTATATTCCTCTTAAACATACTACTTCATGTTCTTCTTAAACATACTACTTCATATTCCTCTTAAAAACACTACTTCATATTCCTCTTAAACATACTACTGCATATTCCTCTTAAACATACTACTTCATATTCCTCTTAAACATACAACTTCATATTCCTCTTAAACATACTACTTCATATTCCCCTTAAAAATACTATTTCATATTCCTCTTAAACATCTACTTCATATTCCTCTTAAAAATACTACTTCATATTCCTCTTGAACATAATACTTCATATTCCTTTTAAACATATTACTTCATATTCCTCTTAAACATACTACTTCATATTCCTCTTAAACATACTACTTCATATTCCTCTTAAACATACTACTTCATATTCCTCTAAAACATACTACTTCATATTTCTCTTAAATATACTACTTCATATTCCTCTTAAGCATACTACTTCATATTTTTCTTAAACATACTACTTCATATTCCTCTTAAACATACTACTTCATATTCCTCTTAAACATACTACTTCATATTTTTCTTAAATATACTACTTCATATTCCTCTTAAACATACTACTACAAATTCCTCTTAAACATACTACTTCATATTCCTCTTAGACATACTACTTCATATTCCTCTTAAACATACTACTTCATATTCCTCTTAAACATACTACTTCATATTCCTCTTAAACATACTACTTCATATTCCTCCTAAAAATACTACTTCATATTCCTCTTAAACATACTACTTCATATTCCTCTTAAACATACTACTTCATATTCCTCTTAAGCATACTACTTCATATTCCTCTTAAATATACTACTTCATATTCCTCTTAAACATACTACTTCATATTCCTCTTAAATATATTACTTCATATTCATCTTAAGCATACTACTTCATATTCCTCTTAAATATACTACTTCATATTTCTCCTAAGCATACTACTTCTTATTCCTCTTAAATTTACAACTTCATATTCCTCTTAAACATACAACTTCAATTTCCTCTTAAAGAAACTACTTCATATTCCTCTTAAACATACTACATCACATTCTTCTTAAACATACTACTTCATATTCCTCTTAAATATCATATTCCTCTTAAACATACTACTTCATATTCCTCTTAAACATACTACTTCATATTCCTCTTAAATATACTACTTCATATTCATCTTAAACATACTACTTCATATTCATCTTAAACATACTACTTCATATTCCTCTTAAACATACTACTTCATATCCTCTTAAATATACTACTTCATATTCCTCTTAAACATACTACTTCATATTCCTCTTAAACATACTACTTCATATTCCTCTTAAACATACTTCTTTATAATCCTCTGAAACATACTACTTCATATTCCTCTTAAACATACTACTTCATATTCCTCTTAAAAACACTACTTCATATTCCTCTTAAACATACTACTGCATATTCCTCTTAATTATACTACTTCATTGTCCTCTTAAACATACTCCTTCATATTCCTCTTAAACATACTACTTCATATTCTCCTTAAAAATACTATTTCATATTCCTCTTAAACATACTACTTCATATTCCTCTTAAGAATACTACTTCATATTCCTCTTAAACATAATACTTCCTATTCCTTTTAAACATATTAGTTCATATTCCTCTTTAACATACTACTTCATATTTTTCTTAAACATACTACTTCATATTCCTCTTAAACATACTACTTCATATTCCTCTTAAACATACTACTTCATATTTTTCTTAAATATACTACTTCATATTCCTCTTAAACATACTACTACATATTCCTCTTAAACATACTACTTCATATTCCTCTTAGACATACTACTTCATATTCCTCTTGAACATACTACTTCATATTCCTCTTAAACATACTACTTCATATTCCTCTTAAACATACTACTTCATATTCCTCCTAAAAATACTACTTCATATTCCTCTTAAACATACTACTTCATATTCCTCTTAAACATACTACTTCATACTCCTCTTAAGCATACTACTTCATATTCCTCTTAAATATACTACTTCATATTCCTCTTAAACATACTACTTCATATTCCTCTTAAATATACTACTTCATATTCATCTTAAGCATACTACTTCATATTCCTCTTAAATATACTACTTCATATTTCTCCTAAACATACTACTTCTTATTCCTCTTAAATTTACAACTTCATATTCCTCTTAAACATACAACTTCAATTTCCTCTTAAAGAGACTACTTCATATTCCTCTTAAACATACTACATCACATTCTTCTTAAACATACTACTTCATATTCCTCTTAAATATACTACTTCATATTCCTCTTAAACATACTACTTCATATTCCTCTTAAACATACTACTTCATATTCCTCTTAAACATACTTCTTTATATTCCTCTTAAACATAATACTTCATATTCCTCTTAAACATACTACTTCATATTCCTCTTAAATATACTACTTCATATTCATCTTAAACATACTACTTCATATTCCTCTTAAACATACTACTTCATATTCCTCTCAAACATACTTCTTTATATTCCTCTTAAACATACTACTTCATATTCCTCTTAAACATACTACTTCATATTCCTCTTAAAAACACTACTTCATGTTCCTCTTAAACATACTACTGCATATTCCTCTTAAACATACTACTTCATATTCCTCTTAAGCATACTACTTCATATTCCTCTTAAACATACTACTTCATATTCCCCTTAAAAATACTATTTCATATTTCTCTTAAACATACTACTTCATATTCCTCTTAAAAATACTACTTCATATTCCTCTTAAACATAATACTTCATATTCCTTTTAAACATACTACTTCATATTCCTCTTAAACATACCACTTCATATTCCTCTTAAACATACTACTTCATATTCCTCTAAAACATACTACTTCATATTTTTCTTAAATATACTACTTCATATTCCTCTTAAACATACTACTTCATATTTTTCTTAAACATACTACTTCATATTCCTCTTAAACATGCTACTTCATATTCCTCTTAAACATACTACTTCATATTTTTCTTAAATATACTACCTTATATTCCTCTTGAACATACTACTACATATTCCTCTTAAACATACAACTTCATATTCCTCTTAGACATACTAATTCATATTCCTCTTAAACATACTACTTCATATTCCTCTTAAACATACTACTTCATATTCCTCTTAAACATACTACTTCATATTCCTCCTAAAAATACTACTTCATATTCCTCTTAAACATACTACTTCATATTCCTCTTAAACATACTACTTCATATTCCTCTTAAGCATACTACTTCATATTCCTCTAAAATATACTACTTGATATTACTCCTAAATATACTACTTCATATTCCCCTTAAATATACTACTTCATATTTCTCTTAGACATACTACTTCATATTCCTCTTAAACATACTACTTCATATTCCTCTTAAATATACTTCTTTATATTCCTCTTAAACATACTACTTCATATTCCTCTTAAACATACTACTTCATATTCCTCTTAAATATACTACTTCATATTCATCTTAAACATACTACTTCATATTCCTCTTAAACATACTACTTCATATTCCTCTTAAATATACTACTTCATATTCCTCTTAAACATACTACTTCATATTCCTCTTAAACATACTACTTCATATTCCTCTCAAACATACTTCTTTATATTCCTCTTAAACATACTACTTCATATTCCTCTTAAACATACTACTTCATATTCCTCTTAAAAACACTACTTCATATTCCTCTTAAACATACTACTGCATATTCCTCTTAAACATACTAATTCATATTCCTCTTAAACATACTACTTCATATTCCTCTTAAACATACTACTTCATATTCCTCTTAAACATACTACTTAATATTCCTCTTAAACATACTACTTCATATTCCTCCTAAAAATACTACTTCATATTCCTCTTAAACATACTACTTCATATTCCTCTTAAATATACTACTTCATATTCCTCTTAAACATACTACTTCATATTCCTCTTAAACATACTACTTCATATTCCTCTCAAACATACTTCTTTATATTCCTCTTAAACATACTACTTCATATTCCTCTTAAACATACTACTTCATATTCCTCTTAAAAACACTACTTCATGTTCCTCTTAAACATACTACTGCATATTCCTCTTAAACATACTACTTCATATTCCTCTTAAACATACTACTTCATATTCCTCTTAAACATACTACTTCATATTCCCCTTAAAAATACTATTTCATATTTCTCTTAAACATACTACTTCATATTCCTCTTAAAAATACTACTTCATATTCCTCTTAAACATAATACTTCATATTCCTTTTAAACATACTACTTCATATTCCTCTTAAACATACCACTTCATATTCCTCTTAAACATTCTACTTCATATTCCTCTAAAACATACTGCTTCATATTTTTCTTAAATATAATACTTCATATTCCTCTTAAACATACTACTTCATATTTTTCTTAAACATACTACTTCATATTCCTCTTAAACATGCTACTTCATATTCCTCTTAAACATACTACTTCATATTTTTCTTAAATATACTACCTTATATTCCTCTTAAACATACTACTACATATTCCTCTTAAACATACAACTTCATATTCCTCTTAGACATACTAATTCATATTCCTCTTAAACATACTACTTCATATTCCTCTTAAACATACTACTTCATATTCCTCTTAAACATACTACTTCATATTCCTCCTAAAAATACTACTTCATATTCCTCTTAAACATACTACTTCATATTCCTCTTAAACATACTACTTCATATTCCTCTTAAGCATACTACTTCATATTCCTCTAAAATATACTACTTGATATTACTCCTAAATATACTACTTCATATTTCCCTTAAATATACTACTTCATATTTCTCTTAGACATACTACTTCATATTCCTCTTAAACATACTACTTCATATTCCTCTTAAATATACTTCTTTATATTCCTCTTAAACATACTACTTCATATTCCTCTTAAACATACTACTTCATATTCCTCTTAAATATACTACTTCATATTCATCTTAAACATACTACTTCATATTCCTCTTAAACATACTACTTCATATTCCTCTTAAATATACTACTTCATATTCCTCTTAAACATACTACTTCATATTCCTCTTAAACATACTACTTCATATTCCTCTCAAACATACTTCTTTATATTCCTCTTAAACATACTACTTCATATTCCTCTTAAACATACTACTTCATATTCCTCTTAAAAACACTACTTCATATTCCTCTTAAACATACTACTGCATATTCCTCTTAAACATACTAATTCATATTCCTCTTAAACATACTACTTCATATTCCTCTTAAACATACTACTTCATATTCCTCTTAAACATACTACTTAATATTCCTCTTAAACATACTACTTCATATTCCTCCTAAAAATACTACTTCATATTCCTCTTAAACATACTACTTCATATTCCTCTTAAACATACTACTTCATATTCCTCTTAAGCATACTACTTCATATTCCTCTAAAATATACTACTTGATATTCCTCCTAAATATACTACTTCATATTCCCCTTAAATATACTACTTCATATTTCTCTTAGACATACTACTTCATATTCCTCTTAAACATGCTACTTCATATTCCTCTTAAACATACTACTTCATATTTTTCTTTAATATACTACCTTATATTCCTCTTAAACATACTACTACATATTCCTCTTAAACATACAACTTCATATTCCTCTTAGACATACTAATTCATATTCCTCTTAAACATTCTACTTCATATTCCTCTTAAACATACTACTTAATATTCCTCTTAAACATACTACTTCATATTCCTCCTAAAAATACTACTTCATATTCCTCTTAAACATACTACTTCATATTCCTCTTAAACATACTACTTCATATTCCTCTTAAGCATACTACTTCATATTCCTCTAAAATATACTACTTGATATTCCTCCTAAATATACTACTTCATATTCCCCTTAAATATACTACTTCATATTTCTCTTAGACATACTACTTCATATTCCTCTTAAACATACTACTTCATATTCCTCTTAAATATACTACTTCATATTCCTCTTAAACATACTATTTCATATTCCTCTTAAACATACTACTTCATATTCCTCTTAAACATACTACTTCATATTCCTCTTAAACATACTTCTTCATATTCCTCTTAAACATAAAACTTCATATTCACCTTAAACATACTACTTCATATTCCTCTTAAATATACAACTTCACATTACTCCGAAACATATTACTTCATATTCCTCTTAAACATACTACTTCATATTCCTCTTAAACATACTAATTCATATTCCTCTTAAATATTATTCCTCTTAAACATACTACTTCATATTCACCTTAAACATACTACTTCATATTCCTCTTAAATATACAACTTCATATTCCTCTTAAATATACTACTTCATATTCCTCTTAAACATACTACTTCAAATTCCTCTTAAACATACTACTTCATATTCCTCCTAAAAATACTTCTTCATATTCCTCTTAAACATACTACTTCATATTCCTCTTAAACATACTACTTCATATTCCTCTTAAGCATATTACTTCATATTCCTCTTAAATATAATACTTGATATTCCTCCTAAATATACAACTTCATATTCCCCTTAAATATACTACTTAATATTTCTCTTAGACATACTACTTCATATTCCTCTTAAACATACTACTTCATATTCCTCTTAAATATACTACTTCATATTCCTCTTCAACATACTATTTCATATTCCTCTTAAACATTCTAGTTCATATTCCTCTTAAACATACTACTTCATATTTCTCTTAAACATACTACTTCATATTCCTCTAAAACATACTACTTCATATTTCTCTTAAATATACTACTTCATATTCCTCTTAAACATACTACTTCATATTCCTCTTAAACATACTACTTCATATTCCTCTTAAATATACTACTTCATATTCCTCTTAAACATAGTACTTCATATTCCTCTAAAACATACTACTTCATATACCTCTTAAACATACTACTTCATATTCCTCTTTGACATACTACTTCATATTCCTCTTAAACATACTACTTCATATTCCTCTTAAGCATACTACTTCATATTCCTCTTAAATATAAAACTTGATATTCTTCCTAAATATACTACTTCATATTCCCCTTAAATATACTACTTAATATTTCTCTTAGACATACTACTTCATATTCCTCTTAAACATACTACTTCATATTCCTCTTAAATATACTACTTCATATTTCTTTTAAACATATTGCTTCATATTCCTCTTAAACATACTACTTCATATTCCTCTTAAATATACTACTTCATATTCCTCTTAAATATACTACTTCATATTCCTCTTAACATACTACTTCATATTCCTCTTGGACAAACTACTTCATATTCCTCTTAAACATACTACTTCATATTCCTCTTAAACATACTACTTCATATTCCTCTTAAACATACTACTTCATATTCCTCCTAAAAATACTTCTTCATATTCCTCTTAAGCATACTACTTCATATTCCTCTTAAACATACTACTTCATATTCCTCTTAAGCATACTACTTCATATTCCTCTTAAATATAATACTTGATATTCCTCCTAAATATACTACTTCATATTCACCTTAAATATACTACTTAATATTTCTCTTAGACATACTACTTCATATTCCTCTTAAACATACTACTTCATATTCCTCTTAAATATACTACTTCATATTCCTCTTCAACATACTATTTCATATTCCTCTTGAACATACTACTTCATATTCCTCTTAAACATACTACTTCATATTCCTCTTAAACATACTACTTCATATTCCTCTTAAACATACTACTTCATATTTGTCTTAAACATACTACTTCATATTCACCATAAACATACTACTTCATATTTCTCTTAAACATAATACTTCATATTCCTTTTAAAAATATTACTTCATATTCCTCTTAATTATACTACTTCATATTCCTCTTAAACATACTACTTCATATTCCTCTTAAACATACTACTTCATATTCCTCTAAAACATACTACTTCAAATTTCTCTTAAATATACTACTTCATATTACTCTTAAACATACTACTTCATATTCCTCTTAAACATACTACTTCATATTCCTCTTATACATACTACTCCATATTCCTCTTAAACATACTACTTCATATTGTTCTTAAATATACAACTTCATATTCCTCTTAAACATACTACTTCATATTCCTCTTAACATACTACTTCATATTCCTCTTGGACATACTACTTCATATTCCTCTCAAACATACTACTTCATATTCCTCTTAAACATACTACTTCATATTCCTCTTAAACATACTACTTCATATTCCTCCTAAAAATACTTCTTCATATTTCTCTTAAACATACTACTTCATATTCCTCTTAAACATACTACTTCATATTCCTCTTAAGCATACTACTTCATATTCCTCTTAAATATAATACTTGATATTCCTCCTAAATATACTACTTCATATTCCCCTTAAATATACTACTTAATATTTCTCGTAGACATACTACTTCATATTCCTCTTAAACATACTACTTCATATTCCTCTTAAATATACTACTTCATATTCCTCTTCAACATACTATTTCGTATTCCTCTTAAACATACTACTTCATATTCCTCTTAAACATACTACTTCATATTCCTCTTAAACATACTACTTCATATTCCTCTTAAACATACTACTTCATATTCACCTTAAACATACTACTTCATATTCCTCTTAAATATACAACTTCATATTCCTCTTAAACATATTACTTCAAATTCCTCTAAAACATACTACTTCATATTCCTCTTAAAAATACTACTTCATATTCCTCTTAAACATACTACTTCATATTCCTCTTAAACATACTTCTTTATATTCCTCTTAAACATACTACTTCATATTCCTCTTAAACATACTACTTCATATACCTCTTAAATATACTACTTTATATTCCTCTTAAACATACAACTTCATATTCCTCTTAAACATACTACTTCATATTCCTCTTAAACATACTACTTCATATTCATCTTAAATATACTACTTCATATTCCACTTAAATATACTACTTCATATTCCCCTTAAATATACTACTTCATATTTCTCTTAAACATACTACTTCATATTCCACTTAAACATACTACTTCATATTCCTCTTAAATATACTACTTCATATTCCTCTTAAATATACTACTTCATTTCATCTTAAACATACTATTTCATATTCCTCTTAAAAATACTACTTCATATTCCTCTTAAACATTCTACTTCATATTCCTCTTAAACATACTACTTCATATTCCTCTTAAACATACTACTTCATATTCCTCTTAAACATACTACTTCATATTCCTCTTAAACATACTGCTTCATATTCCTCTCAAACATACTACTTCATATTCCTCTTAAGCATACTACTTCATATACCTCCTAAACATACTACTTGATATTCCTCTTAAACATACTACTTCATATTCTCTTAAATATACTACTTAATATTCCTCTTAAACATACTACTTCATATTCTTCTTAAACATACTACTTCTTATTCCTCTTAAACATACTACTTCATATTCCTCTTAAACATACTACTTCATATTCATCTTAAACATACTACTTCATATTCCTCTTAAATATACTACTTAATATTCCTCTTAAATATACAACTTCATATTCCTCTTAAATATACTACTTCATATTCCTCTTAAACATACTACTTCATATTCCTCTTAAACATAATACTTCATATTCGTCTTAAACATACTACTTCATATTCCTCTTAAACATACTACTTCATATGCCTCTTAAACATACTACTTCATATTAACCTTAAACATACTACTTCATATTCCTCTTAAATATACAACTTCATATTCCTCTTAAATATACTACTTCATATTCCTCTTAAACATACTACTTCATATTCCTCTTAAATATACTACTTCATATTCCTCTTAAACATACAACTTCAAATTCCTCTTAAAGATACTACTTCATATTCCTCTTAAACATACTACTTCACATTTTTCTTAAACATACTACTTCATATTCCTCTTAAATATACTACTTCATATTCCTCTTAAACATACTACTTCATATTCCTCTTAAACATACTACTTCATATTCCTCTTAAACATACTTCTTTATATTCCTCTTAAATATACTACTTCATATTCCTCTTAAACATACTACTTCATATTCCGCTTAAACATACTACTTCATATTCATCTTAAATATACTACTTCATATTCCACTTAAATATACTACTTCAAATTCCCCTTAAATATACTATTTCATAGTCCTCTTAAACATACTTCTTCATATTCCTCTTAAACATACTACTTCATATTCCTCTTAAACATACTACTTCATATTTATCTTAAACATACTACTTCATATTCCTCTTAAACATACTACTTCATATTCCTCTTAAACATACTACTTCATATTCTCTTAAATATACTACTTCATATTCCTCTTAAACATACTACTTCATATTCCTCTTAAACATACTACTTCATATTCCTCTTAAACATACTACTTCATATTCCTCTTAAACAAGCTACTTCATATTCATCTTAAACATACTACTTCATATTCCTCTTAAATATACTACTTCATATTCCTCTTAAATATACAACTTCATATTCCTCTTAAATATACTACTTCATATTCCTCTTAAACATACTACTTCATATTCCTCTTAAACATACTACTTCATATTCCTCTTAAACATACTACTTCAAATTCCTCTTAAAGATACTACTTCATATTCCTCTTAAACATACTACTTCATATTCTCTTAAACATACTACTTCATATTCCTCTTAAATATACTAATTCATATTCCTCTTAAATATACTACTTCATATTCCTCTTAAACATAATACTTCATATTCCTCTTAAACATACTACTTCATATTCCTCTTAAACATACTACTTCATATTCCTCTTAAACATACTACTTCATATTCCTCTTAAACATACTACTTCATATTCCTCTTAAACATACTACTTCATATACCTCTTAAACGTACTACTTCATATTTCTCTTAAACACACTACTTCATATTCCTCTTAAACATACTACTTCATATTCCTCTTAAACGTACTACTTCATATTCCTCTTAAATATACTGCTTCATGTTCCTCTTAAATATACTACTTCATATTCCTCTTAAACATACTACTTCATAGTCCTCTTAAACATAATAGCTCATATTCCTCTTAAATATACTACTTCCTATTCCTCTTCAATATATTACTTCATATTTCTCTTAAATATACTACTTCATATTCCTCTTAAAGATACTACTGCATATTCCTCTTAAACATACTATTTTATATTCCTCTTAAATATACTACTTCATAGTACTCTTAAACATAATACTTCATATTCCTCTTAAATATACTACTTCATAGTCCTCTTCAATATATTACTTCATATTCCTCTTAAATATACTACTTCATATTCCTCTTAATCATACTACTTCATATTCCTCTTAAACATACTACTTCATATTCACCTTAAACATACTACTTCATATTCCTCTTAAATATACAACTTCATATTCCTCTTAAATATACTACGTCATATTCCTCTTAAAGCTACTATTTCATATTCCTCTTAAACATACTACTTCATATTCCTCTTAAACATACTACTTCATATTCCTCTTAAACATACTACTTCATATTCCTCTTAAATATACTACTTCATATTCCTCTTAAACATAGTACTTCATATTCCTCTTAAACATACTACTTCATATTCCTCTTAAACATACTACTTCATATTCCTCTTAAATATACAACTTCATATTCCTCTTAAACATACTACTTCATATTCCTCTTAAACATACTACTTAATATTCCTCCGAAACGAACTACTTCATATTCTTCTTAAAAATACTACTTCATATTCCTCTTAAATATACTAATTCATATTCCTCTTAAATATACTACTTCATATTCCTTCTAAACATAATACTTCATATTCCTCTTAAAAATACTACTTCATATTCCTCTTAAACATACTACTTCATATTCCTCTTAAACATACTACTTCATATTCCTCTTAAACATGCTACTTCATATTCCTCTTAAACATACTACTTCATATTTCTCTTAAACACACTACTTCATATTCCTCTTAAACATACTACTTCATATTCCTCTTAAACATACTACTTCATATTCCTCTTAAATATACTACTTCATATTCCTCTTCAATATATTACTTCATATTCCTCTTAAATATACTACTCCATATTCCTCTTTAAGATACTACTGCATATTCCTCTTAAACATACTATTTCATATTCCTCTTAAATATACTACTTCATATTCCTCTTAAATATACCACTTCATATTCCTCTTAAACATACTACTTCATATTCCTCTTAAACATACTACTTCATATTCCTCTTAAACATACTACTTCATATTCCTCTTAAATATACTACTACATATTTTTCTTAAATATACTAC
Source organism: Atherix ibis (assembly GCA_958298945.1). Lineage (NCBI taxonomy): Eukaryota > Metazoa > Arthropoda > Insecta > Diptera > Athericidae > Atherix > Atherix ibis. The sequence goes on along the minus strand of OY282608.1, from coordinate 86,317,638 downwards.
TTCATATTCCTCTTAAACATACTACTTCACATTCCTCTTACACATACTACTTCATATTCCACTTAAATATACTACTTCATATTCCTCTTAAACATACTACTTCATATTCCTCTTAAACATACTACTTCATATTCCTCTTAAACAAACTACTTCATATTCATCTTAAACATACTACTTCATATTCCTCTTAAATATACTACTTCATATTCCTCTTAAATATACAACTTCATATTCCTCTTAAATATACTACTTCATATTCCTCTTAAACATACTACTTCATATTCCTCTTAAACATACTACTTCATATTCCTCTTAAACATACTACTTCAAATTCCTCTTAAAGATACTACTTCATATTCCTCTTAAACATACTACTTCATATTCTCTTAAACATACTACTTCATATTCCTCTTAAATATACTAATTCATATTCCTCTTAAATATACTACTTCATATTCCTCTTAAACATAATACTTCATATTCCTCTGAAACATACTACTTCATATTCCTCTTAAACATACTACTTCAAATTCCTCTTAAACATAGTACTTCATATTCCTCTTAAACATACTACTTCATATTCCTCTTAAACATACTACTTCATATTCCTCTTAAATATACAACTTCATATTCCTCTTAAACATACTACTTCATATTCCTCTTAAACATACTACTTAATATTCCTCCGAAACGAACTACTTCATATTCTTCTTAAAAATACTACTTCATATTCCTCTTAAATATACTAATTCATATTCCTCTTAAATATACTACTTCATATTCCTTCTAAACATAATACTTCATATTCCTCTTAAAAATACTACTTCATATTCCTCTTAAACATACTACTTCATATTCCTCTTAAACATACTACTTCATATTCCTCTTAAACATGCTACTTCATATTCCTCTTATACATACTACTTCATATTTCTCTTAAACACACTACTTCATATTCCTCTTAAACATACTACTTCATATTCCTCTTAAACATACTACTTCATATTCCTCTTAAATATACTACTTCATATTCCTCTTCAATATATTACTTCATATTCCTCTTAAATATACTACTCCATATTCCTCTTTAAGATACTACTGCATATTCCTCTTAAACATACTATTTCATATTCCTCTTAAATATACTACTTCATATTCCTCTTAAATATACCACTTCATATTCCTCTTAAACATACTACTTCATATTCCTCTTAAACATACTACTTCATATTCCTCTTAAACATACTACTTCATATTCCTCTTAAATATACTACTACATATTTTTCTTAAATATACTACTTCATATTCCTCTTAAACATACTACTTCACATTCCTCTTACACATACTACTTCATATTCCACTTAAATATACTACTTCATATTCCTCTTAAACATACTACTTCATATTTCTCTTAAAAATACTACTTCATATTCCTCTTAAACATACTACTTCATATTCCTCTTAAACATACTACTTCATATTCCTCTTAAACATACTACTTCATATTCCTCTTAAACATACTACTTCATATTCCCCTTAAATATACTATTTCATATTCCTCTTAAACATACTACTTTATATTCCTCTTAAAAATACTACTTCATATTCCTCTTAAACATACTACCTCATATTCCTTTCAAACATATTACTTCATATTCCTCTTAAACATACGACTTCATATTCCTCTTAAACATACTGCTTAATATTCCTCTTAAATATACTACTTCATATTCCCCTTAAATATACTATTTCATAGTCCTCTTAAACATACTTCTTCATATTCCTCTTAAACATACTACTTCATATTCTCTTAAATATACTACTTCATATTCCTCTTAAACATACTACTTCATATTCCTCTTAAACATACTACTTCATATTCCTCTTAAACATACTACTTCATATTCCTCTTAAACAAACTACTTCATATTCATCTTAAACATACTACTTCATATTCCTCTTAAATATACTACTTCATATTCCTCTTAAATATACAACTTCATATTCCTCTTAAATATACTACTTCATATTCCTCTTAAACATACTACTTCATATTCCTCTTAAACATACTACTTCATATTCCTCTTAAACATACTACTTCAAATTCCTCTTAAAGATACTACTTCATATTCCTCTTAAACATACTACTTCATATTCTCTTAAACATACTACTTCATATTCCTCTTAAATATACTAATTCATATTCCTCTTAAATATACTACTTCATATTCCTCTTAAACATAATACTTCATATTCCTCTGAAACATACTACTTCATATTCCTCTTAAACATACTACTTCATATTCCTCTTAAACATACTACTTCATATTCCTCTTAAACATACTACTTCATATTCCTCTTAAACATACTACTTCATATACCTCTTAAACATACTACTTCATATTTCTCTTAAACACACTACTTCATATTCCTCTTAAACATACTACTTCATATTCCTCTTAAACGTACTACTTCATATTCCTCTTAAATATACTGCTTCATGTTCCTCTTAAATATACTACTTCATATTCCTTTTAAACATACTACTTCATAGTCCTCTTAAACATAATAGCTCATATTCCTCTTAAATATACTACTTCCTATTCCTCTTCAATATATTACTTCATATTCCTCTTAAATATACTACTTCATATTCCTCTTAAAGATACTACTGCATATTCCTCTTAAACATACTATTTCATATTCCTCTTAAATATACTACTTCATAGTACTCTTAAACATAATACTTCATATTCCTCTTAAATATACTACTTCATAGTCCTCTTCAATATATTACTTCATATTCCTCTTAAATATACTACTTCATATTCCTCTTAAACATACTACTTCATATTCCTCTTAAACATACTACTTCATATTCACCTTAAACATACTACTTCATATTCCTCTTAAATATACAACTTCATATTCCTCTTAAATATACTACGTCATATTCCTCTTAAAGCTACTATTTCATATTCCTCTTAAACATACTACTTCATATTCCTCTTAAACATACTACTTCATATTCCTCTTAAACATGCTACTTCATATTCCTCTTAAATATACTACTTCATATTCCTCTTAAACATAGTACTTCATATTCCTCTTAAACATACTACTTCATATTCCTCTTAAACATACTACTTCATATTCCTCTTAAATATACAACTTCATATTCCTCTTAAACATACTACTTCATATTCCTCTTAAACATACTACTTCATATTCCTCCGAAACGAACTACTTCATATTCCTCTTAAAAATACTACTTCATATTCCTCTTAAATATACTAATTCATATTCCTCTTAAATATACTACTTCATATTCCTTCTAAACATAATACTTCATATTCCTCTTAAAAATACTACTTCATATTCCTCTTAAACATACTACTTCATATTCCTCTTAAACATACTACTTCATATTCCTCTTAAACATGCTACTTCATATTCCTCTTAAACATACTACTTCATATTTCTCTTAAACACACTACTTCATATTCCTCTTAAACATACTACTTCATATTCCTCTTAAACATACTACTTCATATTCCTCTTAAATATACTACTTCATATTCCTCTTCAATATATTACTTCATATTCCTCTTAAATATACTACTCCATATTCCTCTTTAAGATACTACTGCATATTCCTCTTAAACATACTATTTCATATTCCTCTTAAATATACTACTTCATATTCCTCTTAAATATACCACTTCATATTCCTCTTAAACATACTACTTCATATTCCTCTTAAACATACTACTTCATATTCCTCTTAAACATACTACTTCATATTCCTCTTAAATATACTACTACATATTTTTCTTAAATATACTACTTCATATTCCTCTTAAACATACTACTTCACATTCCTCTTACACATACTACTTCATATTCCACTTAAATATACTACTTTATATTCCTCTTAAAAATACTACTTCATATTTCTCTTAAAAATACTACTTCATATTCCTCTTAAACATACTACTTCATATTCCTCTTAAACATACTACTTCATATTCCTCTTAAACATACTACTTCATATTCCTCTTAAACATACTACTTCATATTCCCCTTAAATATACTATTTCATATTCCTCTTAAACATACTACTTTATATTCCTCTTAAAAATACTACTTCATATTCCTCTTAAACATACTACCTCATATTCCTTTCAAACATATTACTTCATATTCCTCTTAAACATAAGACTTCATATTCCTCTTAAACATACTGCTTAATATTCCTCTTAAACATACTACTTCATATTCCTCTTAAACATACTACTTCATATTTCTCTTAAACATACTACTTCATATTCCTCTTAAACATACTACTTCATATTCCTCTTAAACATACTACTTCATATTCCTCTTAAATATACTACTTCATATTCATCTTAAACATACTACTTCATATTCCTCTTAAACATACTACTTCATATTCCTCTTAAACATACTACTTCGTATTCCGTTTAAACATATTACTTCATATTCCTCCTAAACATACTACTTCATATTCCTCTTAAACATACTACTTTATATTCCTCTTAAGCATACTGCTTCATATTCCTCTCAACCATACTACTTCATATTCCTCTTAAAGATACTACTGCATATTCCTCTTAAACATACTATTTCATATTCCTCTTAAATATACTACTTCATAGTACTCTTAAACATAATACTTCATATTCCTCTTAAATATACTACTTCATAGTCCTCTTCAATATATTACTTCATATTCCTCTTAAATATACTACTTCATATTCCTCTTAAACATACTACTTCATATTCCTCTTAAACATACTACTTCATATTCACCTTAAACATACTACTTCATATTCCTCTTAAATATACAACTTCATATTCCTCTTAAATATACTACGTCATATTCCTCTTAAAGCTACTATTTCATATTCCTCTTAAACATACTACTTCATATTCCTCTTAAACATACTACTTCATATTCCTCTTAAATATACTACTTCATATTCCTCTTTAACATAGTACTTCATATTCCTCTTAAACATACTACTTCATATTCCTCTTAAACATACTACTTCATATTCCTCTTAAATATACAACTTCATATTCCTCTTAAACATACTACTTCATATTCCTCTTAAACATACTACTTCATATTCCTCCGAAACGAACTACTTCATATTCCTCTTAAAAATACTACTTCATATTCCTCTTAAATATACTAATTCATATTCCTCTTAAATATACTACTTCATATTCCTTCTAAACATAATACTTCATATTCCTCTTAAAAATACTACTTCATATTCCTCTTAAACATACTACTTCATATTCCTCTTAAACATACTACTTCATATTCCTCTTAAACATGCTACTTCATATTCCTCTTAAACATACTACTTCATATTTCTCTTAAACACACTACTTCATATTCCTCTTAAACATACTACTTCATATTCCTCTTAAACATACTACTTCATATTCCTCTTAAATATACTACTTCATATTCCTCTTCAATATATTACTTCATATTCCTCTTAAATATACTACTCCATATTCCTCTTTAAGATACTACTGCATATTCCTCTTAAACATACTATTTCATATTCCTCTTAAATATACTACTTCATATTCCTCTTAAATATACCACTTCATATTCCTCTTAAACATACTACTTCATATTCCTCTTAAACATACTACTTCATATTCCTCTTAAACATACTACTTCATGTTCCTCTTAAATATACTACTACATATTTTTCTTAAATATACTACTTCATATTCCTCTTAAACATACTACTTCACATTCCTCTTACACATACTACTTCATATTCCACTTAAATATACTACTTTATATTCCTCTTAAAAATACTACTTCATATTTCTCTTAAAAATACTACTTCATATTCCTCTTAAACATACTACTTCATATTCCTCTTAAACATACTACTTCATATTCCTCTTAAACATACTACTTCATATTCCTCTTAAACATACTACTTCATATTCCCCTTAAATATACTATTTCATATTCCTCTTAAACATACTACTTTATATTCCTCTTAAAAATACTACTTCATATTCCTCTTAAACATACTACCTCATATTCCTTTCAAACATATTACTTCATATTCCTCTTAAACATAAGACTTCATATTCCTCTTAAACATACTGCTTAATATTCCTCTTAAACATACTACTTCATATTCCTCTTAAACATACTACTTCATATTTCTCTTAAACATACTACTTCATATTCCTCTTAAACATACTACTTCATATTCCTCTTAAACATACTACTTCATATTCCTCTTAAATATACTACTTCATATTCATCTTAAACATACTACTTCATATTCCTCTTAAACATACTACTTCATATTCCTCTTAAACATACTACTTCGTATTCCGTTTAAACATATTACTTCATATTCCTCCTAAACATACTACTTCATATTCCTCTTAAACATACTACTTTATATTCCTCTTAAGCATACTGCTTCATATTCCTCTCAACCATACTACTTCATATTCCTCTTAAAGATACTACTGCATATTCCTCTTAAACATACTATTTCATATTCCTCTTAAATATACTACTTCATAGTACTCTTAAACATAATACTTCATATTCCTCTTAAATATACTACTTCATAGTCCTCTTCAATATATTACTTCATATTCCTCTTAAATATACTACTTCATATTCCTCTTAAACATACTACTTCATATTCCTCTTAAACATACTACTTCATATTCACCTTAAACATACTACTTCATATTCCTCTTAAATATACAACTTCATATTCCTCTTAAATATACTACGTCATATTCCTCTTAAAGCTACTATTTCATATTCCTCTTAAACATACTACTTCATATTCCTCTTAAACATACTACTTCATATTCCTCTTAAATATACTACTTCATATTCCTCTTTAACATAGTACTTCATATTCCTCTTAAACATACTACTTCATATTCCTCTTAAACATACTACTTCATATTCCTCTTAAATATACAACTTCATATTCCTCTTAAACATACTACTTCATATTCCTCTTAAACATACTACTTCATATTCCTCCGAAACGAACTACTTCATATTCCTCTTAAAAATACTACTTCATATTCCTCTTAAATATACTAATTCATATTCCTCTTAAATATACTACTTCATATTCCTTCTAAACATAATACTTCATATTCCTCTTAAAAATACTACTTCATATTCCTCTTAAACATACTACTTCATATTCCTCTTAAACATACTACTTCATATTCCTCTTAAACATGCTACTTCATATTCCTCTTAAACATACTACTTCATATTTCTCTTAAACACACTACTTCATATTCCTCTTAAACATACTACTTCATATTCCTCTTAAACATACTACTTCATATTCCTCTTAAATATACTACTTCATATTCCTCTTCAATATATTACTTCATATTCCTCTTAAATATACTACTCCATATTCCTCTTTAAGATACTACTGCATATTCCTCTTAAACATACTATTTCATATTCCTCTTAAATATACTACTTCATATTCCTCTTAAATATACCACTTCATATTCCTCTTAAACATACTACTTCATATTCCTCTTAAACATACTACTTCATATTCCTCTTAAACATACTACTTCATGTTCCTCTTAAATATACTACTACATATTTTTCTTAAAATACTACTTCATATTCCTCTTAAACATACTACTTCACATTCCTCTTACACATACTACTTCATATTCCACTTAAATATACTACTTCATATTCCTCTTAAACATACTACTTCATATTTCTCTTAAAAATACTACTTCATATTCCTCTTAAACATACTACTTCATATTCCTCTTAAACATACTACTTCATATTCCTCTTAAACATACTACTTCATATTCCTCTTAAACATACTACTTCATATTCCTCTTAAACATACTACTTCATATTCCTCTTAAACATACTACTTCATATTCCCCTTAAATATACTATTTCATATTCCTCTTAAACATACTACTTTATATTCCTCTTAAAAATACTACTTCATATTCCTCTTAAACATACTACCTCATATTCCTTTCAAACATATTACTTCATATTCCTCTTAAACATACGACTTCATATTCCTCTTAAACATACTGCTTCATATTCCTCTTAAACATACTACTTCATATTCCTCTTAAACATACTACTTCATATTTCTCTTAAACATACTACTTCATATTCCTCTTAAACATACTACTTCATATTCCTCTTAAACATACTACTTCATATTCCTCTTAAATATACTACTTCATATTCATCTTAAACATACTACTTCATATTCCTCTTAAACATACTACTTCATATTCCTCTTAAACATACTACTTCGTATTCCGTTTAAACATTTTACTTCATATTCCTCCTAAACATACTACTTCATATTCCTCTTAAACATACTACTTTATATTCCTCTTAAGCATACTGCTTCATATTCCTCTCAAACATACTACTTCATATTCCTCTTAAATATACTACTTCATATGCCTCCTAAACATACTACTTCATATTCCTCTTAAATATACAACTTCATATTCCTCTTAAACATAGTACTTCAAATTCCTCTTAAAGATACTACTTCATATTCCTCTTAAACATACTACTTCATATTCCTCTTAAACATACTACTTCATATTCCTCTTAAACATACTACTTCATATTCCTCTTAAACATACTACTTCATATTCCTCTTAAACATACTACTTCATATTCCTCTTAAACATACCACTTCATATTCCTCTTAAACATACTACTTCATATTCGTCTTAAACATACTACTTCATATTCCTCTTAAACATACTACTTCATATTCCTCTTAAACATACTACTTCACATTACTCTTAAACATACTACTTCATATTCCTTTTAAATATACTACTTCATATTCCTCTTAAACATACTACTTCATATACCTCTTAAACATACTACTTCATATTCCTCTTAAACATACTACTTCATATTCCTCTTAAACATACTACTTCATATTCCTCTTAAACATACTACTTTATATTCCTCTTAAACATAGTACTTCATATTTCTCTTAAACATACTACTTCATATTCCACTTAAACATACTACTTCATAATCGTCTTAAATATACTACTTCATATTCCTCTTAAATATACTACTTCATTTCATCTTAAACATACTATTTCATATTCCTCTTAAACATACTACTTCATATTCCTCTTAAACAATCTACTTCATATTCCTCTTAAACATACTACCTCATATTCCTCTTAAACGTACTACTTCATATTCCTCTTAAACATACTACTTCATATTCCTCTTAAACATACTGCTTCATATTCCCCTCAAACATACTACTTCATATTCCTCTTAAATATACTACTTCATATTTCTCTTAAACATACTACTTCATATTCCTCTTAGACATACTACACGTACTTCATATTCTCTTAAATATACTACTTCATATTTCTCTTAAACATACTACTTCATATTCCTCTTAAATATACTATTTCATATTTCTCTTAAACACACTACTTCATATTCCTCTAAAACATACTACTTCATATTCCTTTTAAACATACTTCTTCATATTCCTCTTAAATATACTACTTCATGTTCCTCTTAAATATACTACTTCATATTCCTCTTAAACATACTACTTCACAGTCCTCTTAAACATAATACTTCATATTCCTCTTAAATATACTACTTCATATTCCTCTTCAATATATTACTTCATATTCCTCTTAAATATACTACTTCATATGCCTCTTAAAGATACTACTGCGTATTCCTCTTAAACATACTATTTCATATTCCTCTTAAATATACTACTTCATATTTCTCTTAAATATACTACATCATATTCCTCTTAAACATACTACTTCATATTCCTCTTAAACATGCTACTTAATATTCCTCTTAAACATACTACTTCATATTCCTCTTAAATATACTACTACATATTTTTCTTAAATATACTACTTCATATTCCACTTAAACATACTACTTCATATTCCTCTTACACATACTACTTCATATTCCTCTTAAATATACTACTTCATATTCCTCTTAAACATACTACTTCATATTCCTCTTAAATATACTACTTCATATTCCTCTTAAACATACTTCTTTATATTCCTCTTAAATATACTACTTCATATTCCTCTTAAACATACTACTTCATATTCCGCTTAAACATACTACTTCATATTCATCTTAAATATACTACTTCATATTCCACTTAAATATACTACTTCAAATTCCCCTTAAATATACTATTTCATAGTCCTCTTAAACATACTTCTTCATATTCCTCTTAAACATACTACTTCATATTCCTCTTAAACATACTACTTCATATTTATCTTAAACATACTACTTCATCTTCCTCTTAAACATACTACTTCATATTCCTCTTAAACATACTACTTCATATTCTCTTAAATATACTACTTCATATTCCTCTTAAACATACTACTTCATATTCCTCTTAAACATACTACTTCATATTCCTCTTAAACATACTACTTCATATTCCTCTTAAACAAACTACTTCATATTCATCTTAAACATACTACTTCATATTCCTCTTAAATATACTACTTCATATTCCTCTTAAATATACAACTTCATATTCCTCTTAAATATACTACTTCATATTCCTCTTAAACATACTACTTCATATTCCTCTTAAACATACTACTTCATATTCCTCTGAAACATACTACTTCAAATTCCTCTTAAAGATACTACTTCATATTCCTCTTAAACATACTACTTCATATTCTCTTAAACATACTACTTCATATTCCTCTTAAATATACTAATTCATATTCCTCTTAAATATACTACTTCATATTCCTCTTAAACATAATACTTCATATTCCTCTTAAACATACTACTTCATATTCCTCTTAAACATACTACTTCATATTCCTCTTAAACATACTACTTCATATTCCTCTTAAACATACTACTTCATATTCCTCTTAAACATACTACTTCATATACCTCTTAAACGTACTACTTCATATTTCTCTTAAACACACTACTTCATATTCCTCTTAAACATACTACTTCATATTCCTCTTAAACGTACTACTTCATATTCCTCTTAAATATACTGCTTCATGTTCCTCTTAAATATACTACTTCATATTCCTCTTAAACATATTACTTCATAGTCCTCTTAAACATAATAGCTCATATTCCTCTTAAATATACTACTTCCTATTCCTCTTCAATATATTACTTCATATTCCTCTTAAATATACTACTTCATATTCCTCTTAAAGATACTACTGCATATTCCTCTTAAACATACTATTTCATATTCCTCTTAAATATACTACTTCATAGTACTCTTAAACATAATACTTCATATTCCTCTTAAATATACTACTTCATAGTCCTCTTCAATATATTACTTCATATTCCTCTTAAATATACTACTTCATATTCCTCTTAAACATACTACTTCATATTCCTCTTAAACATACTACTTCATATTCACCTTAAACATACTAATTCATATTGCTCTTAAATATACAACTTCATATTCCTCTTAAATATACTACGTCATATTCCTCTTAAAGCTACTATTTCATATTCCTCTTAAACATACTACTTCATATTCCTCTTAAACATACTACTTCATATTCCTCTTAAACATACTACTTCATATTCCTCTTAAATATACAACTTCATATTCCTCTTAAACATACTACTTCATATTCCTCTTAAACATACTACTTAATATTCCTCCGAAACGAACTACTTCATATTCTTCTTAAAAATACTACTTCATATTCCTCTTAAATATACTAATTCATATTCCTCTTAAATATACTACTTCATATTCCTTCTAAACATAATACTTCATATTCCTCTTAAAAATACTACTTCATATTCCTCTTAAACATACTACTTCATATTCCTCTTAAACATACTACTTCATATTCCTCTTAAACATGCTACTTCATATTCCTCTTAAACATACTACTTCATATTTCTCTTAAACACACTACTTCATATTCCTCTTAAACATACTACTTCATATTCCTCTTAAACATACTACTTCATATTCCTCTTAAATATACTACTTCATATTCCTCTTCAATATATTACTTCATATTCCTCTTAAATATACTACTCCATATTCCTCTTTAAGATACTACTGCATATTCCTCTTAAACATACTATTTCATATTCCTCTTAAATATACTACTTCATATTCCTCTTAAATATACCACTTCATATTCCTCTTAAACATACTACTTCATATTCCTCTTAAACATACTACTTCATATTCCTCTTAAACATACTACTTCATATTCCTCTTAAATATACTACTACATATTTTTCTTAAATATACTACTTCATATTCCTCTTAAACATACTACTTCACATTCCTCTTACACATACTACTTCATATTCCACTTAAATATACTACTTCATATTCCTCTTAAACATACTACTTCATATTTCTCTTAAACATACTACTTCATATTCCTCTTAAACATACTACTTCATATTCCTCTTAAACAAACTACTTCATATTCATCTTAAACATACTACTTCATATTCCTCTTAAATATACTACTTCATATTCCTCTTAAATATACAACTTCATATTCCTCTTAAATATACTACTTCATATTCCTCTTAAACATACTACTTCATATTCCTCTTAAACATACTACTTCATATTCCTCTTAAACATACTACTTCAAATTCCTCTTAAAGATACTACTTCATATTCCTCTTAAACATACTACTTCATATTCTCTTAAACATACTACTTCATATTCCTCTTAAATATACTAATTCATATTCCTCTTAAATATACTACTTCATATTCCTCTTAAACATAATACTTCATATTCCTCTGAAACATACTACTTCATATTCCTCTTAAACATACTACTTCAAATTCCTCTTAAACATAGTACTTCATATTCCTCTTAAACATACTACTTCATGTTCCTCTTAAACATACTACTTCATATTCCTCTTAAATATACAACTTCATATTCCTCTTAAACATACTACTTCATATTCCTCTTAAACATACTACTTAATATTCCTCCGAAACGAACTACTTCATATTCTTCTTAAAAATACTACTTCATATTCCTCTTAAATATACTAATTCATATTCCTCTTAAATATACTACTTCATATTCCTTCTAAACATAATACTTCATATTCCTCTTAAAAATACTACTTCATATTCCTCTTAAACATACTACTTCATATTCCTCTTAAACATACTACTTCATATTCCTCTTAAACATGCTACTTCATATTCCTCTTAAACATACTACTTCATATTTCTCTTAAACACACTACTTCATATTCCTCTTAAACATACTACTTCATATTCCTCTTAAACATACTACTTCATATTCCTCTTAAATATACTACTTCATATTCCTCTTCAATATATTACTTCATATTCCTCTTAAATATACTACTCCATATTCCTCTTTAAGATACTACTGCATATTCCTCTTAAACATACTATTTCATATTCCTCTTAAATATACTACTTCATATTCCTCTTAAATATACCACTTCATATTCCTCTTAAACATACTACTTCATATTCCTCTTAAACATACTACTTCATATTCCTCTTAAACATACTACTTCATATTCCTCTTAAATATACTACTACATATTTTTCTTAAATATACTACTTCATATTCCTCTTAAACATACTACTTCACATTCCTCTTACACATACTACTTCATATTCCACTTAAATATACTACTTCATATTCCTCTTAAACATACTACTTCATATTTCTCTTAAAAATACTACTTCATATTCCTCTTAAACATACTACTTCATATTCCTCTTAAACATACTACTTCATATTCCTCTTAAACATACTACTTCATATTCCTCTTAAACATACTACTTCATATTCCCCTTAAATATACTATTTCATATTCCTCTTAAACATACTACTTTATATTCCTCTTAAAAATACTACTTCATATTCCTCTTAAACATACTACCTCATATTCCTTTCAAACATATTACTTCATATTCCTCTTAAACATACGACTTCATATTCCTCTTAAACATACTGCTTAATATTCCTCTTAAATATACTACTTCATATTCCCCTTAAATATACTATTTCATAGTCCTCTTAAACATACTTCTTCATATTCCTCTTAAACGTACTACTTCATATTCCTCTTAAACATACTACTTCATATTTATCTTAAACATACTACTTCATATTCCTCTTAAACATACTACTTCATATTCCTCTTAAACATACTACTTCATATTCTCTTAAATATACTACTTCATATTCCTCTTAAACATACTACTTCATATTCCTCTTAAACATACTACTTCATATTCCTCTTAAACATACTACTTCATATTCCTCTTAAACAAACTACTTCATATTCATCTTAAACATACTACTTCATATTCCTCTTAAATATACTACTTCATATTCCTCTTAAATATACAACTTCATATTCCTCTTAAACATACTACTTCATATTCCTCTTAAACATACTACTTCATATTCCTCTTAAACATACTACTTCATATTCCTCTTAAACATACTACTTCAAATTCCTCTTAAAGATACTACTTCATATTCCTCTTAAACATACTACTTCATATTCTCTTAAACATACTACTTCATATTCCTCTTAAATATACTAATTCATATTCCTCTTAAATATACTACTTCATATTCCTCTTAAACATAATACTTCATATTCCTCTGAAACATACTACTTCATATTCCTCTTAAACATACTACTTCATATTCCTCTTAAACATACTACTTCATATTCCTCTTAAACATACTACTTCATATTCCTCTTAAACGTACTACTTCATATTCCTCTTAAATATACTGCTTCATGTTCCTCTTAAATATACTACTTCATATTCCTTTTAAACATACTACTTCATAGTCCTCTTAAACATAATAGCTCATATTCCTCTTAAATATACTACTTCCTATTCCTCTTCAATATATTACTTCATATTCCTCTTAAATATACTACTTCATATTCCTCTTAAAGATACTACTGCATATTCCTCTTAAACATACTATTTCATATTCCTCTTAAATATACTACTTCATAGTACTCTTAAACATAATACTTCATATTCCTCTTAAATATACTACTTCATAGTCCTCTTCAATATATTACTTCATATTCCTCTTAAATATACTACTTCATATTCCTCTTAAACATACTACTTCATATTCCTCTTAAACATACTACTTCATATTCACCTTAAACATACTACTTCATATTCCTCTTAAATATACAACTTCATATTCCTCTTAAATATACTACGTCATATTCCTCTTAAAGCTACTATTTCATATTCCTCTTAAACATACTACTTCATATTCCTCTTAAACATACTACTTCATATTCCTCTTAAACATGCTACTTCATATTCCTCTTAAATATACTACTTCATATTCCTCTTAAACATAGTACTTCATATTCCTCTTAAACATACTACTTCATATTCCTCTTAAACATACTACTTCATATTCCTCTTAAATATACAACTTCATATTCCTCTTAAACATACTACTTCATATTCCTCTTAAACATACTACTTCATATTCCTCCGAAACGAACTACTTCATATTCCTCTTAAAAATACTACTTCATATTCCTCTTAAATATACTAATTCATATTCCTCTTAAATATACTACTTCATATTCCTTCTAAACATAATACTTCATATTCCTCTTAAAAATACTACTTCATATTCCTCTTAAACATACTACTTCATATTCCTCTTAAACATACTACTTCATATTCCTCTTAAACATGCTACTTCATATTCCTCTTAAACATACTACTTCATATTTCTCTTAAACACACTACTTCATATTCCTCTTAAACATACTACTTCATATTCCTCTTAAACATACTACTTCATATTCCTCTTAAATATACTACTTCATATTCCTCTTCAATATATTACTTCATATTCCTCTTAAATATACTACTCCATATTCCTCTTTAAGATACTACTGCATATTCCTCTTAAACATACTATTTCATATTCCTCTTAAATATACTACTTCATATTCCTCTTAAATATACCACTTCATATTCCTCTTAAACATACTACTTCATATTCCTCTTAAACATACTACTTCATATTCCTCTTAAACATACTACTTCATATTCCTCTTAAATATACTACTACATATTTTTCTTAAATATACTACTTCATATTCCTCTTAAACATACTACTTCACATTCCTCTTACTCATACTACTTCATATTCCACTTAAATATACTACTTTATATTCCTCTTAAAAATACTACTTCATATTTCTCTTAAAAATACTACTTCATATTCCTCTTAAACATACTACTTCATATTCCTCTTAAACATACTACTTCATATTCCTCTTAAACATACTACTTCATATTCCTCTTAAACATATTACTTTATATTCCCCTTAAATATACTATTTCATATTCCTCTTAAACATACTACTTTATATTCCTCTTAAAAATACTACTTCATATTCCTCTTAAACATACTACCTCATATTCCTTTCAAACATATTACTTCATATTCCTCTTAAACATACGACTTCATATTCCTCTTAAACATACTGCTTAATATTCCTCTTAAACATACTACTTCATATTCCTCTTAAACATACTACTTCATATTTCTCTTAAACATACTACTTCATATTCCTCTTAAACATACTACTTCATATTCCTCTTAAACATACTACTTCATATTCCTCTTAAATATACTACTTCATATTCATCTTAAACATACTACTTCATATTCCTCTTAAACATACTACTTCATATTCCTCTTAAACATACTACTTCGTATTCCGTTTAAACATATTACTTCATATTCCTCCTAAACATACTACTTCATATTCCTCTTAAACATACTACTTTATATTCCTCTTAAGCATACTGCTTCATATTCCTCTCAACCATACTACTTCAAATTCCTCTTAAAGATACTACTGCATATTCCTCTTAAACATACTATTTCATATTCCTCTTAAATATACTACTTCATAGTACTCTTAAACATAATACTTCATATTCCTCTTAAATATACTACTTCATAGTCCTCTTCAATATATTACTTCATATTCCTCTTAAATATACTACTTCATATTCCTCTTAAACATACTACTTCATATTCCTCTTAAACATACTACTTCATATTCACCTTAAACATACTACTTCATATTCCTCTTAAATATACAACTTCATATTCCTCTTAAATATACTACGTCATATTCCTCTTAAAGCTACTATTTCATATTCCTCTTAAACATACTACTTCATATTCCTCTTAAACATACTACTTCATATTCCTCTTAAATATACTACTTCATATTCCTCTTTAACATAGTACTTCATATTCCTCTTAAACATACTACTTCATATTCCTCTTAAACATACTACTTCATATTCCTCTTAAATATACAACTTCATATTCCTCTTAAACATACTACTTCATATTCCTCTTAAACATACTACTTCATATTCCTCCGAAACGAACTACTTCATATTCCTCTTAAAAATACTACTTCATATTCCTCTTAAATATACTAATTCATATTCCTCTTAAATATACTACTTCATATTCCTTCTAAACATAATACTTCATATTCCTCTTAAAAATACTACTTCATATTCCTCTTAAACATACTACTTCATATTCCTCTTAAACATACTACTTCATATTCCTCTTAAACATGCTACTTCATATTCCTCTTAAACATACTACTTCATATTTCTCTTAAACACACTACTTCATATTCCTCTTAAACATACTACTTCATATTCCTCTTAAACATACTACTTCATATTCCTCTTAAATATACTACTTCATATTCCTCTTCAATATATTACTTCATATTCCTCTTAAATATACTACTCCATATTCCTCTTTAAGATACTACTGCATATTCCTCTTAAACATACTATTTCATATTCCTCTTAAATATACTACTTCATATTCCTCTTAAATATACCACTTCATATTCCTCTTAAACATACTACTTCATATTCCTCTTAAACATACTACTTCATATTCCTCTTAAACATACTACTTCATATTCCTCTTAAATATACTACTACATATTTTTCTTATATATACTACTTCATATTCCTCTTAAACATACTACTTCACATTCCTCTTACACATACTACTTCATATTCCACTTAAATATACTACTTCATATTCCTCTTAAACATACTACTTCATATTTCTCTTAAAAATACTACTTCATATTCCTCTTAAACATACTACTTCATATTCCTCTTAAACATACTACTTCATATTCCTCTTAAACATACTACTTCATATTCCTCTTAAACATACTACTTCATATTCCTCTTAAACATACTACTTCATATTCCTCTTAAACATACTACTTCATATTCCCCTTAAATATACTATTTCATATTCCTCTTAAACATACTACTTTATATTCCTCTTAAAAATACTACTTCATATTCCTCTTAAACATACTACCTCATATTCCTTTCAAACATATTACTTCATATTCCTCTTAAACATACGACTTCATATTCCTCTTAAACATACTGCTTCATATTCCTCTTAAACATACTACTTCATATTCCTCTTAAACATACTACTTCATATTTCTCTTAAACATACTACTTCATATTCCTCTTAAACATACTACTTCATATTCCTCTTAAACATACTACTTCATATTCCTCTTAAATATACTACTTCATATTCATCTTAAACATACTACTTCATATTCCTCTTAAACATACTACTTCATATTCCTCTTAAACATACTACTTCGTATTCCGTTTAAACATTTTACTTCATATTCCTCCTAAACATACTACTTCATATTCCTCTTAAACATACTACTTTATATTCCTCTTAAGCATACTGCTTCATATTCCTCTCAAACATACTACTTCATATTCCTCTTAAATATACTACTTCATATGCCTCCTAAACATACTACTTCATATTCCTCTTAAATATACAACTTCATATTCCTCTTAAACATAGTACTTCAAATTCCTCTTAAAGATACTACTTCATATTCCTCTTAAACATACTACTTCATATTCCTCTTAAACATACTACTTCATATTCCTCTTAAACATACTACTTCATATTCCTCTTAAACATACTACTTCATATTCCTCTTAAACATACTACTTCATATTCCTCTTAAACATACTACTTCATATTCCTCTTAAACATACTACTTCATATTCGTCTTAAACATACTACTTCATATTCCTCTTAAACATACTACTTCATATTCCTCTTAAACATACTACTTCACATTACTCTTAAACATACTACTTCATATTCCTTTTAAATATACTACTTCATATTCCTCTTAAACATACTACTTCATATACCTCTTAAACATACTACTTCATATTCCTCTTAAACATACTACTTCATATTCCTCTTAAACATACTACTTCATATTCCTCTTAAACATACTACTTTATATTCCTCTTAAACATAGTACTTCATATTTCTCTTAAACATACTACTTCATATTCCACTTAAACATACTACTTCATAATCCTCTTAAATATACTACTTCATATTCCTCTTAAATATACTACTTCATTTCATCTTAAACATACTATTTCATATTCCTCTTAAACATACTACTTCATATTCCTCTTAAACATTCTACTTCATATTCCTCTTAAACATACTACCTCATATTTCTCTTAAACGTACTACTTCATATTCCTCTTAAACACACTACTTCATATTCCTCTTAAACATACTGCTTCATATTCCCCTCAAACATACTACTTCATATTCCTCTTAAATATACTACTTCATATTTCTCTTAAACATACTACTTCATATTCCTCTTAAACATACTACTTCATATTCTCTTAAATATACTACTTCATATTTCTCTTAAACATACTACTTCATATTCCTCTTAAATATACTATTTCATATTTCTCTTAAACACACTACTTCATATTCCTCTAAAACATACTACTTCATATTCCTTTTAAACATACTTCTTCATATTCCTCTTAAATATACTACTTCATGTTCCTCTTAAATATACTACTTCATATTCCTCTTAAACATACTACTTCATAGTCCTCTTAAACATAATACTTCATATTCCTCTTAAATATACTACTTCATATTCCTCTTCAATATATTACTTCATATTCCTCTTAAATATACTACTTCATATGCCTCTTAAAGATACTACTGCGTATTCCTCTTAAACATACTATTTCATATTCCTCTTAAATATACTACTTCATATTTCTCTTAAATATACTACATCATATTTCTCTTAAACATACTACTTCATATTCCTCTTAAACATGCTACTTAATATTCCTCTTAAACATACTACTTCATATTCCTCTTAAATATACTACTACATATTTTTCTTAAATATACTACTTCATATTCCACTTAAACATACTACTTCATATTCCTCTTACACATACTACTTCATATTCCAGTTAAATATACTACTTCATATTCCTCTTAAACATACTACTTCATATTCCTCTTAAAAATACTACTTCATATTCCTCTTACACATACTACTTCATATTCCCCTTAAATATACTATTTCATATTTCTCTTAAACATACTACTTCATATTCCTTTCAAACATATTACTTCATATTCCTCTTAAACATACGACTTCATATTCCTCTTAAACATACTAACTCATATTCCTCTTAAATATACTACTTCATATTCCTCTTAAACATAATACTTCATATTCCTCTTAAAAATACTACTTCATATTCCTCTTAAACATACTACTTCATATTCCTCTTAAACATACTACTTCATATTCCTCTTAAACATACTACTTCATATTCCTCTCAAACATACTACTTCATTTTTCTCTTAAACACACTACTTCATATTCCTCTTAAACATACTACTTCATATTCCTCTTAAACATACTACTTCATATTCCTCTTAAATATACTACTTCATATTCCTCTTCAATATATTACTTCATATTCCTCTTAAATATACTACTTCATATTCCTCTTAAAGATACTACTGCATATTTCTCTTAAACATACTATTTCATATTCCTCTTAAATATACTACTTCATATTCCTCTTAAACATACTACTTCACATTCCTCTTACACATACTACTTCATATTCCACTTAAATATACTACTTCATATTCCTCTTAAACATACTACTTCATATTTCTCTTAAAAATACTACTTCATATTCCTCTTAAACATACTACTTCATATTCCTCTTAAACATACTACTTCATATTCCTCTTAAACATACTACTTCATATTCCTCTTAAACATACTACTTCATATTCCCCTTAAATATACTATTTCATATTCCTCTTAAACATACTACTTTATATTCCTCTTAAAAATACTACTTCATATTCCTCTTAAACATACTACCTCATATTCCTTTCAAACATATTACTTCATATTCCTCTTAAACATACGACTTCATATTCCTCTTAAACATACTGCTTCATATTCCTCTTAAACATACTACTTCATATTCCTCTTAAACATACTACTTCATATTTCTCTTAAACATACTACTTCATATTCCTCTTAAACATACTACTTCATATTCCTCTTAAACATACTACTTCATATTCCTCTTAAATATACTACTTCATATTCATCTTAAACATACTACTTCATATTCCTCTTAAACATACTACTTCATATTCCTCTTAAACATACTACTTCGTATTCCGTTTAAACATATTACTTCATATTCCTCCTAAACATACTACTTCATATTCCTCTTAAACATACTACTTTATATTCCTCTTAAGCATACTGCTTCATATTCCTCTCAAACATACTACTTCATATTCCTCTTAAATATACTACTTCATATGCCTCCTAAACATACTACTTCATATTCCTCTTAAATATACAACTTCATATTCCTCTTAAACATAGTACTTCAAATTCCTCTTAAAGATACTACTTCATATTCCTCTTAAACATACTACTTCATATTCCTCTTAAACATACTACTTCATATTCCTCTTAAACATACTACTTCATATTCCTCTTAAACATACTACTTCATATTCCTCTTAAACATACTACTTCATATTCCTCTTAAACATACTACTTCATATTCCTCTTAAACATACTACTTCATATTCGTCTTAAACATACTACTTCATATTCCTCTTAAACATACTACTTCATATTCCTCTTAAACATACTACTTCACATTACTCTTAAACATACTACTTCATATTCCTTTTAAATATACTACTTCATATTCCTCTTAAACATACTACTTCATATACCTCTTAAACATACTACTTCATATTCCTCTTAAACATACTACTTCATATTCCTCTTAAACATACTACTTCATATTCCTCTTAAACATACTACTTTATATTCCTCTTAAACATACTACTTCATATTTCTCTTAAACATACTACTTCATATTCCACTTAAACATACTACTTCATAATCCTCTTAAATATACTACTTCATATTCCTCTTAAATATACTACTTCATTTCATCTTAAACATACTATTTCATATTCCTCTTAAACATACTACTTCATATTCCTCTTAAACATTCTACTTCATATTCCTCTTAAACATACTACCTCATATTTCTCTTAAACATACTACTTCATATTCCTCTTAAACATACTACTTCATATTCCTCTTAAATATACTACTTCATATTTCTCTTAAACATACTACTTCATATTCCTCTTAAACATACTACTTCATATTCTCTTAAATATACTACTTCATATTTCTCTTAAACATACTACTTCATATTCCTCTTAAATATACTATTTCATATTTCTCTTAAACACACTACTTCATATTCCTCTAAAACATACTACTTCATATTCCTTTTAAACATACTTCTTCATATTCCTCTTAAATATACTACCTCATGTTCCTCTTAAATATACTACTTCATATTCCTCTTAAACATACTACTTCATAGTCCTCTTAAACATAATACTTCATATTCCTCTTAAATATACTACTTCATATTCCTCTTCAATATATTACTTCATATTCCTCTTAAATATACTACTTCATATGCCCCTTAAAGATACTACTGCGTATTCCTCTTAAACATACTATTTCATATTCCTCTTAAATATACTACTTCATATTTCTCTTAAATATACTACATCATATTCCTCTTAAACATACTACTTCATATTCCTCTTAAACATGCTACTTCATATTCCTCTTAAACATACTACTTCATATTCCTCTTAAATATACTACTACATATTTTTCTTAAATATACTACTTCATATTCCACTTAAACATACTACTTCATATTCCTCTTACACATACTACTTCATATTCCAGTTAAATATACTACTTCATATTCCTCTTAAACATACTACTTCATATTCCTCTTAAAAATACTACTTCATATTCCTCTTACACATACTACTTCATATTCCCCTTAAATATACTATTTCATATTTCTCTTAAACATACTACTTCATATTCCTTTCAAACATATTACTTCATATTCCTCTTAAACATACGACTTCATATTCCTCTTAAACATACTAACTCATATACCTCTTAAATATACTACTTCATATTCCTTTTAAACATAATTCTTCATATTCCTCTTAAAAATACTACTTCATATTCCTCTTAACATACTACTTCATATTCCTCTTAAACATACTACTTCATATTCCTCTTAAACATACTACTTCATATTCCTCTCAAACATACTACTTCATTTTTCTCTTAAACACACTACTTCATATTCCTCTTAAACATACTACTTCATATTCCTCTTAAACATACTACTTCATATTCCTCTTAAATATACTACTTCATATTCCTCTTCAATATATTACTTCATATTCCTCTTAAATATACTACTTCATATTCCTCTTAAAGATACTACTGCATATTTCTCTTAAACATACTATTTCATATTCCTCTTAAATATACTACTTCATATTCCTCTTAAACATACTACTTCACATTCCTATTACACATACTACTTCATATTCCACTTAAATATACTACTTCATATTCCTCTTAAACATACTACTTCATATTTCTCTTAAAAATACTTCTTCATATTCCTCTTAAACATACTACTTCATATTCCTCTTAAACATACTACTTCATATTCCTCTTAAACATACTACTTCATATTCCTCTTAAACATACTACTTCATATTCCCCGTAAATATACTATTTCATATTTCTCTTAAACATACTACTTTATATTTCTCTTAAAAATACTACTTCATATTCCTCTTAAACATACTACCTCATATTCCTTGCAAACATATTACTTCATATTCCTCTTAAACATACGACTTCATATTCCTCTTAAACATACTGCTTCATATTCCTCTTAAACATACTACTTCATATCCCTCTTAAACATACTACTTCATATTTCTCTTAAACATACTACTTCATATTCCTCTTAAACATACTACTTCATATTCCTCTTAAACATACTACTTCATATTCCTCTTAAATATACTACTTCATATTCATCTTAAACATACTACTTCATATTCCTCTTAAACATACTACTTCATATTCCTCTTAAACATACTACTTCGTATTCCGTTTAAACATATTACTTCATATTCCTCCTAAACATACTACTTCATATTCCTCTTAAACATACTACTTTATATTCCTCTTAAGCATACTGCTTCATATTCCTCTCAAACATACTACTTCATATTCCTCTTAAATATACTACTTCATATGCCTCCTAAACATACTACTTCATATTCTCTCTTAAACATGCTACTTCATATTCCTCTTAAACATACTACTTCATATTCCTCTTAAATATACTACTACATATTTTTCTTAAATATACTACTTCATATTCCACTTAAACATACTACTTCATATTCCTCTTACACATACTACTTCATATTCCAGTTAAATATACTACTTCATATTCCTCTTAAACATACTACTTCATATTCCTCTTAAAAATACTACTTCATATTCCTCTTACACATACTACTTCATATTCCCCTTAAATATACTATTTCATATTTCTCTTAAACATACTACTTCATATTCCTTTCAAACATATTACTTCATATTCCTCTTAAACATACGACTTCATATTCCTCTTAAACATACTAACTCATATACCTCTTAAATATACTACTTCATATTCCTTTTAAACATAATTCTTCATATTCCTCTTAAAAATACTACTTCATATTCCTCTTAACATACTACTTCATATTCCTCTTAAACATACTACTTCATATTCCTCTTAAACATACTACTTCATATTCCTCTCAAACATACTACTTCATTTTTCTCTTAAACACACTACTTCATATTCCTCTTAAACATACTACTTCATATTCCTCTTAAACATACTACTTCATATTCCTCTTAAATATACTACTTCATATTCCTCTTCAATATATTACTTCATATTCCTCTTAAATATACTACTTCATATTCCTCTTAAAGATACTACTGCATATATCTCTTAAACATACTATTTCATATTCCTCTTAAATATACTACTTCATATTCCTCTTAAACATACTACTTCACATTCCTATTACACATACTACTTCATATTCCACTTAAATATACTACTTCATATTCCTCTTAAACATACTACTTCATATTTCTCTTAAAAATACTTCTTCATATTCCTCTTAAACATACTACTTCATATTCCTCTTAAACATACTACTTCATATTCCTCTTAAACATACTACTTCATATTCCTCTTAAACATACTACTTCATATTCCTTGCAAACATATTACTTCATATTCCTCTTAAACATACGACTTCATATTCCTCTTAAACATACTGCTTCATATTCCTCTTAAACATACTACTTCATATCCCTCTTAAACATACTACTTCATATTTCTCTTAAACATACTACTTCATATTCCTCTTAAACATACTACTTCATATTCCTCTTAAACATACTACTTCATATTCCTCTTAAATATACTACTTCATATTCATCTTAAACATACTACTTCATATTCCTCTTAAACATACTACTTCATATTCCTCTTAAACATACTACTTCGTATTCCGTTTAAACATATTACTTCATATTCCTCCTAAACATACTACTTCATATTCCTCTTAAACATACTACTTTATATTCCTCTTAAGCATACTGCTTCATATTCCTCTCAAACATACTACTTCATATTCCTCTTAAATATACTACTTCATATGCCTCCTAAACATACTACTTCATATTCCTCTTAAACATAGTACTTCAAATTCCTCTTAAAGATACTACTTCATATTCCTCTTAAACATACTACTTCATATTCCTCTTAAACATACTACTTCATATTCCTCTTAAACATACTACTTCATATTCCTCTTAAACATACTACTTCATATTCCTCTTAAACATACTACTTCATATTCCTCTTAAACATACTACTTCATATTCCTCTTAAACATACTACTTCATATTCCTCTTAAACATACTACTTCATATTCCTCTTAAACATACTACTTCATATTCCCCTCAAACATACTACTTCATATTCCTCTTAAATATACTACTTCATATTTCTCTTAAACATACTACTTCATATTCCTCTTAAATATACTATTTCATATTTCTCTTAAACACACTACTTCATATTCCTCTTAAACATACTACTTCATATTCCTTTTAAACATACTTCTTCATATTCCTCTTAAATATACTACTTCATGTTCCTCTTAAATATACTACTTCATATTCCTCTTAAACATACTACTTCATAGTCCTCTTAAACATAATACTTCATATTCTTCTTAAATATACTACTTCATATTCCTCTTCAATATATTACTTCATATTCCTCTTAAATATACTACTTCATATGCCTCTTAAAGATACTACTGCGTATTCCTCTTAAACATACTATTTCATATTCCTCTTAAATATACTACTTCATATTTCTCTTAAATATACTACATCATATTCCTCTTAAACATACTACTTCATATTCCTCTTAAACATGCTACTTCATATTCCTCTTAAACATACTACTTCATATTCCTCTTAAATATACTACTACATATTTTTCTTAAATATACTACTTCATATTCCACTTAAACATACTACTTCATATTCCTCTTACACATACTACTTCATGTTCCAGTTAAATATACTACTTCATATTCCTCTTAAACATACTACTTCATATTCCTCTTAAAAATACTACTTCATATTCCTCTTACACATACTACTTCATATTCCCCTTAAATATACTATTTCATATTTCTCTTAAACATACTACTTCATATTCCTTTCAAACATATTACTTCATATTCCTCTTAAACATACGACTTCATATTCCTCTTAAACATACTAACTCATATTCCTCTTAAATATACTACTTCATATTCCTCTTAAACAAAATACTTCATATTCCTCTTAAAAATACTACTTCATATTCCTCTTAAACATACTACTTCATATTCCTCTTAAACATACTACTTCATATTCCTCTTAAACATACTACTTCATATTCCTCTCAAACATACTACTTCATTTTTCTCTTAAACACACTACTTCATATTCCTCTTAAACATACTACTTCATATTCCTCTTAAACATACTACTTCATATTCCTCTTAAATATACTACTTCATATTCCTCTTCAATATATTACTTCATATTCCTCTTAAATATACTACTTCATATTCCTCTTAAAGATACTACTGCATATTTCTCTTAAACATACTATTTCATATTCCTCTTAAATATACTACTTCATATTCCTCTTAAATATACCACTTCATATTCCTCTTAAACATACTACTTCATATTCCTCTTAAACATACTACTTCATATTCCTCTTAAACATACTACTTCATATTCCTCTTAAATATACTACTACATATTTTTCTTAAATATACTACTTCATATTCCTCTTAAACATACTACTTCACATTCCTCTTACACATACTACTTCATATTCCACTTAAATATACTACTTCATATTCCTCTTAAACATACTACTTCATATTTCTCTTAAAAATACTTCTTCATATTCCTCTTAAACATACTACTTCATATTCCTCTTAAACATACTACTTCATATTCCTCTTAAACATACTACTTCATATTCCTCTTAAACATACTACTTCATATTCCCCTTAAATATACTATTTCATATTCCTCTTAAACATACTACTTTATATTTCTCTTAAAAATACTACTTCATATTCCTCTTAAACATACTACCTCATATTCCTTTCAAACATATTACTTCATATTCCTCTTAAACATACGACTTCATATTCCTCTTAAACATACGACTTCATATTCCTCTTAAACATACTGCTTCATATTCCTCTTAAACATACTACTTCATATCCCTCTTAAACATACTACTTCATATTCCTCTTAAACATACTAACTCATATTCCTCTTAAATATACTACTTCATATTCCTCTTAAACATAATACTTCATATTCCTCTTAAAAATACTACTTCATATTCCTCTTAAACATACTACTTCATATTCCTCTTAAACATACTACTTCATATTCCTCTTAAACATACTACTTCATATTCCTCTCAAACATACTACTTCATTTTTCTCTTAAACAAACTACTTCATATTCCTCTTAAACATACTACTTCATATTCCTCTTAAACATACTACTTCATATTCTTCTTAAATATACTACTTCATATTCCTCTTCAATATATTACTTCATATTCCTCTTAAATATACTACTTCATATTCCTCTTAAAGATACTACTGCATATTTCTCTTAAACATACTATTTCATATTCCTCTTAAATATACTACTTCATATTCCTCTTAAATATACCACTTCATATTCCTCTTAAACATACTACTTCATATTCCTCTTAAACATACTACTTCATATTCCTCTTAAACATACTACTTCATATTCCTCTTAAATATACTACTACATATTTTTCTTAAATATACTACTTCATATTCCTCTTAAACATACTACTTCACATTCCTCTTACACATACTACTTCATATTCCACTTAAATATACTTCTTCATATTCCTCTTAAACATACTACTTCATATTTCTCTTAAAAATACTTCTTCATATTCCTCTTAAACATACTACTTCATATTCCTCTTAAACATACTACTTCATATTCCTCTTAAACATACTACTTCATATTCCTCTTAAACATACTACTTCATATTCCCCTTAAATATACTATTTCATATTCCTCTTAAACATACTACTTTATATTTCTCTTAAAAATACTACTTCATATTCCTCTTAAACATACTACCTCATATTCCTTTCAAACATATTACTTCATATTCCTCTTAAACATACGACTTCATATTCCTCTTAAACATACTGCTTCATATTCCTCTTAAACATACTACTTCATATCCCTCTTAAACATACTACTTCATATTTCTCTTAAACATACTACTTCATATTCCTCCTAAACATACTACTTCATATTCCTCTTAAACATACTACTTCATATTCCTCTTAAATATACTACTTCATATTCATCTTAAACATACTACTTCATATTCCTCTTAAACATACTACTTCATATTCCTCTTAAATATACTACTTCGTATTCCGTTTAAACATATTACTTCATATTCCTCCTAAACATACTACTTCATATTCCTCTTAAACATACTACTTTATATTCCTCTTAAGCATACTGCTTCATATTCCTCTCAAACATACTACTTCATATTCCTCTTAAATATACTACTTCATATGCCTCCTAAACATACTACTTCATATTCCTCTTAAATATACTACTTCATATTCCTCTTAAACATAGTACTTCAAATTCCTCTTAAAGATACTACTTCATATTCCTCTTAAACATACTACTTCATATTCCTCTTAAACATACTACTTCATATTCCTCTTAAACATACTACTTCATATTCCTCTTAAACATACTACCTCATATTCCTCTTAAACATACTACTTCATATTCCTCTTAAACATACTACTTCATATTCCTCTTAAACATACTACTTCATATTCCTCTTAAACATACTACTTCATATTCCTCTTAAACATACTACTTCATATTCCTCTTAAACATACTACTTCACATTACTCTTAAACATACTACTTCATATTCCTTTTAAATATACTACTTCATATTCCTCTTAAACATACTACTTCATATACCTCTTAAACATACTACTTCATATTCCTCTTAAACATACTACTTCATATTCCTCTTAAACATACTACTTCATATTCCTCTTAAACATACTACTTCATATTCCTCTTAAACATACTACTTCATATTTCTCTTAAACATACTACTTCATATTCCACTTAAACATACTACTTCATAATCCTCTTAAATATACTACTTCATATTCCTCTTAAATATACTACTACATTTCATCTTAAACATACTATTTCATATTCCTCTTAAACATACTACTTCATATTCCTCTTAAACATTCTACTTCATATTCCTCTTAAACATACTACTTCATATTCCTCTTAAACATACTACTTCATATTCCTCTTAAACATACTACTTCATATTCCTCTTAAACATACTGCTTCATATTCCCCTTAAACATACTACTTCATATTCTTCTTAAATATACTACTTCATATTTCTCTTAAACACACTACTTCATATTCCTCTTAAACATACTACTTCATATTCTCTTAAATATACTACTTCATATTTCTCTTAAACATACTACTTCATATTCCTCTTTAATATACTACTTCATATTTCTCTTAAACACACTACTTCATATTCCTCTTAAACATACTACTTCATATTCCTTTTAAACATACTTCTTCATATTCCTCTTAAATATACTACTTCATGTTCCTCTTAAATATACTACTTCATATTCCTCTTAAACATACTACTTCATAGTCCTCTTAAACATAATACTTCATGTTCCTCTTAAATATACTACTTCATATTCCTCTTCAATATACTACTTCATATTCCACTTAAACATACTACTTCATAATCCTCTTAAATATACTACTTCATATTCCTCTTAAATATACTACTACATTTCATCTTAAACATACTATTTCATATTCCTCTTAAACATACTACTTCATATTCCTCTTAAACATTCTACTTCATATTCCTCTTAAACATACTACTTCATATTCCTCTTAAACATACTACTTCATATTCCTCTTAAACATACTACTTCATATTCCTCTTAAACATACTGCTTCATATTCCCCTTAAACATACTACTTCATATTCCTTTTAAATATACTACTTCATATTTCTCTTAAACATACTACTTCATATTCCTCTTAAACATACTACTTCATACTCTCTTAAATATACTACTTCATATTTCTCTTAAACATACTACTTCATATTCCTCTTAAATATACTACTTCATATTTCTCTTAAACACACTACTTCATATTCCTCTTAAACATACTACTTCATATTCCTTTTAAACATACTTCTTCATATTCCTCTTAAATATACTACTTCATGTTCCTCTTAAATATACTACTTCATATTCCTCTTAAACATACTACTTCATAGTCCTCTTAAACATAATACTTCATGTTCCTCTTAAATATACTACTTCATATTCCTCTTCAATATATTACTTCATATTCCTCTTAAATATACTACTTCATATGCCTCTTAAAGATACTACTGCATATTCCTCTTAAACATACTATTTCATATTCCTCTTAAATATACTACTTCATATTTCTCTTAAATATACTACATCATATTCCTCTTAAACATACTACTTCATATTCCTCTTAAACATGCTACTTCATATTCCTCTTAAACATACTACTTCATATTCCTCTTAAATATACTACCACATATTTTTCTTAAATATACTACTTCATATTCCTCCAAAACATACTACTTTATATTCCTCTTACACATACTACTTCATATTCCAGTTAAATATACTACTTCATATTCCTCTTAAACATACTACTTCATATTCCTCTTAAAAATACTACTTCATTATCCTCTTAAACATACTACTTCCTATTCCCCTTAAATATACTATTTCATATTTCTCTTAAACTTACTACTTTATATTCCTCTTAAACATACTACTTTATACTCCTCTTAAACATACTACTTCATATTCATCTTAAACATACTACTTCATATTCCTCTTAAATATACTACTTCATATTCCTCTTAAATGTACAACTTCATATTCCTCTTAAATATACTACTTCATATTCATCTTAAACATACTACTTCATATTCCTCTTAAACATACTACTTCATATTCCACTTAAACATACTACTTCATATTCCTCTTAAATATACTACTTCATATTCCTCTTAAATATACTACTTCATTTCATCTTAAACATACTATTTCATATTCCTCTTAAACATACTACTTCATATTCCTCTTAAACATTCTACTTCATATGCCTCTTAAACATACTACTTCATATTCCTCTTAAACATACTACTTCATATTCCTCTTAAACATACTACTTCATATTCCTCTTAAACATACTGCTTCATATTCCCCTCAAACATACTACTTCATATTCCTCTTAAATATACTACTTCATACTTCTCTTAAACATACTACTTCATATTCCTCTTAAACATACATATTCCTCTTAAACATACTACTTCATATTCCTCTTAAACATACTACTTCATATTCATCATATACATACTACTTCATATTCCTCTTAAATATACTACTTCATATTCCTCTTAAATATACAACTTCATATTCCTCATAAATATACTACTTCATATTCCTCTTAAGCATACTACTTCATATTCCTCTTAAACATACTACTTCATATTCCTCTTAAACATACTACTTCATATTCCTCTTAAACATACTACTTCATATTCCTCTTAAACATACAACTTCATATTCATCTTAAACATACAACTTCATATTCCTCTTAAATATACTACTTCATATTCCTCTTAAATATACAACTTCATATTCCTCTTAAATATACTACTTCATTTCATCTTAAACATACTATTTCATATTCCTCTTAAACATACTATTTCATATTCCTCTTAAACATTCTACTTCATATTCCTCTTAAACATACTACTTCATATTCCTCTTAAACATACTACTTCATATTCCTCTTAAACATACTACTTCATATTCCTCTTAAACATACTGCTTCATATTCCCCTCAAACATACTACTTCATATTCCTCTTAAATATACTAATTCATACTTCTCTTAAACATACTACTTCATATTCCTCTTAAACATACTACTTCATATTCTCTTAAATATACTACTTCATATTCCTCTTAAACATACTTCTTCATATTCCTCTTAAACATACTACTTCATATTCCTCTTAAACATACTACTTCATATTCCTCTTAAACATACTACTTCATATTCATCTTAAACATACTACTTCATATTCCTCTTAAATATACTACTTCATATTCCTCTTAAATATACAACTTCATATTCCTCTTAAATATACTACTTCATATTCCTCTTAAACATACTACTTCATATTCCTCTTAAACATACTACTTCATATTCCTCTTAAACATACTACTTCATATTCCTCTTAAACATACTACTTCATATTCCTCTTAAACATACTACTTCATATTCACCTTAAACATACTGCTTCATATTCCTCTTAAATATGCAACTTCATATTCCTCTTAAATATACTACTTTATATTCCTCTTAAAGCTACTACTTCCTATTCCTCTTAAAAATACTACTTCATATTCCTCTTAAGCACACTACTTCATATTCCTCTTAAATATACTACTTCATATTCCTCTTAAACATACTACTTCATATTCCTCTTAAACATACTACTTTATATTCCTCTTAAACATACTACTTCATATTCCTCTTAAACATACTACTTCATATTCCTCTTAAATATACTACTTCATATTCCTCTTAAACATACTACTTCATATTCCTCTTAACCATAATACTTCATATTCCGCTTAAACATACTACTTCATATTCCTCTTAAACATACTACTTCATATTCCTCTTAAACATACTACTTCATATTCCTCTTAAACATACTACTACATATTCCTCTTAAATATACTACTTCATATTCCTCTTAAACATACTACTTCATATTCCTCTTAAACACACTACTTCATATTCCTCTTAAACATATTACTTCATATTCCTCTTAAACATACTACTTCATATTCCTCTTAAATATACTACTTCATGTTCCTCTTAAATATAATACTTCATATTCCTCTTAAACATACTACTTCATAGTCCTCTTAAACATAATACTTCATATTCCTCTTAAATATACTACTTCATATTCCTCTTCAATATATTACTTCATATTCCTCTTAAATATACTACTTCATATTCCTCTTAAACATACTACTTCATATTCCTCTTAAATGTACAACTTCATATTCCTCTTAAATATACTACTTCATATTCATCTTAAACATACTACTTCATATTCCTCTTAAACATACTACTTCATATTCCTCTTAAATATACTACTTCATATTTCCCTTAAACATACTACTTCATATTCCTCTTAAACATACTACTTCATATTCCTCTTAAACATACTACTTCATATTCCTCTTAAACATACTGCTTCATATTCCCCTCAAACATACTACTTCATATTCCTCTTAAATATACTACTTCATATTTCTCTTAAACATACTACTTCATATTCCTCTTAAACATACTACTTCATATTCTCTTAAATATACTACTTCATATTGCTCTTAAACATACTTCTTCATATTCCTCTTAAACATACTACTTCATTTCATCTTAAACATACTATTCCATATTCCTCTTAAACATACTACTTCATATTCCTCTTAAACATTGTACTTCATATTCCTCTTAAACATACTACTTCATATTCCTCTAAAACATACTACTTCATATTCCTCTTAAACATACTACTTCATATTCCTCTTAAACATACTGCTTCATATTCCCCTCAAACATACTACTTCATATTCCTCTTAAATATACTACTTCATATTTCTCTTAAACATACTACTTCATATTCCTCTTAAACATACTACTTCATATTTTCTTAAATATACTACTTCATATTCCTCTTAAACATACTTCTTCATATTCCTCTTAAACATACTACTTCATATTCCTCTTAAACATACTACTTCATATTCCTCTTAAACATACTACTTCATATTCATCTTATACATACTACTTCATATTCCTCTTAAATATACTACTTCATATTCCTCTTAAATATACAACTTCATATTCCTCTTAAACATACTACTTCATATTCCTCTTAAACATACTACTTTATATTCCTCTTAAACATACTACTTCATAC
Organism: Atherix ibis; assembly: GCA_958298945.1. NCBI lineage: Eukaryota > Metazoa > Arthropoda > Insecta > Diptera > Athericidae > Atherix > Atherix ibis. The sequence continues at coordinate 86,282,232 of OY282608.1, read as the reverse complement.
TCCTCTTAAACATACTACTTCATATTCATCTTAAACATACTACTTCATATTCCTCTTAAATATACTACTTCATATTCCTCTTAAATGTACAACTTCATATTCCTCTTAAATATACTACTTCATATTCATCTTAAACATACTACTTCATATTCCTCTTAAACATACTACTTCATATTCCACTTAAACATACTACTTCATATTCCTCTTAAATATACTACTTCATATTCCTCTTAAATATACTACTTCATTTCATCTTAAACATACTATTTCATATTCCTCTTAAACATACTACTTCATATTCCTCTTAAACATTCTACTTCATATGCCTCTTAAACATACTACTTCATATTCCTCTTAAACATACTACTTCATATTCCTCTTAAACATACTAGTTCATATTCCTCTTAAACATACTGCTTCATATTCCCCTCAAACATACTACTTCATATTCCTCTTAAATATACTACTTCATACTTCTCTTAAACATACTACTTCATATTCCTCTTAAACATACATATTCCTCTTAAACATACTACTTCATATTCCTCTTAAACATACTACTTCATATTCATCATATACATACTACTTCATATTCCTCTTAAATATACTACTTCATATTCCTCTTAAATATACAACTTCATATTCCTCTTAAATATACTACTTCATATTCCTCTTAAACATACTACTTCATATTCCTCTTAAACATACTACTTCATATTCCTCTTAAACATACTACTTCATATTCCTCTTAAACATACAACTTCATATTCATCTTAAACATACTACTTCATATTCCTCTTAAATATACTACTTCATATTCCTCTTAAATATACAACTTCATATTCCTCTTAAATATACTACTTCATTTCATCTTAAACATACTATTTCATATTCCTCTTAAACATACTATTTCATATTCCTCTTAAACATTCTACTTCATATTCCTCTTAAACATACTACTTCATATTCCTCTTAAACATACTACTTCATATTCCTCTTAAACATACTACTTCATATTCCTCTTAAACATACTGCTTCATATTCCCCTCAAACATACTACTTCATATTCCTCTTAAATATACTAATTCATACTTCTCTTAAACATACTACTTCATATTCCTCTTAAACATACTACTTCATATTCTCTTAAATATACTACTTCATATTCCTCTTAAACATACTTCTTCATATTCCTCTTAAACATACTACTTCATATTCCTCTTAAACATACTACTTCATATTCCTCTTAAACATACTACTTCATATTCATCTTAAACATACTACTTCATATTCCTCTTAAATATACTACTTCATATTCCTCTTAAATATACAACTTCATATTCCTCTTAAATATACTACTTCATATTCCTCTTAAACATACTACTTCATATTCCTCTTAAACATACTACTTCATATTCCTCTTAAACATACTACTTCATATTCCTCTTAAACATACTACTTCATATTCCTCTTAAACATACTACTACATATTCCTCTTAAATATACTACTTCATATTCCTCTTAAACATACTACTTCATATTCCTCTTAAACACACTACTTCATATTCCTCTTAAACATACTACTTCATATTCCTCTTAAACATACTACTTCATATTCCTCTTAAATATACTACTTCATGTTCCTCTTAAATATAATACTTCATATTCCTCTTAAACATACTACTTCATAGTCCTCTTAAACATAATACTTCATATTCCTCTTAAATATACTACTTCATATTCCTCTTCAATATATTACTTCATATTCCTCTTAAATATACTACTTCATATTCCTCTTAAACATACTACTTCATATTCCTCTTAAATGTACAACTTCATATTCCTCTTAAATATACTACTTCATATTCATCTTAAACATACTACTTCATATTCCTCTTAAACATACTACTTCATATTCCACTTAAACATACTACTTCATATTCCTCTTAAATATACTACTTCATATTCCTCTTAAATGTACTACTTCATTTCATCTTAAACATACTATTTCATATTCCTCTTAAACATACTACTTCATATTCCTCTTAAACATTCTACTTCATATGCCTCTTAAACATACTACTTCATATTCCTCTTAAACATACTACTTCATATTCCTCTTAAACATACTACTTCATATTCCTCTTAAACATACTGCTTCATATTCCCCTCAAACATACTACTTCATATTCCTCTTAAATATACTACTTCATACTTCTCTTAAACATACTACTTCATATTCCTCTTAAACATACTACTTCATATTCCTCTTAAACATACTACTTCATATTCATCTTATACATACTACTTCATATTCCTCTTAAATATACTACTTCATATTCCTCTTAAATATACAACTTCATATTCCTCTTAAATATACTACTTCATATTCCTCTTAAACATACTACTTCATATTCCTCTTAAACATACTACTTCATATTCCTCTTAAACATACTACTTCATATTCCTCTTAAACATACTACTTCATATTCCTCTTAAACATACAACTTCATATTCATCTTAAACATACTACTTCATATTCCTCTTAAATATACTACTTCATATTCCTCTTAAATATACAACTTCATATTCCTCTTAAATATACTACTTCATTTCATCTTAAACATACTATTTCATATTCCTCTTAAACATACTATTTCATATTCCTCTTAAACATTCTACTTCATATTCCTCTTAAACATACTACTTCATATTCCTCTTAAACATACTACTTCATATTCCTCTTAAACATACTACTTCATATTCCTCTTAAACATACTGCTTCATATGCCCCTCAAACATACTACTTCATATTCCTCTTAAATATACTAATTCATACTTCTCTTAAACATACTACTTCATATTCCTCTTAAACATACTACTTCATATTCTCTTAAATATACTACTTCATATTCCTCTTAAACATACTTCTTCATATTCCTCTTAAACATACTACTTCATATTCCTCTTAAACATACTACTTCATATTCCTCTTAAACATACTACTTCATATTCATCTTAAACATACTACTTCATATTCCTTTTAAATATACTACTTCATGCTCCTCTTAAATATACAACTTCATATTCCTCTTAAATATACTACTTCATATTCCTCTTAAACATACTACTTCATATTCCTCTTAAACATACTACTTCATATTCCTCTTAAACATACTACTTCATATTCCTCTTAAACATACTACTTCATATTCCTCTTAAACATACTACTTCATATTCACCTTAAACATACTGCTTCATATTCCTCTTAAATATGCAACTTCATATTCCTCTTAAATATACTACTTTATATTCCTCTTAAAGCTACTACTTCCTATTCCTCTTAAAAATACTACTTCATATTCCTCTTAAGCACACTACTTCATATTCCTCTTAAATATACTACTTCATATTCCTCTTAAACATACTACTTCATATTCCTCTTAAACATACTACTTTATATTCCTCTTAAACATACTACTTCATATTCCTCTTAAACATACTACTTCATATTCCTCTTAAATATACTACTTCATATTCCTCTTAAACATACTACTGCATATTCCTCTTAACCATAATACTTCATATTCCGCTTAAACATACTACTTCATATTCCTCTTAAACATACTACTTCATATTCCTCTTAAACATACTACTTCATATTCCTCTTAAACATACTACTACATATTCCTCTTAAATATACTACTTCATATTCCTCTTAAACATACTACTTCATATTCCTCTTAAACACACTACTTCATATTCCTCTTAAACATACTACTTCATATTCCTCTTAAACATACTACTTCATATTTCTCTTAAATATACTACTTCATGTTCCTCTTAAATATAATACTTCATATTCCTCTTAAACATACTACTTCATAGTCCTCTTAAACATAATACTTCATATTCCTCTTAAATATCCTACTTCATATTCCTCTTCAATATATTACTTCATATTCCTCTTAAATATACTACTTCATATTCCTCTTAAAGATACTACTGCATATTCCTCTTATACATACTACTTCATATTCCTCTTAAATATACTACTTCATATTCCTCTTATAATATACTACTTCATATTCCTCTTAAACATACTACTTCATATTCCTCTTAAACATACTTCTTCATATTCCTCTTAAACATATTACTTCATATTCCTCTTAAATATAATACTACATATTTTTCTCAAATATACTACTTCATATTCCTCTTAAACATACTACTTCATATTTCTCTTAAACATACTACTTCATATTCCTTTTAAACATATTACTTCATATTCCTCCTAAACATACTACTTCATATTCCTCTTAAACATACTACTTCATATTCCTCTTAAACATACTACTTCATAATCTTCTAAAACATACTACTTCATATTTCTCTTAAATATACTACTTCATATTCGTCTTAAACATAATACTTCACATTCCTGTTAAACATACTACTTCATATTCCTCTTAAACATACTAATTCATATTCCTCTTAAACACACTAGTTCATATTTTTCTTAAATATACTACTGCATATTCCTCTTAAACATACTAGTTCATATTCCTCTTAAACATACTACTTCATATTCCTCTTAAACATACTACTTCATATTCCTCTTAAACATACTACTTCATATTCCTCTTTAACATACTACTTCATATTCTTCTTAAACATACTACTTCATATTCCCCTTACAAATACTACTTCATATTACTCTTAAACATACTACTTCATATTCCTCTTAAACATACTACTTCATATTCCTCTAAAGCATACTACTTCATATTCCTCTTAAATATACTACTTCATATTCCTCCTAAATATACTACTTCATATTCCCCTTAAATATACTACTTCAAATTTCTCTTAGACATACTACTTCATATTCCTCTTAAACATACTACTTCATATTCCTCTTAAATATACTACTTCCAATTCCTCTTAAACATACTACTTCATATTCATCTTAAACATACTACTTCATATTCCTCTTAAACATACTACTTCATATTCCTCTTAAATATACTTCTTAATATTCCTCTTAAACATACTATTTCATATTCGTCTTAAACATACTACATCATATTCCTCTTAAGCATACTACTTCATATTCCTCTTAAACATACTACTTCATATTCCTCTTAAACGTAATACTTCATATTCCTCTTAAATATACTACTTCATATTCCTCTTAAATATAATACTTCATATTCCTCTTAAACATACTACTTCATATTCCACTTAAACATACTACTTCATATTCCTCTTAAACATACTACTTCATATTCCTCTTAAACATACTACTTCATATTCCTCTTAAATATACTACTTCATATTCCTCTTAAATATACTACTTCATATTCCTCTTAAATATACTACTTCATATTCCTCTTACAAATACTACTTCACATTCCTCTTAAACATAATACTTTATATTCCTCTTAAACATACTACTTCATATTCTTCTTAAACATACTACTTCATATTCCTCTTAAACATACTACTTCATATTTCTCTTAAACATACTACTTCATATTCCTCTTAAACATACTACTTCATATTCTCTTAAATATACTACTTCACATTCCTCTTAAACATACTACTTCATATTCCTTTCAAACATACTACTTCATATTTCTCTTAAACACACTACTTCATATTCCTCTTAAACATACTACATCATATTCCTATTAAACATACTACTTCATATTCCTCTTAAATATACTACTTCATGTTCCTCTTAAAAATACTACTTCATATTCCTCTTAAACATACTACTTCATAGTCCTCTTAAACATAATACTTCATATTCCTCTTCAATATACTACTTCATATTCCTCTTCAATATATTACTTCATATTCCTCTTAAATATACTATTTCATTTGCCTCTTAAAGATACTACTGCATATTCCTCTTAAACTTACTATTTCATATTCCTCTTAAATATACTACTTCATATTTCTCTTAAATATGCTACTTCATATTCCTCTTAAACATACTACTTCATATTCCTCTTTAAAATAATACTTCATATTCCTCTTAAACATACTACTTCATATTCCTCTTAAATATACTACTACATATTTTTCGTAAATGTACTACTTCATATTCCTCTTAAACATACTACTTCATATTCCTCTTACACATACTACTTCATATTCCACTTAAATATACTTCTTCATATTCCTCTCAAACATACTACTTCATATTCTCCTTAAAAATACTACTTCATATTCCTCTTAAACATACTACTTCATATTCCTCTTAAACATATTACTTCATATTCCTCTTAAACATACTACTTCATATTCCTCTTAAACATACTATTTCATATTCCCCTTAAATATACTATTTCATATTCCTCTTAAACATACTACTTCCTATTCCTCTTAAAAATACTACTTCATATTCCTCTTAAACATACTACTTCATATTCCTTTCAAACATATTACTTCATATTCCTCTTAAACATACGACTTCATATTCCTCTTAAACATACTACTTCATATTCCTCTTAAACATTCTACTTCATATTCCTCTTAAACATACTACTTCATATTTCTCTTAAACATACTACTTCATATTCCTCTTAAACACACTACTTCATATTCCTCTTAAACACACTACTTCATATTCCTCTTAAATATACTACTTCATATTCATCTTAAACATACTACTTCATATTCCTCTTAAACATACTACTTCATATTCCTCTTAAACATACTACTTCGTATTCCGTTTAAACATATTACTTCATATTCCTCCTAAACATACTACTTCATATTCCTCTTAAACATACTACTTCATATTCCTCTTAAGCATACTGCTTCATATTCCTCTCAAACATACTACTTCATATTCCTCTTAAATATACTACTTCATATTCCTCCTAAACATACTATTTCATATTCCTCTTAAATATACTACTTCATATTCCTCTTAAACATACTACTTAAAATTCCTCTTAAAGATACTACTTCATATTCCTCTTAAACATACTACTTCATATTCCTCTTAAACATACTACTTCATATTCCTCTTAAACATACTACTTCATATTCCTCTTAAACATACTACTTCATATTCCTCTTAAACATACTACTTCACATTACTCTTAAACATACTACTTCATATTCCTTTTAAATATACTACTTCATATTCCTCTTAAACATACTACTTCATATTCCTCTTAAACATACTACTTCATATTCCTCTTAAACATACTACTTCATATTCCTCTTAAACATACTGCTTCATATTCCTCTTAAACATACTACTTTATATTCCTATTAAACATACTACTTCATATTTCTCTTAAACATACTACTTCATATTCCACTTAAACATACTACTTCATATTCCTCTTAAATATACTACTTTATATTCCTCTTAAATATACTACTTCATTTCATCTTAAACATACTATTTCATATTCATCTTAAACATACTACTTCATATTCCTCTTAAACATTCTACTTCATATTCCTCTTAAACATACTACTTCATATTCCTCTTAAACATACTACTTCATATTCCTCTTAAACATACTACTTCATATTCCTCTTAAACATACTGCTTCATATTCCCCTCAAACATACTACTTCATATTCCTCTTAAATATACTACTTCATATTTCTCTTAAACATACTACTTCATATTCCTCTTAAACATACTACTTCATATTCTCTTAAATATACTACTTCATATTCCTCTTAAACATACTTCTTCATATTCCTCTTAAACATACTACTTCATATTCCTCTTAAACATACTACTTCATATTCCTCTTAAACATACTACTTCATATTCCTCTTAAACATACTACTTCATATTCTCTTAAATATACTACTTCATATTCCTCTTAAAGCTACTACTTCCTATTCCTCTTAAAAATACTACTTCATATTCCTCTGCAACATACTACTTCATATTCCTCTTAAATAAACTACTTCATATTCCTCTTAAACATACTACTTCATATTCCTCTTAAACATACTACTTCGTATTCCGTTTAAACATATTACTTCATGTTCCTCCTAAACATACTACTTCATATTCCTCTTAAACATACTACTTCATATTCCTCTTAAGCATACTACTTCATATTCCTCCTAAACATACTATTTCATATTCCTCTTAAATATACTATTTCATATTCCTCTTAAACATACTACTTAAAATTCCTCTTAAAGATACTACTTCATATTCCTCTTAAACATACTACTTCATATTCCTCTTAAACATACTACTTCATATTCCTCTTAAACATACTACTTCACATTACTCTTAAACATACTACTTCATATTCCTTTTAAATATACTACTTCATATTCCTCTTAAACATACTACTTCATATTCCTCTTAAACATACTACTTCATATTCCTCTTAAACATACTACTTCATATTCCTCTTAAACATACTACTTCATATTCCTCTTAAACATACTACTTTATATTCCTATTAAACATACTACTTCATATTTCTCTTAAACATACTACTTCATATTCCACTTAAACATACTACTTCATATTCCTCTTAAATATACTACTTTATATTCCTCTTAAATATACTACTTCATTTCATCTTAAACATACTATTTCATATTCATCTTAAACATACTACTTCATATTCCTCTTAAACATTCTACTTCATATTCCTCTTAAACATACTACTTCATATTCCTCTTAAACATACTACTTCATATTCCTCTTAAACATACTACTTCATATTCCTCTTAAACATACTGCTTCATATTCCCCTCAAACATACTACTTCATATTCCTCTTAAATATACTACTTCATATTCCTCTCAAACATACTACTTCATATTCCTCTTAAATATACTACTTCATATTCCTCCTAAACATACTATTTCATATTCCTCTTAAACATACTACTTCGTATTCCGTTTAAACATATTACTTCATATTCCTCCTAAACATACTACTTCATATTCCTCTTAAAGATACTACTGCATATTCCTCTTATACATACTACTTCATATTCCTCTTAAATATACTACTTCATATTCCTCTTATAATATACTACTTCATATTCCTCTTAAACATACTACTTCATATTCCTCTTAAACATACTTCTTCATATTCCTCTTAAACATATTACTTCATATTCCTCTTAAATATAATACTACATATTTTTCTCAAATATACTACTTCATATTCCTCTTAAACATACTACTTCATATTTCTCTTAAACATACTACTTCATATTCCTTTTAAACATATTACTTCATATTCCTCCTAAACATACTACTTCATATTCCTCTTAAACATACTACTTCATATTCCTCTTAAACATACTACTTCATCATCTTCTAAAACATACTACTTCATATTTCTCTTAAATATACTACTTCATATTCGTCTTAAACATAATACTTCACATTCCTGTTAAACATACTACTTCATATTCCTCTTAAACATACTAATTCATATTCCTCTTAAACACACTAGTTCATATTTTTCTTAAATATACTACTGCATATTCCTCTTAAACATACTAGTTCATATTCCTCTTAAACATACTACTTCATATTCCTCTTAAACATACTACTTCATATTCCTCTTAAACATACTACTTCATATTCCTCTTTAACATACTACTTCATATTCTTCTTAAACATACTACTTCATATTCCCCTTACAAATACTACTTCATATTACTCTTAAACATACTACTTCATATTCCTCTTAAACATACTACTTCATATTCCTCTAAAGCATACTACTTCATATTCCTCTTAAATATACTACTTCATATTCCTCCTAAATATACTACTTCATATTCCCCTTAAATATACTACTTCAAATTTCTCTTAGACATACTACTTCATATTCCTCTTAAACATACTACTTCATATTCCTCTTAAATATACTACTTCCAATTCCTCTTAAACATACTACTTCATATTCATCTTAAACATACTACTTCATATTCCTCTTAAACATACTACTTCATATTCCTCTTAAATATACTTCTTAATATTCCTCTTAAACATACTATTTCATATTCGTCTTAAACATACTACATCATATTCCTCTTAAGCATACTACTTCATATTCCTCTTAAACATACTACTTCATATTCCTCTTAAACGTAATACTTCATATTCCTCTTAAATATACTACTTCATATTCCTCTTAAATATAATACTTCATATTCCTCTTAAACATACTACTTCATATTCCACTTAAACATACTACTTCATATTCCTCTTAAACATACTACTTCATATTCCTCTTAAACATACTACTTCATATTCCTCTTAAATATACTACTTCATATTCCTCTTAAATATACTACTTCATATTCCTCTTAAATATACTACTTCATATTCCTCTTACAAATACTACTTCACATTCCTCTTAAACATAATACTTTATATTCCTCTTAAACATACTACTTCATATTCTTCTTAAACATACTACTTCATATTCCTCTTAAACATACTACTTCATATTTCTCTTAAACATACTACTTCATATTCCTCTTAAACATACTACTTCATATTCTCTTAAATATACTACTTCACATTCCTCTTAAACATACTACTTCATATTCCTTTCAAACATACTACTTCATATTTCTCTTAAACACACTACTTCATATTCCTCTTAAACATACTACATCATATTCCTATTAAACATACTACTTCATATTCCTCTTAAATATACTACTTCATGTTCCTCTTAAAAATACTACTTCATATTCCTCTTAAACATACTACTTCATAGTCCTCTTAAACATAATACTTCATATTCCTCTTCAATATACTACTTCATATTCCTCTTCAATATATTACTTCATATTCCTCTTAAATATACTATTTCATTTGCCTCTTAAAGATACTACTGCATATTCCTCTTAAACTTACTATTTCATATTCCTCTTAAATATACTACTTCATATTTCTCTTAAATATGCTACTTCATATTCCTCTTAAACATACTACTTCATATTCCTCTTTAAAATAATACTTCATATTCCTCTTAAACATACTACTTCATATTCCTCTTAAATATACTACTACATATTTTTCGTAAATGTACTACTTCATATTCCTCTTAAACATACTACTTCATATTCCTCTTACACATACTACTTCATATTCCACTTAAATATACTTCTTCATATTCCTCTCAAACATACTACTTCATATTCTCCTTAAAAATACTACTTCATATTCCTCTTAAACATACTACTTCATATTCCTCTTAAACATATTACTTCATATTCCTCTTAAACATACTACTTCATATTCCTCTTAAACATACTATTTCATATTCCCCTTAAATATACTATTTCATATTCCTCTTAAACATACTACTTCCTATTCCTCTTAAAAATACTACTTCATATTCCTCTTAAACATACTACTTCATATTCCTTTCAAACATATTACTTCATATTCCTCTTAAACATACGACTTCATATTCCTCTTAAACATACTACTTCATATTCCTCTTAAACATTCTACTTCATATTCCTCTTAAACATACTACTTCATATTTCTCTTAAACATACTACTTCATATTCCTCTTAAACACACTACTTCATATTCCTCTTAAACACACTACTTCATATTCCTCTTAAATATACTACTTCATATTCATCTTAAACATACTACTTCATATTCCTCTTAAACATACTACTTCATATTCCTCTTAAACATACTACTTCGTATTCCGTTTAAACATATTACTTCATATTCCTCCTAAACATACTACTTCATATTCCTCTTAAACATACTACTTCATATTCCTCTCAAACATACTACTTCATATTCCTCTTAAATATACTACTTCATATTCCTCCTAAACATACTATTTCATATTCCTCTTAAACATACTACTTCGTATTCCGTTTAAACATATTACTTCATATTCCTCCTAAACATACTACTTCATATTCCTCTCAAACATACTACTTCATATTCCTCTTAAATATACTACTTCATATTCCTCCTAAACATACTATTTCATATTCCTCTTAAAGATACTACTGCATATTCCTCTTATACATACTACTTCATATTCCTCTTAAATATACTACTTCATATTCCTCTTATAATATACTACTTCATATTCCTCTTAAACATACTACTTCATATTCCTCTTAAACATACTTCTTCATATTCCTCTTAAACATATTACTTCATATTCCTCTTAAATATAATACTACATATTTTTCTCAAATATACTACTTCATATTCCTCTTAAACATACTACTTCATATTTCTCTTAAACATACTACTTCATATTCCTTTTAAACATATTACTTCATATTCCTCCTAAACATACTACTTCATATTCCTCTTAAACATACTACTTCATATTCCTCTTAAACATACTACTTCATAATCTTCTAAAACATACTACTTCATATTTCTCTTAAATATACTACTTCATATTCGTCTTAAACATAATACTTCACATTCCTGTTAAACATACTACTTCATATTCCTCTTAAACATACTAATTCATATTCCTCTTAAACACACTAGTTCATATTTTTCTTAAATATACTACTGCATATTCCTCTTAAACATACTAGTTCATATTCCTCTTAAACATACTACTTCATATTCCTCTTAAACATACTACTTCATATTCCTCTTAAACATACTACTTCATATTCCTCTTTAACATACTACTTCATATTCTTCTTAAACATACTACTTCATATTCCCCTTACAAATACTACTTCATATTACTCTTAAACATACTACTTCATATTCCTCTTAAACATACTACTTCATATTCCTCTAAAGCATACTACTTCATATTCCTCTTAAATATACTACTTCATATTCCTCCTAAATATACTACTTCATATTCCCCTTAAATATACTACTTCAAATTTCTCTTAGACATACTACTTCATATTCCTCTTAAACATACTACTTCATATTCCTCTTAAATATACTACTTCCAATTCCTCTTAAACATACTACTTCATATTCATCTTAAACATACTACTTCATATTCCTCTTAAACATACTACTTCATATTCCTCTTAAATATACTTCTTAATATTCCTCTTAAACATACTATTTCATATTCGTCTTAAACATACTACATCATATTCCTCTTAAGCATACTACTTCATATTCCTCTTAAACATACTACTTCATATTCCTCTTAAACGTAATACTTCATATTCCTCTTAAATATACTACTTCATATTCCTCTTAAATATAATACTTCATATTCCTCTTAAACATACTACTTCATATTCCACTTAAACATACTACTTCATATTCCTCTTAAACATACTACTTCATATTCCTCTTAAACATACTACTTCATATTCCTCTTAAATATACTACTTCATATTCCTCTTAAATATACTACTTCATATTCCTCTTAAATATACTACTTCATATTCCTCTTACAAATACTACTTCACATTCCTCTTAAACATAATACTTTATATTCCTCTTAAACATACTACTTCATATTCTTCTTAAACATACTACTTCATATTCCTCTTAAACATACTACTTCATATTTCTCTTAAACATACTACTTCATATTCCTCTTAAACATACTAGTTCATATTCTCTTAAATATACTACTTCACATTCCTCTTAAACATACTACTTCATATTCCTTTCAAACATACTACTTCATATTTCTCTTAAACACACTACTTCATATTCCTCTTAAACATACTACATCATATTCCTATTAAACATACTACTTCATATTCCTCTTAAATATACTACTTCATGTTCCTCTTAAAAATACTACTTCATATTCCTCTTAAACATACTACTTCATAGTCCTCTTAAACATAATACTTCATATTCCTCTTCAATATACTACTTCATATTCCTCTTCAATATATTACTTCATATTCCTCTTAAATATACTATTTCATTTGCCTCTTAAAGATACTACTGCATATTCCTCTTAAACTTACTATTTCATATTCCTCTTAAATATACTACTTCATATTTCTCTTAAATATGCTACTTCATATTCCTCTTAAACATACTACTTCATATTCCTCTTTAAAATAATACTTCATATTCCTCTTAAACATACTACTTCATATTCCTCTTAAATATACTACTACATATTTTTCGTAAATGTACTACTTCATATTCCTCTTAAACATACTACTTCATATTCCTCTTACACATACTACTTCATATTCCACTTAAATATACTTCTTCATATTCCTCTCAAACATACTACTTCATATTCTCCTTAAAAATACTACTTCATATTCCTCTTAAACATACTACTTCATATTCCTCTTAAACATATTACTTCATATTCCTCTTAAACATACTACTTCATATTCCTCTTAAACATACTATTTCATATTCCCCTTAAATATACTATTTCATATTCCTCTTAAACATACTACTTCCTATTCCTCTTAAAAATACTACTTCATATTCCTCTTAAACATACTACTTCATATTCCTTTCAAACATATTACTTCATATTCCTCTTAAACATACGACTTCATATTCCTCTTAAACATACTACTTCATATTCCTCTTAAACATTCTACTTCATATTCCTCTTAAACATACTACTTCATATTTCTCTTAAACATACTACTTCATATTCCTCTTAAACACACTACTTCATATTCCTCTTAAACACACTACTTCATATTCCTCTTAAATATACTACTTCATATTCATCTTAAACATACTACTTCATATTCCTCTTAAACATACTACTTCATATTCCTCTTAAACATACTACTTCGTATTCCGTTTAAACATATTACTTCATATTCCTCCTAAACATACTACTTCATATTCCTCTTAAACATACTACTTCATATTCCTCTTAAGCATACTGCTTCATATTCCTCTCAAACATACTACTTCATATTCCTCTTAAATATACTACTTCATATTCCTCCTAAACATACTATTTCATATTCCTCTTAAATATACTACTTCATATTCCTCTTAAACATACTACTTAAAATTCCTCTTAAAGATACTACTTCATATTCCTCTTAAACATACTACTTCATATTCCTCTTAAACATACTACTTCATATTCCTCTTAAACATACTACTTCATATTCCTCTTAAACATACTACTTCATATTCCTCTTAAACATACTACTTCACATTACTCTTAAACATACTACTTCATATTCCTTTTAAATATACTACTTCATATTCCTCTTAAACATACTACTTCATATTCCTCTTAAACATACTACTTCATATTCCTCTTAAACATACTACTTCATATTCCTCTTAAACATACTGCTTCATATTCCTCTTAAACATACTACTTTATATTCCTATTAAACATACTACTTCATATTTCTCTTAAACATACTACTTCATATTCCACTTAAACATACTACTTCATATTCCTCTTAAATATACTACTTTATATTCCTCTTAAATATACTACTTCATTTCATCTTAAACATACTATTTCATATTCATCTTAAACATACTACTTCATATTCCTCTTAAACATTCTACTTCATATTCCTCTTAAACATACTACTTCATATTCCTCTTAAACATACTACTTCATATTCCTCTTAAACATACTACTTCATATTCCTCTTAAACATACTGCTTCATATTCCCCTCAAACATACTACTTCATATTCCTCTTAAATATACTACTTCATATTTCTCTTAAACATACTACTTCATATTCCTCTTAAACATACTACTTCATATTCTCTTAAATATACTACTTCATATTCCTCTTAAACATACTTCTTCATATTCCTCTTAAACATACTACTTCATATTCCTCTTAAACATACTACTTCATATTCCTCTTAAACATACTACTTCATATTCCTCTTAAACATACTACTTCATATTCTCTTAAATATACTACTTCATATTCCTCTTAAAGCTACTACTTCCTATTCCTCTTAAAAATACTACTTCATATTCCTCTGCAACATACTACTTCATATTCCTCTTAAATAAACTACTTCATATTCCTCTTAAACATACTACTTCATATTCCTCTTAAACATACTACTTCGTATTCCGTTTAAACATATTACTTCATATTCCTCCTAAACATACTACTTCATATTCCTCTTAAACATACTACTTCATATTCCTCTTAAGCATACTACTTCATATTCCTCCTAAACATACTATTTCATATTCCTCTTAAATATACTATTTCATATTCCTCTTAAACATACTACTTAAAATTCCTCTTAAAGATACTACTTCATATTCCTCTTAAACATACTACTTCATATTCCTCTTAAACATACTACTTCATATTCCTCTTAAACATACTACTTCACATTACTCTTAAACATACTACTTCATATTCCTTTTAAATATACTACTTCATATTCCTCTTAAACATACTACTTCATATTCCTCTTAAACATACTACTTCATATTCCTCTTAAACATACTACTTCATATTCCTCTTAAACATACTACTTCATATTCCTCTTAAACATACTACTTTATATTCCTATTAAACATACTACTTCATATTTCTCTTAAACATACTACTTCATATTCCACTTAAACATACTACTTCATATTCCTCTTAAATATACTACTTTATATTCCTCTTAAATATACTACTTCATTTCATCTTAAACATACTATTTCATATTCATCTTAAACATACTACTTCATATTCCTCTTAAACATTCTACTTCATATTCCTCTTAAACATACTACTTCATATTCCTCTTAAACATACTACTTCATATTCCTCTTAAACATACTACTTCATATTCCTCTTAAACATACTGCTTCATATTCCCCTCAAACATACTACTTCATATTCCTCTTAAATATACTACTTCATATTCCTCTCAAACATACTACTTCATATTCCTCTTAAATATACTACTTCATATTCCTCCTAAACATACTATTTCATATTCCTCTTAAACATACTACTTCGTATTCCGTTTAAACATATTACTTCATATTCCTCCTAAACATACTACTTCATATTCCTCTCAAACATACTACTTCATATTCCTCTTAAATATACTACTTCATATTCCTCCTAAACATACTATTTCATATTCCTCTTAAATATACTATTTCATATTCCTCTTAAACATACTACTTAAAATTCCTCTTAAAGATACTACTTCATATTCCTCTTAAACATACTACTTCATATTCCTCTTAAACATACTACTTCATATTCCTCTTAAACATACTACTTCATATTCCTCTTAAACATACTACTTCATATTCCTCTTAAACATACTACTTCATATTCCTCTTAAACATACTACTTCATATTCCTCTTAAACATACTACTTCACATTACTCTTAAACATACTACTTCATATTCCTTTTAAATATACTACTTCATATTCCTCTTAAACATACTACTTCATATTCCTCTTAAACATACTACTTCATATTCCTCTTAAACATACTACTTCATATTCCTCTTAAACATACTACTTCATATTCCTCTTAAACATACTACTTTATATTCCTATTAAACATACTACTTCATATTTCTCTTAAACATACTACTTCATATTCCACTTAAACATACTACTTCATATTCCTCTTAAATATACTACTTTATATTCCTCTTAAATATACTACTTCATTTCATCTTAAACATACTATTTCATATTCATCTTAAACATACTACTTCATATTCCTCTTAAACATTCTACTTCATATTCCTCTTAAACATACTACTTCATATTCCTCTTAAACATACTACTTCATATTCCTCTTAAACATACTACTTCATATTCCTCTTAAACATACTGCTTCATATTCCCCTCAAACATACTACTTCATATTCCTCTTAAATATACTACTTCATATTTCTCTTAAACATACTACTTCATATTCCTCTTAAACATACTACTTCATATTCTCTTAAATATACTACTTCATATTCCTCTTAAACATACTTCTTCATATTCCTCTTAAACATACTACTTCATATTCCTCTTAAACATACTACTTCATATTCCTCTTAAACATACTACTCCATATTCCTCTTAAACATACTACTTCATATTCTCTTAAATATACTACTTCATATTCCTCTTAAAGCTACTACTTCCTATTCCTCTTAAAAATACTACTTCATATTCCTCTGCAACATACTACTTCATATTCCTCTTAAATATACTACTTCATATTCCTCTTAAACATACTACTTCATATTCCTCTTAAATATACTACTTCATATTCCTCTTAAACATACTACTTCATATTCTTCTTAAACATACTACTTCATATTCCTCTTAAATATACTACTTCATATTCCTCTTAAACATACTACTTCATATTCCTCTTTAACATACTATGTCATATTCCTCTTAAACGAACTACTTCATATTCCTCTTAAACATACTACTTCATATTCCTCTTAAATATACTAATTCATATTCCTCTTAAATATACTACTTCATATTCCTCTTAACCATAATACTTCATATTCCTCTTAAACATACTACTTCATATTCCTCTTAAACATACTACTTCATATTCCTCTTAAACATACTACTTCATATTCCTCTTAAATATACTACTACATATTCCTCTTAAACACACTACTTCATATTCCTCTTAAACATACTACTTCATGTTCCTCTTAAAAACACTACTTCATATTCCTCTTAAACATACTACTTCATATTCCTCTTAAACATACTACTTCATATTCCTCTTAAATATACTACTTCATGTTCCTCTTAAATATACTACTTCATATTCCTCTTAAACATACTACTTCATAGTCCTCTTAAACATAATACTTCATATTCCTCTTAAATATACTACTTCATATTCCTCTTCAATATATTACTTCATATTCCTCTTAAATATACTACTTCATATTCCTCTTAAAGATACTACTGCATATTCCTCTTAAACATACTACTTCATATTCCTCTTAAATATACTACTTCATATTCCTCTTAAATATACTACTTCATATTCCTCTTAAACATACTACTTCATATTCCTCTTAAACACACTTCTTCATATTCCTCTTAAACATACTACTTCATATTCCTCTTAAATATACTACTTCATATTCCTCTTAAACATACTACTTCATATTCTTCTTAAACATACTACTTCATATTCCTCTTACAAATACTACTTCATATTACTATTAAACATACTACTTCATATTCTTCTTAAACATACTACTTCATATTCCTCTTAAGCATACTACTTCATATTGCTCTTAAATATACTACTTAATATCCCTCTTAAACATACTATTTCATGTTCGTCTTAAACATACTACTTCATATTCCTCTTAAGCATACTACTTCATATTCCTCTTAAACATACTACTTCATATTCCTCTTAAACGTAATACTTCATATTCCTCTTAAATATACTACTTCATATTCCTCTTAAACATACTACTTCATATTCCTCTTAAACATACTACTTCATATTCCTCTTAAATATACTACTTCATATTCCTCTTAAACATACTACTTCATATTCCACTTAAACATACTACATCATATTTCTCTTAAACATAATACTTCATATTCCTCTTAAACATACTACTTCATATTCATCTTAAACATAATACTTCATATTCCTCTTAAATATACTACTTCATATTCCTCTTAAATATACTACTTCATATTCCTCTTAAATATACTACTTCATATTCCTCTTACACATACTACTTCACATTCCTCTTAAACATACTACTTTATATTCCTCTTAAACATACTACTTCATATTCCTCTTAAATATACTACTTCATATACCTCTTATATATACTACTTCATATTCCTCATAAATATACTACTTCATATTCCTCTTAAACATACTACTTCATATTCCTCTTACACATACTACTTCATATTCATCTTAAATATACTACTTCATATTCCTCTTAAACAGACTACTTCATATTCCTCTTAAACATACTACTTCATATTACTCTTAAACAGACTACTTCATATTCCTCTTAAACATACTACTTCATATTCCTCTTAAACATACTACTTCATATTCCTCTTAAACATACTACTTTCTATTCCTCTTAAACATACTACTTCATTTCCTCTTATACATACTACTTCATATTCCCCTTAAACATACTACTTCATATTCCTCTTAAAGGTACTACTTCATATTCCTCTTAAACATACTACTTCATATTCCTCTTAAACATACTACTTCATATTCGTCTTAAAC
The DNA here is from genome assembly GCA_958298945.1 of Atherix ibis. Lineage (NCBI taxonomy): Eukaryota > Metazoa > Arthropoda > Insecta > Diptera > Athericidae > Atherix > Atherix ibis. The sequence continues at coordinate 86,262,045 of OY282608.1, read as the reverse complement.
ATACTACTTCATATTCCTCTTAAATATACTACTTCATATTCCTCTTAAACATACTACTTCATATTCCTCTTAAAAATACTAATTCATATTCCTCTTAAATATACTACTTCATATACCTCTTAAACATACTACTTCATATTTCTCTTAAACATACTACTTCATATTCCTCTTAAATATACTACTTTATATTCCTCTTAAACATACTACTTCATATTCCTCTTAAACATACTACTTCATATGCTTCTTAAACATACTACTTCATATTCCTCTTAAACATACTAATTCATATTCCTCTTAAATATACTTCTTCATATTCCTCTTAAACATACTACTTCATATTCCTCTTAAACATACTACTTCATATTCCTCTTAAACATACTACTTCAAATTCCTCTTAAAAATACTACTTCATATTCCTCTTAAATATACTACTTCATATTCCTCTTAAATATACTACTTCATATTCCTCTTAAATATACTACTTCATATTCCTCTTAAACATACTTCTTCATATTCCTCTTAAACATACTACTTCATATTCCTCTTAATCATACTACTTCATATTCCTCTTAAATATAATGCTTCATATTCCTCTTCAATGTACTACTTCATATTCCTCTTAAATAAACTACTTCATATTCCTCTTAAACATACTACTTCATATTCCTCTTAAATATACTACTTCATAATCCTCTTAAATATACTAATTCATATTCCTCTTAAACATACTACTTCATATTCCTCTTACACATACTTCTTCATATTCCTCTTAAACATACTACTTCATATTCCCGTTAAACATACTACTTCATATTCCTCTTAAACATAATACTTCATATTCTTCTTAAACATACTACTTCATATTCCTCTTAAACATACTACTTCATATTCCTCTTCAACATACTACTTCATATTCCTCTTAAACATACTACTTCATATGCCTCTTAAACATACTACTTCATATTCCTCTTAAATATACTGCTTCATATTCCTCTTAAACATACTTCTTCATATTCCTCTTAAACATTCTACTTCCTATTCCTCTTAAACATACAACTTCATATTCCTCTTAAACATACTAGTTCATATTCCCCTTAAACATACTACCTCATATACCTCTTAAACGTACTACTTCATATTCCTCTTAAACATACATACTACTTCATATTCCTCTTAAACATACTACTTCATATTCCTCTTAAACATACTACTTCCTATTCCTCTTAAACATACAACTTCATATTCCTCTTAAACATACTAAACGTATTCCTCTCAAACGTACTACTTCATATTCCTCTTAAACATACTACTTCATATTCCTCTTAAACATACTACTTCATATTCCTCTTAAACATACTACTTCATATTCCTCTTAAACAGACTACTTCATATTCCTCTTAAACATACTACTTTATATTACTCTTAAACATACTACTTCATATTCCTCTTAAACATATTACTTCATATTCCTCTTAAATATATTACTTCATATTCCTCTTAAACATACTACTTCATATTCCTCTTAAACATACTACTTCATATTCCTCTTAAACATACTACTTCATATTCCTCTTAAACATATTACTTCATATTCCTCTTAAACATACTAATTCATATTCCTCTTAAATATACTTCTTCATATTCCTCTTAAACATACTACTTCATATTCCTCTTAAACATACTACTTCATATTCCTCTTAAACATACTACTTCAAAATCGTCTTAAACATACTACTTCATATTCCTCTTAAATATACTACTTCATATTCCTCTTAAATATACTACTTCATAGTCCTCTTAAATATACTACTTCATATCCCTCTTAAACATACTTCTTCATATTCCTCTTAAACATACTATTTCATATTCCTCTTAAATATACTACTTCATATTCCTCTTAAATATACTACTTCATATTCCTCTTAAACATACTACTTCATATTCCTCTTAAACATACTACTTCATATTCCTCTTAAACATACCACTTTCTATTCCTCTTAAAAATACTACTTCATTTCCTCTTAAACATACTACTTCATATTCCCCTTAAACATACTACTTCATATTCCTCTTAAAGGTACTACTTCATATTCCTCTTAAACATACTACTTCATATTCCTCTTAAACATACTACTTCATATTCGTCTTAAACATACTACTTCATATTCCTCTTAAATATACTACTTCATATTCCTCTTAAAAATACTACTTCATATTCCTCTTAAAAATACTAATTCATATTTCTCTTAAATATACTACTTCATATACCTCTTAATCATACTACTTCATATTTCTCTTAAACATACTACTCCATATTCCTCTTAAATATACTACTTTATATTCCTCTTAAACATACTACTTCATATTCCTCTTAAACATACTACTTCATATGCCTCTTAAACATACTACTTCATATTCCTCTTAAACATACTAATTCATATTCCTCTTAAATATACTTCTTCATATTCCTCTTAAACATACTACTTCATATTCCTCTTAAACATACTACTTCATATTCCTCTTAAACATACTACTTCAAAATCGTCTTAAACATACTACTTCATATTCCTCTTAAATATACTACTTCATATTCCTCTTAAATATACTACTTCATATTCCTCTTAAATATACTACTTCATATCCCTCTTAAACATACTTCTTCATATTCCTCTTAAACATACTACTTTATATTCCTCTTAAACATACTACTTCATATTCCTCTTAAATATAATGCTTCATATTCCTCTTCAATGTACTACTTCATATTCCTCTTAAATAAACTACTTCATATTCCTCTTAAACATACTACTTCATATTCCTCTTAAATATACTACTTCATAATCCTCTTAAATATACTACTTCATATTCCTCTTAAACATACTACTTCATATTCCTCTTACACATACTTCTTCATATTCCTCTTAAACATACTACTTCTTATTCCCGTTAAACATACTACTTCATATTCCTCTTAAACATACTACTTCATATTCTTCTTAAACATACTACTTCATATTCCTCTTAAACATACTACTTCATATTCCTCTTCAACATACTACTTCATATTCCTCTTAAACATACTACTTCATATGCCTCTTAAACATATTACTTCATATTCCTCTTAAATATACTGCTTCATATTCCTCTTAAACATACTTCTTCATATTCCTCTTAAACATTCTACTTCCTATTCCTCTTAAACATACTAAACGTATTCCTCTTAAACGTACTACTTCATATTCCTCTTAAACATACTACTTCATATTCCTCTTAAACATACTACTTCATATTCCTCTTAAATATACTACTTCATATTTATTCCTCTTAAATATACTACTTCATATTCCTCTTAAAAATAATACTTCGTATTCCTCTTAAATATACTACTTCATATTCCTCTTAAACATACTACTTCATATTCCTCTTAAAAATACTAATTCATATTCCTCTTAAATATACTACTTCATATACCTCTTAAACATACTACTTCATATTCCTCTTAAACATACTACTTCATATTCCTCTTAAATATACTACTTTATATTCCTCTTAAACATACTACTTCATATTCCTCTTAAACATACTACTTCATATGCTTCTTAAACATACTACTTCATATTCCTCTTAAACATACTAATTCATATTCCTCTTAAATATACTTCTTCATATTCCTCTTAAACATAGTACTTCATATTCCTCTTAAACATACTACTTCATATTCCTCTTAAACATACTACTTCAAATTCCTCTTAAACATACTACTTCATATTCCTCTTAAATATACTACTTCATATTCCTCTTAAATATACTACTTCATATTCCTCTTAAATATACTACTTCATATTCCTCTTAAACATACTTCTTCATATTCCTCTTAAACATACTACTTCATATTCCTCTTAAACATACTACTTCATATTCCTCTTAAATATAATGCTTCATATTCCTCTTCAATGTACTACTTCATATTCCTCTTAAATAAACTACTTCATATTCCTCTTAAACATACTACTTCATATTCCTCTTAAATATACTACTTCATAATCCTCTTAAATATACTAATTCATATTCCTCTTAAACATACTACTTCATATTCCTCTTACACATACTTCTTCATATTCCTCTTAAACATACTACTTCATATTCCCGTTAAACATACTACTTCATATTCCTCTTAAACATAATACTTCATATTCTTCTTAAACATACTACTTCATATTCCTCTTAAACATACTACTTCATATTCCTCTTCAACATACTACTTCATATTCCTCTTAAACATACTACTTCATATGCCTCTTAAACATACTACTTCATATTCCTCTTAAATATACTGCTTCATATTCCTCTTAAACATACTTCTTCATATTCCTCTTAAACATTCTACTTCCTATTCCTCTTAAACATACAACTTCATATTCCTCTTAAACATACTAGTTCATATTCCCCTTAAACATACTACCTCATAAACCTCTTAAACGTACTACTTCATATTCCTCTTAAACATACATACTACTTCATATTCCTCTTAAACATACTACTTCATATTCCTCTTAAACATACTACTTCCTATTCCTCTTAAACATACAACTTCATATTCCTCTTAAACATACTAAACGTATTCCTCTCAAACGTACTACTTCATATTCCTCTTAAACATACTACTTCATATTCCTCTTAAACATACTACTTCATATTCCTCTTAAACATACTACTTCATATTCCTCTTAAACAGACTACTTCATATTCCTCTTAAACATACTACTTCATATTCCTCTTAAACATACTACTTCATATTCCTCTTAAACATATTACTTCATATTCCTCTTAAATATACTACTTCATATTGCTCTTAAACATACTACTTCATATTCCTCTTAAACATACTACTTCATATTCCTCTTAAACATACTACTTCATATTCCTCTTAAACATACTACTTCATATTCCTCTTAAACATACTACTTCATATTCCTCTTAAACATACTATTTCATATTCCTCTTAAATATACTACTTCATATTCCTCTTAAATATACTACTTCATATTCCTCTTAAACATACTACTTCATATTCCTCTTAAACATACTACTTCATATTCCTCTTAAACATACCACTTTCTATTCCTCTTAAACATACTACTTCATTTCCTCTTAAACATACTACTTCATATTCCCCTTAAACATACTACTTCATATTCCTCTTAAAGGTACTACTTCATATTCCTCTTAAACATACTACTTCATATTCCTCTTAAACATACTACTTCATATTCGTCTTAAACATACTACTTCATATTCCTCTTAAATATACTACTTCACATTCCTCTTAAAAATACTACTTCATATTCCTCTTAAAAATACTAATTCATATTCCTCTTAAATATACTACTTCATATACCTCTTAAACATACTACTTCATATTTCTCTTAAACATACTACTCCATATTCCTCTTAAATATACTACTTCATATTCGTCTTAAACATACTACTTCATATGCCTCTTAAACATACTACTTCATATTCCTCTTAAACATACTAATTCATATTCCTCTTAAATATACTTCTTCATATTCCTCTTAAACATACTACTTCATATTCCTCTTAAACATACTACTTCATATTCCTCTTAAACATACTACTTCAAAATCGTCTTAAACATACTACTTCATATTCCTCTTAAATATACTACTTCATATTCCTCTTAAATATACTACTTCATATTCCTCTTAAATATACTACTTCATATCCCTCTTAAACATACTTCTTCATATTCCTCTTAAACATACTACTTTATATTCCTCTTAAACATACTACTTCATATTCCTCTTAAATATAATGCTTCATATTCCTCTTCAATGTACTACTTCATATTCCTCTTAAATAAACTACTTCATATTCCTCTTAAACATACTACTTCATATTCCTCTTAAATATACTACTTCATAATCCTCTTAAATATACTACTTCATATTCCTCTTAAACATACTACTTCATATTCCTCTTACACATACTTCTTCATATTCCTCTTAAATATACTATTTCTTATTCCCGTTAAACATACTACTTCATATTCCTCTTAAACATACTACTTCATATTCTTCTTAAACATACTACTTCATATTCCTCTTAAACATACTACTTCATATTCCTCTTCAACATACTACTTCATATTCCTCTTAAACATACTACTTCATATGCCTCTTAAACATATTACTTCATATTCCTCTTAAATATACTGCTTCATATTCCTCTTAAACATACTTCTTCATATTCCTCTTAAACATTCTACTTCCTATTCCTCTTAAACATACAACTTCATATTCCTCTTAAACATACTAAATGTATTCCTCTTAAACGTACTACTTCATATTCCTCTTAAACATACTACTTCATATTCCTCTTAAACATACTACTTCATATTCCTCTTAAATATACTACTTCATATTTTTTCCTCTTAAATATACTACTTCATATTCCTCTTAAAAATAATACTTCGTATTCCTCTTAAACATACCACTTCCTATTCCTCTTAAACAAACTACTTCATATTCCTCTTAAACATACTACTTCATATTCCTCTTAAACATACTACTTCATATTCCTTCTAAACATACTACTTCATATTCCTCTTAAATATACTACTTCATATTCCTCTTAAATATACTACTTCATATTTCTCTTAAACATACAACTTCATCTTCCTCTTAAACATACTACTTCATATTCCCCTTAAACATACTACTTTATATTCCTCTTGAACGTACTACTTCATATTCCTCTTAAACATACTATTTCATATTCCTCTTAAGCATACTACTTCATATTGCTCTTAAACATACTACTTCATATTGCTCTTAAACATACTACTTCATATTCCTTTTAAACATACTACTTCATATCCCTCTTAAACATACTACTTTATATTCCTCTTAAACATACTACTTCATATACCTCTTAAATATACTACTTCACATTCATGTTAAACATACTACTTCATATGCCTCTTAAACATACTACTTCATATTCCTCTTCAACATACTACTTCGTATTCCTTTTAAACATAGTACTTCATATTCCTCTTAAACATACTACTTCATATTCCTCTTAAACATACTACTTCATATTCCTGTTAAACATACTGCTTTATATTCCTCTCTAACATATTACTTCATATTCCTCTTAAATATATTACTTCATATTCCTCTTAAACATACTACTTCGTATTCCTTTTAAACATATTACTTCATATTCCTCTTAAACATACTACTTCATATTTCTCTTAAACATACTACTTCATATTCCTCTTAAACATACTGCTTTATATTCCTCTCAAACATATTACTTCATATTCCTCTTAAATATACTACTTCATATTCCTCTTAAATATACTGCTTCATATTCCTCTTAAACATACTACTTCATATTCCTCTTAAACATACTAGTTCAAATTCCTCTTAAATATACTACTTCATATTCCTCTAAAATATACTACTTCATATTCCTCTTAATCATACTACTTCATATTCCTCTTAAACAAAGTCCTTTATATTCCTCTTAAACATACTACTTCATATTCAGCTTAAACATACTAATTCATATTCCTTTTAAACAAATTACTTCATATTCCTCTTAAACATACTACTTCATATTCCTCTTAAACATACTACTTCATGTTCCTCTTAAATATACTACTTCATATTCGTCTTAAACATACTACTTCATATTCCTCTTAAACATACTACTTCATATTCCTCTTAAACATACTACTTCGTATTCCTTTTAAACATATTATTTCATATTCCTCTTAAACAAACTACTTCATATTCCTCTTAAACATACTACTTCATATTCCTCTTAAGCATACTGCTTCATATACCTCTCAAACATACTACTTCATATTCCTCTTAAATATACTACTTCATATTCCTCCTAAACATACTACTTCACATTCCTCTTAAATATACTACTTCATATTCCTCTTAAACATACTACTTAAAATTCCTCTTAAAGATACTACTTCATATTCCTCTTAAACATACTACTTCATATTCCTCTTAAACATACTACTTTATATTCCTCTTAAACATACTACTTCATATTCCTCTTAAACATACTACTTCATATTCCTCTTAAACATACTACTTCATATTCCTCTTAAACATACTACTTCATATTCCTCTTAAGCATACTACTTCACATTCCTATTAAACTTACTACTTCATATTGCTCTTAAATATACATCTGTATATTCCTCTTAACTATACTACTTCATATTCCTCTTAAACATACTATTTCATATTCCTCTTAAGCATACTACTTCATATTCCTCTTAAACATACTACTTTATATTCCTCTTAAACATACTACTTCATATTCCTCTTAAACATATTACTTCATATTCCTCTTAAACATACTACTTCATATTCCTCTTAAATATACTACTTCATATTCCTCTTAAAAATACTACTTAATATTCCTCTTAAACATACTACTTCATATTCCTCTTAAATATACTGCTTCATATTCCTCTCAAACACACTACTTCATATTCCTTTTAAATATACTACTTCAAATTCCTCTTAAACATACTACTTCATATTCCTCTTAAACATAATACTTCATATTCTCTTAAATATACTACTTTATATTCCTCTTAAGCATACTACTTCATATTTCTCTTAAACATACTACATCATATTCCTCTTAAACATACTACTTCATATTCCTCTTAAATATACTACTTCATATTCCTCTAAAATACACTACTTCATATTCCTCTTAAACATACTACTTCATATTCCTCTTAAACAAAGTACTTCATATTCCTCTTAAACATACTACTTCATATTCCTCTTAAACATACTAATTCATATTCCTTTTAAACATATTACTTCATATTCCTCTTAAACATACTACTTCATATTCCTCTTAAACATACTACTTCATATTCCTCTTAAACATACTACTTCTTATTCCTCTTAAACATACTACTTCGTATTCCTTTTAAACATATTATTTCATATTCCTCTTAAACATACTACTTAATATTCCTCTTAAACATACTACTTCATATTCCTCTTAAGCATACTGCTTCATATGCCTCTTAAACATACTACTTCATATTCCTCTTAAACATACTACTTCGTATTCCTTTTAAACATATTACTTCATATTCCTCTTAAACATACTACTTCATATTCCTCTTTAACATACTACTTCATATTCCTCTTTAACATACTGCTTCATATTCCTCTCAAACATATTACTTCATATTTTTCTTAAATATACTACTTCATATTCCTCCTAAACATACTACTTCATATTCCTCTTAAACATACTACTTCAAATTACTCTTAAATATACTACTGCATTTTCCTCTAATCATACTACTTCATATTCCTCTTAAACATATTACATCATATTCCTCTTAACCATACTACTTCATATTCCTCTTAAACATACTACTTCATATTCCTCTTAAACATACTACTTCATATTCCTCTTAAACATACTACTTCATATTCCTCTTAAATATACTACTTCATATTCCTCTCAAATATACTACTTCATATTCCTCTAAAATATACTACTTCATATTCCTCTTAAACAAAGTACTTCATATTCCTCTTAAACATACTACTTCATATTCCTCTTAAACATACTAATTCATATTCCTTTTAAACATATTACTTCATATTCCTCTTAAACATACTACTTCATATTCCTCTTAAACATACTACTTCATATTCCTCTTAAATATTCTACTTCATATTCATCTTAAACATACTACTTCATATTCCTCTTAAACATACTACTTCATATTCCTCTTAAACATACTACTTCGTATTCCTTTTAAACATATTATTTCATATTACTCTTAAACATACTACTTCATATTCCCCTTAAATATACTACTTCATATTCCTCTTAAACATACTGCTTCATATTCCTCTCAAACATATTACTTCATATTCCTCTTAAATATACTACTTCATGTTCATCTTAAACATACTACTTCATATGCCTCTTAAACATACTACTTCATATTCCTCTTAAACATACTACTTCGTATTCCTTTTAAACATACTACTTCGTATTCCTTTTAAACATATTATTTCATATTCCTCTTAAACATACTACTTCATATTCCTCTTAAACATACTACTTCGTATTCCTCTTAAGCATACTGGTTCATATTCCTCTCAAATATACTACTTCATATTCCTCTTAAATATACTACTTCATATTCTTCCTAAACATACTACTTCATATTCCTCTTAAATATACTACTTCATATTCCTCTTAAACATACTGCTTCATATACCTCTCAAACATATTACTTCATATTCCTCTTAAATATACTACTTCATATTCATCTTAAACATACTACTTCATATGCCTCTTAAACATACTACTTCATATTCCTCTTAAACATACTACTTCGTATTCCTTTTAAACATATTACTTCATATTCTTCTTAAACATACTACTTCATATTCCTCTTTAACATACTACTTCATATTCCTCTTAAACATACTGCTTCATATTGCTCTCAAACATATTACTTCATATTTTTCTTAAATATACTACTTCATATTCCTCCTAAACATACTAGTTCATACTCCTCTTAAACATACTACTTCATATTCCTCTTAAATATACTACTTCATATTCCTCTTAAACATACTACTTCATATTCCTCTTAAACATACTACATCATATTCCTCTTAAACATACTACTTCATATTCCTCTTAAACATACTACTTCATATTCCTCTTAAATATACTACTTCATATTCCTCTTAAACATACTACTTCATATTCCTCTTAAATATACTATTTCATATTCCTCTAAAATATACTACTTCATATTCCTCTTAAACATACTACTTCACATTCCTATTAAACTTACTACTTCATATTGCTCTTAAATATACATCTGTATATTCCTCTTAACTATACTACTTCATATTCCTCTTAAACATACTATTTCATATTCCTCTTAAGCATACTACTTCATATTCCTCTTAAACATACTACTTTATATTCCTCTTAAACATACTACTTCATATTCCTCTTAAACATATTACTTCATATTCCTCTTAAACATACTACTTCATATTCCTCTTAAACATACTACTTCATATTCCTCTTAAACATACTACTTAATATTCCTCTTAAACATACTACTTCATATTCCTCTTAAATATACTGCTTCATATTCCTCTCAAACACACTACTTCATATTCCTTTTAAATATACTACTTCAAATTCCTCTTAAACATACTACTTCATATTCCTCTTAAACATAATACTTCATATTCTCTTAAATATACTACTTTATATTCCTCTTAAGCATACTACTTCATATTTCTCTTAAACATACTACATCATATTCCTCTTAAACATACTACTTCATATTCCTCTTAAATATACTACTTCATATTCCTCTAAAATACACTACTTCATATTCCTCTTAAACATACTACTTCATATTCCTCTTAAACAAAGTACTTCATATTCCTCTTAAACATACTACTTCATATTCCTCTTAAACATACTAATTCATATTCCTTTTAAACATATTACTTCATATTCCTCTTAAACATACTACTTCATATTCCTCTTAAACATACTACTTCATATTCCTCTTAAACATACTACTTCTTATTCCTCTTAAACATACTACTTCGTATTCCTTTTAAACATATTATTTCATATTCCTCTTAAACATACTACTTCATATTCCTCTTAAACATACTACTTCATATTCCTCTTAAGCATACTGCTTCATATGCCTCTTAAACATACTACTTCATATTCCTCTTAAACATACTACTTCGTATTCCTTTTAAACATATTACTTCATATTCCTCTTAAACATACTACTTCATATTCCTCTTTAACATACTACTTCATATTCCTCTTTAACATACTGCTTCATATTCCTCTCAAACATATTACTTCATATTTTTCTTAAATATACTACTTCATATTCCTCCTAAACATACTACTTCATATTCCTCTTAAACATACTACTTCAAATTCCTCTTAAATATACTACTGCATTTTCCTCTAATCATACTACTTCATATTCCTCTTAAACATATTACATCATATTCCTCTTAAACATACTACTTCATATTCCTCTTAAACATACTACTTCATATTCCTCTTAAACATACTACTTCATATTCCTCTTAAACATACTACTTCATATTCCTCTTAAATATACTACTTCATATTCCTCTCAAATATACTACTTCATATTCCTCTAAAATATACTACTTCATATTCCTCTTAAACAAAGTACTTCATATTCCTCTTAAACATACTACTTCATATTCCTCTTAAACATACTAATTCATATTCCTTTTAAACATATTACTTCATATTCCTCTTAAACATACTACTTCATATTCCTCTTAAACATACTACTTCATATTCCTCTTAAATATTCTACTTCATATTCATCTTAAACATACTACTTCATATTCCCCTTAAACATACTACTTCATATTCCTCTTAAACATACTACTTCGTATTCCTTTTAAACATATTATTTCATATTACTCTTAAACATACTACTTCATATTCCCCTTAAATATACTACTTCATATTCCTCTTAAACATACTGCTTCATATTCCTCTCAAACATATTACTTCATATTCCTCTTAAATATACTACTTCATGTTCATCTTAAACATACTACTTCATATGCCTCTTAAACGTACTACTTCATATTCCTCTTAAACATACTACTTCGCATTCCTTTTAAACATACTACTTCGTATTCCTTTTAAACATATTATTTCATATTCCTCTTAAACATACTACTTCATATTCCTCTTAAACATACTACTTCGTATTCCTCTTAAGCATACTGGTTCATATTCCTCTCAAATATACTACTTCATATTCCTCTTAAATATACTACTTCATATTCTTCCTAAACATACTACTTCATATTCCTCTTAAATATACTACTTCATATTCCTCTTAAACATACTGCTTCATATACCTCTCAAACATATTACTTCATATTCCTCTTAAATATACTACTTCATATTCATCTTAAACATACTACTTCATATGCCTCTTAAACATACTACTTCATATTCCTCTTAAACATACTACTTCGTATTCCTTTTAAACATATAACTTCATATTCTACTTAAACATACTACTTCATATTCCTCTTTAACATACTACTTCATATTCCTCTTAAACATACTGCTTCATATTCCTCTCAAACATATTACTTCATATTTTTCTTAAATATACTACTTCATATTCCTCCTAAACATACTACTTCATACTCCTCTTAAACATACTACTTCATATTCCTCTTAAATATACTACTTCATATTCCTCTTAAACATACTACTTCATATTCCTCTTAAACATACTACATCATATTCCTCTTAAACATACTACTTCATATTCCTCTTAAACATACTACTTCATATTCCTCTTAAACATACTACTTCGTATTCCTTTTAAACATATAACTTCATATTCTACTTAAACATACTACTTCATATTCCTCTTTAACATACTACTTCATATTCCTCTTAAACATACTGCTTCATATTCCTCTCAAACATATTACTTCATATTTTTCTTAAATATACTACTTCATATTCCTCCTAAACATACTACTTCATACTCCTCTTAAACATACTACTTCATATTCCTCTTAAATATACTATTTCATATTCCTCTAAAATATACTACTTCATATTCCTCTTAAACATACTACTTCACATTCCTATTAAACTTACTACTTCATATTGCTCTTAAATATACATCTGTATATTCCTCTTAACTATACTACTTCATATTCCTCTTAAACATACTATTTCATATTCCTCTTAAGCATACTACTTCATATTCCTCTTAAACATACTACTTTATATTCCTCTTAAACATACTACTTCATATTCCTCTTAAACATATTACTTCATATTCCTCTTAAACATACTACTTCATATTCCTCTTAAACATACTACTTCATATTCCTCTTAAACATACTACTTAATATTCCTCTTAAACATACTACTTCATATTCCTCTTAAATATACTGCTTCATATTCCTCTCAAACACACTACTTCATATTCCTTTTAAATATACTACTTCAAATTCCTCTTAAACATACTACTTCATATTCCTCTTAAACATAATACTTCATATTCTCTTAAATATACTACTTTATATTCCTCTTAAGCATACTACTTCATATTTCTCTTAAACATACTACATCATATTCCTCTTAAACATTCTACTTCATATTCCTCTTAAATATACTACTTCATATTCCTCTAAAATACACTACTTCATATTCCTCTTAAACATACTACTTCATATTCCTCTTAAACAAAGTACTTCATATTCCTCTTAAACATACTACTTCATATTCCTCTTAAACATACTAATTCATATTCCTTTTAAACATATTACTTCATATTCCTCTTAAACATACTACTTCATATTCCTCTTAAACATACTACTTCATATTCCTCTTAAACATACTACTTCTTATTCCTCTTAAACATACTACTTCGTATTCCTTTAAAACATATTATTTCATATTCCTCTTAAACATACTACTTCATATTCCTCTTAAACATACTACTTCATATTCCTCTTAAGCATACTGCTTCATATGCCTCTTAAACATACTACTTCATATTCCTCTTAAACATACTACTTCGTATTCCTTTTAAACATATTACTTCATATTCCTCTTAAACATACTACTTCATATTCCTCTTTAACATACTACTTCATATTCCTCTTTAACATACTGCTTCATATTCCTCTCAAACATATTACTTCATATTTTTCTTAAATATACTACTTCATATTCCTCCTAAACATACTACTTCATATTCCTCTTAAACATACTACTTCAAATTCCTCTTAAATATACTACTGCATTTTCCTCTAATCATACTACTTCATATTCCTCTTAAACATATTACATCATATTCCTCTTAAACATACTACTTCATATTCCTCTTAAACATACTACTTCATATTCCTCTTAAACATACTACTTCATATTCCTCTTAAACATACTACTTCATATTCCTCTTAAATATACTACTTCATATTCCTCTCAAATATACTACTTCATATTCCTCTAAAATATACTACTTCATATTCCTCTTAAACAAAGTACTTCATATTCCTCTTAAACATACTACTTCATATTCCTCTTAAACATACTAATTCATATTCCTTTTAAACATATTACTTCATATTCCTCTTAAACATACTACTTCATATTCCTCTTAAACATACTACTTCATATTCCTCTTAAATATTCTACTTCATATTCATCTTAAACATACTACTTCATATTCCTCTTAAACATACTACTTCATATTCCTCTTAAACATACTACTTCGTATTCCTTTTAAACATATTATTTCATATTACTCTTAAACATACTACTTCATATTCCCCTTAAATATACTACTTCATATTCCTCTTAAACATACTGCTTCATATTCCTCTCAAACATATTACTTCATATTCCTCTTAAATATACTACTTCATGTTCATCTTAAACATACTACTTCATATGCCTCTTAAACATACTACTTCATATTCCTCTTAAACATACTACTTCGCATTCCTTTTAAACATACTACTTCGTATTCCTTTTAAACATATTATTTCATATTCCTCTTAAACATACTACTTCATATTCCTCTTAAACATACTACTTCGTATTCCTCTTAAGCATACTGGTTCATATTCCTCTCCAATATACTACTTCATATTCCTCTTAAATATACTACTTCATATTCTTCCTAAACATACTACTTCATATTCCTCTTAAATATACTACTTCATATTCCTCTTAAACATACTGCTTCATATACCTCTCAAACATATTACTTCATATTCCTCTTAAATATACTACTTCATATTCATCTTAAACATACTACTTCATATGCCTCTTAAACATACTACTTCATATTCCTCTTAAACATACTACTTCGTATTCCTTTTAAACATATAACTTCATATTCTACTTAAACATACTACTTCATATTCCTCTTTAACATACTACTTCATATTCCTCTTAAACATACTGCTTCATATTCCTCTCAAACATATTACTTCATATTTTTCTTAAATATACTACTTAATATTCCTCCTAAACATACTACTTCATACTCCTCTTAAACATACTACTTCATATTCCTCTTAAATATACTACTTCATATTCCTCTTAAACATACTACTTCATATTCCTCTTAAACATACAACATCATATTCCTCTTAAACATACTACTTCATATTCCTCTTAAACATACTACTTCATATTCCTCTTAAATATACTACTTCATATTCCTCTTAAACATACTACTTCATATTCCTCTTAAATATACTATTTCATATTCCTCTAAAATATACTACTTCATATTCCTCTTAAACATACTACTTCATATTCCTCTTAAACAAAGTACTTCATATTCCTCTTAAACATACTACTTCATATTCTTCTTAAACATTCTAATTCATATTCCTTTTAAACATATTACTTCATATTCCTCTTAAACATACTACTTCATATTCCTCTTAAACATACTACTTCATACTCCTCTTAAATATACTACTTCATATTCATCTTAAACATACTACTTCATATTCCTCTTAAACATACTACTTCATATTCCTCTTAAACATAATACTTCGTATTCCTTTTAAACATATTATTACATATTCCTCTTAAACATACTACTTCATATTCCTCTTAAACATACTACTTTATATTCCTCTTAAGCATACTGCTTCATATTCCTCTCAAACATACTACTTCATATTTCTCTTAAATATACTACTTCATATTCTTCCTAAACATACTACTTCATATTCCTCTTAAATATACTACTTCATATTCCTCTTAAACATACTGCTTCATATTCCTCTCAAATATATTACTTCATATTCCTCTTGAATATAATACTTCATATTCCTCCTAAACATACTACCTCATATTCTTCTTAAATATACTACTTCATATCCCTCTTAAACATACTATTTTATATTCCTCTTAAACATACTACTTCATATCCCTCTTAAATATACTACTTCATATTCATCTTAAACATACTACTTCATATGCCTCTTAAACATACTACTTCATATTCCTCTTAAACATACTACTTCGTATTCCTTTTAAACATATTACTTCATATTCCTCTTAAACATACTACTTCATATTCCTCTTAAACATACTACTTCATATTCCTCTTAAACATACTGCTTTATATTCCTCTCAAACATATTACTTCATATTCCTCTTATATATACTACTTCATATTCCTCCTAAACATACTACTTCATATTCCACTTAAACATACTACTTCATATTCCTCTTAAATATACTACTTTATATTTCTTTTAAACATACTACTTCATATTCCTCTTAAACATACTACATCATATTCGTCTTAAACATACTACTTCATATTCCTCTAAAACATACTACTTCATATTCCTCTTAAACATACTACTTCATATTTCTCTTAAATATACTACTTTATATTCCTCTTAAACATACTACTTCATATTCCTCTTAAACATACTACATCATATTCCTCTTAAACATACTACTTCATATTCCTCTAAAACATACTACTTCATATTCTTCTTAAACATACTACTTCATATTCCTCTTAAACATACTACTTCATATTCCTCTTAAATATACTACTTTTTATGCCTCTAAAATATACTACTTCATATTCCTCTTAAACATACTACTTCATGTTACTCTTAAACAAAGTACTTCATACTCCTCTTAAACATACTACTTCATATTCCTCTTAAACATACTACTTCATATTCCTTTTAAACATACTACTTCATATTCCTCTTAAATATACTACTTCATATTCATCTTAAACATACTACTTCATATTCCTCTTAAACATACTACTTCATATTCATCTTAAACATACTACTTCATATTCCTCTTAAACATACTACTTCATGTTCCTCTTAAACATACTACTTCGTATTCCTTTTAAACATATTATTTCATATTCCTCTTAAAAATACTACTTCATATTGCTCTTAAACATACTACTTCATATTCCTCTTAAACATACTACTTCATATTCCTCTTAAGCATACTGCTTCATATTCCTCTCAAACATACTACTATATTCCTCTTAAATATACTACTTCATTTTCGTCCTAAACATACTACTTCATATTCCTCTTTAATATACTACTTCATATACCTCTTAAACATACTACTTTAAATTCCTCTTAAAGATACTACTTCATATTCCTCTTAAACATACTACTTCATATTCCTCTTAAACATACTATTTCATATTCCTCTTAAACATACTACTTCATATTCCTCTTAAACATACTACTTCATATTCCTCTTAAACATACTACTTCATATTCTCTTAAACATACTACTTCATATTCCTCTTAAACATACTACTTCATATTCCTCTTAAGCTTACTGCTTCATATTGCTCTCAAACATACTACTTCATATTGCTCTTAAATAAACATCTGTATATTCCTCTTAAACATACTACTTCATATTCTTCTTAAACATACTATTTCATATTCCTCTTAAGCATACTACTTCATATTCCTCTTAAACATACTACTTTATATTCCTCTGAAACATACTACTTCATATTCCTCTTAAACATATTACTTCATATTCCTCTTAAACATACTACTTCATATTCCTCTTAAACAGACTACTTCATATTCCTCTTAAACATACTACTTCATATTCCTCTTAAACATACTACGTCATATTCCTCTTAAACATACTACTTCATATTCCTCTTAAACATACTACCTTATATTCCTCTTAAACATACTACTTCATATTCCTCTTAAACATACTACTTCACATTCCTATTAAACTTACTACTTCATATTGCTCTTAAATATACATCTGTATATTCCTCTTAAACATACTACTTCATATTCCTCTTAAACATACTACTTCATATTCCTCTTAAACATACTACTTCATATTCTTCTTAAACATACTACTTCATATTCCTCTTAAACATACTACTTCATATTTCTCTTAAACATACTACTTCATATTCCTCTTAAACATACTACTTCATATTCTCTTAAATATACTACTTCACATTCCTCTTAAACATACTACTTCATATTCCTTTCAAACATACTACTTCATATTTCTCTTAAACACACTACTTCATATTCCTCTTAAACATACTACTTCATATTCCTTTTAAACATACTACTTCATATTCCTCTTAAATATATACTACTTCATGTTCCTCTTAAAAATACTACTTCATATTCCTCTTAAACATACTACTTCATAGTCCTCTTAAACATAATACTTCATATTCCTCTTCAATATACTACTTCATATTCCTCTTCAATATATTACTTCATATTCCTCTTAAATATACTATTTCATTTGCCTCTTAAAGATACTACTGCATATTCCTCTTAAACTTACTATTTCATATTCCTCTTAAATATACTACTTCATATTTCTCTTAAATATACTACTTCATATTCCTCTTAAACATACTACTTCATATTCCTCTTAAACATAATACTTCATATTCCTCTTAAACATACTACTTCATATTCCTCTTAAATATACTACTACATATTTTTCGTAAATATACTACTTCATATTCCTCTTAAACATACTACTTCATATTCCTCTTACACATACTACTTCATATTCCACTTAAATATACTTCTTCATATTCCTCTTAAACATACTACTTCATATTCCTCTTAAACATACTATTTCATATTCCCCTTAAATATACTATTTCATATTCCTCTTAAACATACTACTTCATATTTCTCTTAAACATACTACTTCATATTCCTCTTAAACACACTACTTCATATTCCTCTTACACATACTACTTCATATTCCTCTTAAATATACTACTTCATATTCATCTTAAACATACTACTTCATATTCCTCTTAAACATACTACTTCATATTCCTCTTAAACATATTACTTCGTATTCCGTTTAAACATATTACTTCATATTCCTCCTAAACATACTACTTCATATTCCTCTTAAACATACTACTTCATATTCCTCTTAAGCATACTGCTTCATATTCCTCTCAAACATACTACTTCATATTCCTCTTAAATATACTACTTCATATTCCTCCTAAACATACTACTTCATATTCCTCTTAAATATACTACTTCATATTCCTCCTAAACATACTACTTCATATTCCTCTTAAATATACTACTTCATATTCCTCTTAAACATACTACTTAAAATTCCTCTTAAAGATACTACTTCACATTACTCTTAAACATACTACTTCATATTCCTTTTAAATATACTACTTCATATTCCTCTTAAACATACTACTTCATATTCCTCTTAAACATACTACTTCATATTCCTCTTAAACATACTACTTCATATTCCTCTTAAACTTACTACTTCATATTCCTCTTAAACATACTGCTTCATATTCCCCTCAAACATACTACTTCATATTCCTCTTAAATATACTACTTCAAATTTCTCTTAAACATACTACTTCATATTCCTCTTAAACATACTACTTCATATTCTCTTAAATATACTACTTCATATTCCTCTTAAACATACTTCTTCATATTCCTCTTAAACATACTACTTCATATTCCTCTTAAACATACTACTTCATATTCCTCTTAAACATACTACTTCATATTCCTCTTAAACATACTACTTCATATTCTCTTAAACATACTACTTCATATTCCTCTTAAATATACTACTTCATATTCCTCTTAAACATACTACTTCATATTCCTCTTTAACATACTATGTCATATTCCTCTTAAACGAACTACTTCATATTCCTCTTAAACATACTACTTCATATTCCTCTTAAATATACTAATTCATATTCCTCTTAAATATACTACTTCATATTCCTCTTAACCATAATACTTCATATTCCTCTTAAACATACTACTTCATATTCCTCTTAAACATACAACTTCATATTCCTCTTAAACATACTACTTCATATTTCTCTTAAATATACTACTACATATTCCTCTTAAACACACTACTTCATATTCCTCTTAAACATACTACTTCATATTCCTCTTAAATACACTACTTCATATTCCTCTTAAACATACTACTTCATATTCCTCTTAAACATACTACTTCATATTCCTCTTAAATATACTACTTCATGTTCCTCTTAAATATACTACTTCATATTCCTCTTAAACATACTACTTCATAGTCCTCTTAAACATAATACTTCATATTCCTCTTAAATATACTACTTCATATTCCTCTTCAATATATTACTTCATATTCCTCTTAAATATACTACTTCATATTCCTCTTAAAGATACTACTGCATATTCCTCTTAAACATACTACTTCATATTCCTCTTAAATATACTACTTCATATTCCTCTTAAATATACTACTTCATATTCCTCTTAAACATACTACTTCATATTTTCTCTTAAACATACTTCTTCATATTCCTCTTAAACATACTACTTCATATTCCTCTTAAACATATTACTTTATATTCCTCTTAAACATACTACTTCATATTCCTCTTAAACATACTACTTCATATTCCTCTTAAACACACTACTTCATATTCCTCTTAAACATACTACTTCATATTCCTTTTAAACATATTACTTCATATTCCTCTTAAACATACTACTTCATATTCCTCTTAAATATACTACTACATATTCCTCTTAAACATACTACTTCATATTCCTCTTAAACATACTACTTCATATTCCTCTTAAATACACTACTTCATATTCCTCTTAAACATACTACTTCATATTCCTCTTAAACATACTACTTCATATTCCTCTTAAATATACTACTTAATGTTCCTCTTAAATATACTACTTCATATTCCTCTTAAACATACTACTTCATAGTCCTCTTAAACATAATACTTCATATTCCTCTTAAATATACTACTTCATATTCCTCTTCAATATATTACTTCATATTCCTCTTAAATATACTACTTCATATTCCTCTTAAAGATACTACTGCATATTCCTCTTAAACATACTACTTCATATTCCTCTTAAATATACTACTTCATATTCCTCTTAAATATACTACTTCATATTCCTCTTAAACATACTACTTCATATTCCTCTTAAACATACTTCTTCATATTCCTCTTAAACATACTACTTCATATTCCTTTTAAACATATTACTTCATATTCCTCTTAAACATACTACTTCATATTCCTCTTAAACATACTACTTCATATTCCTCTTAAACATACTACTTCATAATCTTTTAAAACATACTACTTCATATTTCTCTTAATTATACTACTTCATATTCGTCTTAAACATACTACTTCATATTCCTGTTAAACATACTACTTCATATTCCTCTTAAACATATTACTTTATATTCCTCTTAAACACACTACTTCACATTTTTCTTAAATATACTACTGCATATTCCTCTTAAACATACTACTTCATATTCCTCTTAAACATACTACTTCATATTCTTCTTAAACATACTACTTAATATTCCTCTTAAACATACTACTTCATATTCCTCTTAAACATACTACTTCATATTCTTCTTAAACATACTACTTCATATTCCTCTTACAAATACTACTTCATATTACTCTTAAACATACTACTTCATATTCTTCTTAAACATACTACTTCATATTCCTCTTAAGCATACTACTTCATATTCCTCTTAAATATACTACTTAATATCCCTCTTAAACATACTATTTCATGTTCGTCTTAAACATACTACTTCATATTCCTCTTAAGCATACTACTTCATATTCCTCTTAAACATACTACTTCATATTCCTCTTAAACGTAATACTTCATATTCCTCTTAAATATACTACTTCATATTCCTCTTAAGCATACTACTTTATATTCCTCTTAAACATACTACTTCATATTCCTCTTAAATATACTACTTCATATTCCTCTTAAACATACTACTTCATATTCCACTTAAACATACTACATCATATTCCTCTTAAACATAATACTTCATATTCCTCTTAAACATACTACTTCATATTCATCTTAAACATACTACTTCATATTCCTCTTAAATATACTACTTCATATTCCTCTTAAATATACTACTTCATATTCCTCTTAAATATACTACTTCATATTCCTCTTACACATACTACTTCACATTCCTCTTAAACATACTACTTTATATTCCTCTTAAACATACTACTTCATATTCCTCTTAAATATACTACTTCATATACCTCTTATATATACTACTTCATATTCCTCTTAAATATACTACTTCATATTCCTCTTAAGCATACTACTTCATATTCCTCTTAAACATACTACTTCATATTCCTCTTAAATATACTACTTCATATTCCTCTTAAACATACTACTTCATATTCCACTTAAACATACTACATCATATTCCTCTTAAACATAATACTTCATATTCCTCTTAAACATACTACTTCATATTCATCTTAAACATACTACTTCATATTCCTCTTAAATATACTACTTCATATTCCTCTTAAATATACTACTTCATATTCCTCTTAAATATACTACTTCATATTCCTCTTACACATACTACTTCATATTCATCTTAAACATACTACTTCATATTCCTCTTAAACAGACTACTTCATATTCCTCTTAAACATACTACTTCATATTACTCTTAAACAGACTACTTCATATTCCTCTTAAACATACTACTTCATATTCCTCTTAAACATACTACTTCATATTCCTCTTAAACATACTACTTTCTATTCCTCTTAAACATACTACTTCATTTCCTCTTAAACATACTACTTCATATTCCCCTTAAACATACTACTTCATATTCCTCTTAAAGGTACTACTTCATATTCCTCTTAAACATACTACTTCATATTCCTCTTAAACATACTACTTCATATTCGTCTTAAACATTCTACTTCATATTCCTCTTAAATATACTACTTCATATTCCTCTTAAACATACTACTTCATATTCCTCTTAAAAATACTAATTCATATTCCTCTTAAATATACTACTTCATATACCTCTTAAACATACTACTTCATATTTCTCTTAAACATACTACTTCATATTCCTCTTAAATATACTACTTTATATTCCTCTTAAACATACTACTTCATATTCTTCTTAAACATACTACTTCATATGCTTCTTAAACATACTACTTTATATTCCTTTTAAACATACTAATTCATATTCCTCTTAAATATACTTCTTCATATTCCTCTTAAACATACTACTTCATATTCCTCTTAAACATACTATTTCATATTCCTCTTAAACATACTACTTCAAATTCCTCCTAAACATACTACTTCATATTCCTCTTAAATATACTACTTCATATTCCTCTTAAATATACTACTTCATATTCCTCTTAAATATACTACTTCATATTCCTCTTAAACATACTTCTTCCTATTCCTCTTAAACATACTACTTCATATTCCTCTTAAACATACTACTTCATATTCCTCTTAAATATAATGCTTCATATTCCTCTTCAATGTACTACTTCATATTCCTCTTAAATAAACTACTTCATATTCCTCTTAAACATACTACTTCATATTCCTCTTAAATATACTACTTCATAATCCTCTTAAATATACTAATTCATATTCCTCTTAAACATACTACTTCATATTCCTCTTACACATACTTCTTCATATTCCTCTTAAACATACTACTTCATATTCCCGTTAAACATACTACTTCATATTCCTCTTAAACATAATACTTCATATTCTTCTTAAACATACTACTTCATATTCCTCTTAAACATACTACTTCATATTCCTCTTCAACATACTACTTCATATTCCTCTTAAACATACTACTTCATATGCCTCTTAAACATACTACTTCATATTCCTCTTAAATATACTGCTTCATATTCCTCTTAAACATACTTCTTCATATTCCTCTTAAACATTCTACTTCCTATTCCTCTTAAACATACAACTTCATATTCCTCTTAAACATACTAGTTCATATTCCCCTTAAACATACTACCTCATATACCTCTTAAACGTACTACTTCATATTCCTCTTAAACATAATACTTCATATTCCTCTTAAACATACTACTTCATATTCCTCTTAAACATACTACTTCCTATTCCTCTTAAACATACAACTTCATATTCCTCTTAAACATACTAAACGTATTCCTCTCAAACGTACTACTTCATATTCCTCTTAAACATACTACTTCATATTCCTCTTAAACATACTACTTCATATTCCTCTTAAACATACTACTTCATATTCCTCTTAAACAGACTACTTCATATTCCTCTTAAACATACTACTTCATATTACTCTTAAACATACTACTTCATATTCCTCTTAAACATATTACTTCATATTCCTCTTAAATATACTACTTCATATTCCTCTTAAACATACTACTTCATATTCCTCTTAAACATACTACTTCATATTCCTCTTAAACATACTACTTCATATTCCTCTTAAACATACTACTTCATATTCCTCTTAAACATACTACTTCATATTCCTCTTAAACATACTATTTCATATTCCTCTTAAATATACTACTTCATATTCCTCTTAAATATACTACTTCATATTCCTCTTAAACATACTACTTCATATTCCTCTTAAACATACTACTTCATATTCCTCTTAAACATACCACTTTCTATTCCTCTTAAACATACTACTTCATTTCCTCTTAAACATACTACTTCATATTCCCCTTAAACATACTACTTCATATTCCTCTTAAAGGTACTACTTCATATTCCTCTTAAACATACTACTTCATATTCCTCTTAAACATACTACTTCATATTCGTCTTAAACATACTACTTCATATTCCTCTTAAATATACTACTTCATATTCCTCTTAAACATACTACTTCATATTCCTCTTAAAAATACTAATTCATATTCCTCTTAAATATACTACTTCATATACCTCTTAAACATACTACTTCATATTTCTCTTAAACGTACTACTCCATATTCCTCTTAAATATACTACTTTATATTCCTCTTAAACATACTACTTCATATTCCTCTTAAACATACTACTTCATATGCCTCTTAAACATACTACTTCATATTCCTCTTAAACATACTAATTCATATTCCTCTTAAATATACTTCTTCATATTCCTCTTAAACATACTACTTCATATTCCTCTTAAACATACTACTTCATATTCCTCTTAAACATACTACTTCAAATTCCTCTTAAACATACTTCTTCATATTCCTCTTAAACATACTACTTCATATTCCTCTTAAAAATACTAATTCATATTCCTCTTAAATATACTACTTCATATACCTCTTAAACATACTACTTCATATTTCTCTTAAACGTACTACTCCATATTCCTCTTAAATATACTACTTTATATTCCTCTTAAACATACTACTTCATATTCCTCTTAAACATACTACTTCATATGCCTCTTAAACATACTACTTCATATTCCTCTTAAACATACTAATTCATATTCCTCTTAAACATACTTCTTCATATTCCTCTTAAACATACTACTTCATATTCCTCTTAAACATACTACTTCATATTCCTCTTAAATATAATGCTTCATATTCCTCTTCAATGTACTACTTCATATTCCTCTTAAATAAACTACTTCATATTCCTCTTAAACATACTACTTCATATTCCTCTTAAATATACTACTTCATAATCCTCTTAAACATACTACTTCATATTCCTCTTAAACATACTACTTCATATTCCTCTTACACATACTTCTTCATATTCCTCTTAAACATACTACTTCATATTCCCGTTAAACATACTACTTCATATTCCTCTTAAACATACTACTTCATATTCTTCTTAAACATACTACTTCATATTCCTCTTAAACATACTACTTCATATTCCTCTTCAACATACTACTTCATATTCCTCTTAAACATACTACTTCATATGCCTCTTAAACATATTACTTCATATTCCTCTTAAATATACTGCTTCATATTCCTCCTAAACATACTTCTTCATATTCCTCTTAAACATTCTACTTCCTATTCCTCTTAAACATACAACTTCATATTCCTCTTAAACATACTAAACGTATTCCTCTTAAACGTACTACTTCATATTCCTCTTAAACATACTACTTCATATTCCTCTTAAACATACTACTTCATATTCCTCTTAAATATACTACTTCATATTTATTCCTCTTGAATATACTACTTCATATTCCTCTTAAAAATAATACTTCGTATTCCTCTTAAACATGCCACTTCCTATTCCTCTTAAACAAACTACTTCATATTCTTCTTAAACATACTACTTCATATTCCTCTTAAACATACTACTTCATATTCCTTCTAAACATACTACTTCATATTCCTCTTAAATATACTACTTCATATTCCTCTTAAATATACTACTTCATATTTCTCTTAAACATACTACTTCATCTTCCTCTTAAACATACTACTTCATATTCCCCTTAAACATACTACTTCATATTCCTCTTGAACGTACTACTTCATATTCCTCTTAAACATACTATTTCATATTCCTCTTAAACATACTACTTCATATTGCTCTTAAACATACTACTTCATATTGCTCTTAAACATACTACTTCATATTCCTTTTAAACATACTACTTCATATCCCTCTTAAACATACTACTTTATATTCCTCTTAAACATACTACTTCATATACCTCTTAAATAAACTACTTCACATTCATCTTAAACATACTACTTCATATGCCTCTTAAACATACTACTTCATATTCCTCTTCAACATACTACTTCGTATTCCTTTTAAACATAGTACTTCATATTCCTCTTAAACATACTACTTCATATTCCTCTTAAACATACTACTTCATATTCCTCTTAAACATACTGCTTTATATTCCTCTCAAACATATTACTTCATATTCTTCTTAAATATATTACTTCATCTTCCTCTTAAACATACTACTTCGTATTCCTTTTAAACATATTACTTCATATTCCTCTTAAACATACTACTTCATATTTCTCTTAAACATACTACTTCATATTCCTCTTAAACATACTGCTTTATATTCCTCTCAAACATATTATTTCATATTTCTCTTAAATATACTACTTCATATTCCTCTTAAATATACTGCTTCATATTTCTCTTAAAAATACTACTTCATATTCCTCTTAAACATACTAGTTCATATTCCTCTTAAATATACTACTTCATATTCCTCTAAAATATACTACTTCATATTCCTCTTAATCATACTACTTCATATTCCTCTTAAACAAAGTACTTCATATTCCTCTTAAACATACTACTTCATATTCAGCTTAAACATACTAATTCATATTCCTTTTAAACAAATTACTTCATATTCCTCTTAAACATACTACTTCATATTCCTCTTAAACATACTACTTCATATTCCTCTTAAATATACTACTTCATATTCGTCTTAAACATACTACTTCATATTCCTCTTAAACATACTACTTCATATTCCTCTTAAACATACTACTTCGTATTCCTTTTAAACATATTATTTCATATTCCTCTTAAACATACTACTTCATATTCCTCTTAAACATACTACTTCATATTCCTCTTAAGCATACTGCTTCATATACCTCTCAAACATACTACTTCATATTCCTCTTAAATATACTACTTCATATTCCTCCTAAACATACTACTTCACATTCCTCTTAAATATACTACTTCATATTCCTCTTAAACATACTACTTAAAATTCCTCTTAAAGATACTACTTCATATTCCTCTTAAACATACTACTTCATATTCCTCTTAAACATACTACTTTATATTCCTCTTAAACATACTACTTCATATTCCTCTTAAACATACTACTTCATATTCCTCTTAAACATACTACTTCATATTCCTCTTAAACATACTACTTCATATTCCTCTTAAACATACTACTTCACATTCCTATTAAACTTACTACTTCATATTGCTCTTAAATATACATCTGTATATTCCTCTTAACCATACTACTTCATATTCCTCTTAAACATACTATTTCATATTCCTCTTAAGCATACTACTTCATATTCCTCTTAAACATACTACTTTATATTCCTCTTAAACATACTACTTCATATTCCTCTTAAACATATTACCTCATATTCCTCTTAAACATACTACTTCATATTCCTCTTAAACATACTACTTCATATTCCTCTTAAACATACTACTTCATATTCCTCTTAAACATACTACTTCATATTCCTCTTAAATATACTGCTTCATATTCCTCTCAAACACACTACTTCATATTCTTTTTAAATATACTACTTCAAATTCCTCTTAAACATACTACTTCATATTCCTCTTAAACATAATACTTCATATTCTCTTAAATATACTACTTTATATTCCTCTTAAGCATACTACTTCATATTCCTCTTAAACATACTACATCATATTCCTCTTAAACATACTACTTCATATTCCTCTTAAACATACTACTTCATATTCGTCTTTAACATACTACTTCATATTCCTCTTTAACATACTGCTTCATATTCCTCTCAAACATATTACTTCATATTTTTCTTAAATATACTACTTCATATTCCTCCTAAACATACTACTTCATATTCCTCTTAAACAAACTACTTCAAATTCCTCTTAAATATACTACTGCATTTTCCTCTAATCGTACTACTTCATATTCCTCTTAAACATATTACATCATATTCCTCTTAAACATACTACTTCATATTCCTCTTAAACATACTACTTCATATTCCTCTTAAACATACTACTTCATATTCCTCTTAAACATACTACTTCATATTCCTCTTAAATATACTACTTCATATTCCTCTCAAATATACTACTTCATATTCCTCTAAAATATACTACTTCATATTCCTCTTAAACAAAGTACTTCATATTCCTCTTAAACATACTACTTCATATTCCTCTTAAACATACTAATTCATATTCCTTTTAAACATATTACTTCATATTCCTCTTAAACATACTACTTCATATTCCTCTTAAACATACTACTTCATATTCCTCTTAAATATTCTACTTCATATTCATTTTAAACATACTACTTCATATTCCTCTTAAACATACTACTTCATATTCCTCTTAAACATACTACTTCGTATTCCTTTTAAACATATTATTTCATATTCCTCTTAAACATACTACTTCATATTCCTCTCAAACATACTACTTCATATTCCTCTTAAGCATACTGCTTCATATTCCTCTCAAACATACTACTTCATATTCCTCTTAAATATACTACTTCACATTCTTCCTAAACATACTACTTCATATTCCTCTTAAATATACTACTTCATATTCCTCTTAAACATACTGCTTCATATTCCTCTCAAACATATTACTTCATATTCCTCTTAAATATACTACTTCATGTTCATCTTAAACATACTACTTCATATGCCTCTTAAACATACTACTTCATATTCCTCTTAAACATAATACTTCGTATTCCTTTTAAACATACTACTTCGTATTCCTTTTAAACATATTATTTCATATTCCTCTTAAACATACTACTTCATATTCCTCTTAAACATACTACTTCGTATTCTTCTTAAGCATACTGCTTCATATTCCTCTCAAATATACTACTTCATATTCCTCTTAAATATACTACTTCATATTCTTCCTAAACATACTACTTCATATTCCTCTTAAATATACTACTTCATATTCCTCTTAAACATACTGCTTCATATACCTCTCAAACATATTACTTCATATTCCTCTTAAATATACTACTTCATATTCATCTTAAACATACTACTTCATATGCCTCTTAAGCATACTACTTCATATTCCTCTTAAACATACTACTTCGTATTCCTTTTACACATATTATTTCATATTCTTCTTAAACATACTACTTCATATTCCTCTTTAACATACTACTTCATATTCCTCTTAAACATACTGCTTCATATTCCTCTCAAACATATTACTTCATATTTTTCTTAAATATACTACTTCATATTCCTCCTAAACATACTACTTCATACTCCTCTTAAACATACTACTTCATATTCCTCTTAAATATACTACTTCATATTCCTCTTAAACATACTACTTCATATTCCTCTTAAACATACTACATCATATTCCTCTTAAACATACTACTTCATATTCCTCTTAAACAAACTACTTCATATTCCTCTTAAATATACTACTTCATATTCCTCTTAAACATACTACTTCATATTCCTCTTAAATATACTACTTCATATTCCTCTAAAATATACTACTTCATATTCCTCTTAAACATACTACTTCATATTCCTCTTAAACAAAGTACTTCATATTCCTCTTAAACATACTACTTCATATTCTTCTTAAACATTCTAATTCATATTCCTTTTAAACATATTACTTCATATTCCTCTTAAACATACTACTTCATATTCCTCTTAAACATACTACTTCATACTCCTCTTAAATATACTACTTCATATTCATCTTAAACATACTACTTCATATTCCTCTTAAACATACTACTTCATATTCCTCTTAAACATAATACTTCGTATTCCTTTTAAACATATTATTACATATTCCTCTTAAACATACTACTTCATATTCCTCTTAAACATACTACTTCATATTCCTCTTAAACATACTACTTCATATTCCTCTTAAGCATACTGCTTCATATTCCTCTCAAACATACTACTATATTCCTCTTAAATATACTACTTCATTTTCGTCCTAAACATACTACTTCATATTCCTCTTTAATATACTACTTCATATTCCTCTTAAACATACTACTTTAAATTCCTCTTAAAGATACTACTTCATATTCCTCTTAAACATACTACTTCATATTCCTCTTAAACATACTATTTCATATTCCTCTTAAACATACTACTTCATATTCCTCTTAAACATACTACTTCATATTCCTCTTAAACATACTACTTCATATTCCTCTTAAACATACTACTTCATATTCCTCTTAAACATACTACTTCACATTCCTATTAAACTTACTACTTCATATTGCTCTTAAATATACATCTGTATATTCCTCTTAAACATACTACTTCATATTCCTCTTAAACATACAACTTCATATTCCTCTTAAACATACTACTTCATATTCCTCTTAAACATACTACTTCATATTCCTCTTTAACATACCGCTTCATATTCCTCTCAAACATACTACTTCATACTCCTTTTAAATATACTACTTCATATTCCTCTTAAACATACTACTTCATATTCCTCTTAAACATACTACTTCATATTCTCTTAAACATACTACTTCATATTCCTCTTAAACATACTACTTCATATTCCTCTTAAGCTTACTGCTTCATATTGCTCTCAAACATACTACTTCATATTGCTCTTAAATAAACATCTGTATATTCCTCTTAAACATACTACTTCATATTCTTCTTAAACATACTATTTCATATTCCTCTTAAGCATACTACTTCATATTCCTCTTAAACATACTACTTTATATTCCTCTGAAACATACTACTTCATATTCCTCTTAAACATATTACTTCATATTCCTCTTAAACATACTACTTCATATTCCTCTTAAACAGACTACTTCATATTCCTCTTAAACATACTACTTCATATTCCTCTTAAACATACTACGTCATATTCCTCTTAAACATACTACTTTATATTCCTCTTAAACATACTACTTCATATTTCTCTTAAACATACTACTTCATATTCACCTTAAACATACTACTTCATATTACTCTTAAATATACAACTTCATATTCCTCTTAAATATACTACTTCATATTCCTCTTAAAGCTGCTACTTCATATTCCTCTTAAACATACTACTTCATATCCTCTTAAACATACTACTTCATATTCCTCTTAAATATACTATTTCATATTCCTCTTAAACATACTACTTCATATTCCTCTTAAACATACTACTTCATATTCCTCCTAAACATACTACTTCATATTCCTCTTAAACATATTACTTCATATTCCTCTTAAATATACTACTTCATATTCCTCTTAAACATACTACTTCATATTCCTCTTAAACCTACTACTTCATATTCCTCTTAAACGACCTACTTCATATTCCTCTTAAACATACTACTTAATATTTCTCTTAAATATACTAATTCATATTCCTCTTAAATATACTACTTCATATTCATCTTAAACATACTACTTCATGTTCCTCTTAAACATACTACTTCATATTCCCCTTAAACATACTATTTCGTATTCCTTTGAAACATATTACTTCATATTCCTCTTAAACATACTACGACATATTCCTCATAAGCATACTGCTTCAAATTCCTCTCAAACATACTACTTCATATTCCTCTTAAATATACTACTTCATATTCCTCCTAAACATACTACTTCATATTCCTCTTAAATATACTACTTCATATTCCTCTTAAATATACTAATTCATATTCCTCTAAAATATACAACTTCATATTCCTCTTAAATATACTACTTCATATTCCTCTTAAAGCTACTACTTCATATTCCTCTTAAACATACTACTTCATATTCCTCTTAAACAGACTATTTCGTATTCCTTTTAAACATATTACTTCATATTCCTCTTAAACATACTACGACATATTCCTCATAAGCATACTGCTTCAAATTCCTCTCAAACATACTACTTCATATTCCTCTTAAATATACTACTTCATATTCCTCCTAAACATACTACTTCATATTCCTCTTAAATATAC
The DNA here is from genome assembly GCA_958298945.1 of Atherix ibis. NCBI lineage: Eukaryota > Metazoa > Arthropoda > Insecta > Diptera > Athericidae > Atherix > Atherix ibis. The sequence goes on along the minus strand of OY282608.1, from coordinate 86,228,196 downwards.
TACTTCATATTCCGCTTAAAGATACTACTTCATATTCCTCTTAAACGAACTACTTCATATTCCTCTTAAACATACTACTTCATATTCCTCTTAAATATACTAATTCATATTCCTCTAAAATATACAACTTCATATTCCTCTTAAATATACTACTTCATATTCCTCTTAAAGCTAATACTTCATATTCCTCTTAAACATACTACTTCATATTCTTCTTAAACATACTACTTCATATTCCTTTTAAATATACTACTTGATATTCCTCTTAAACATACTACTTCATATTCCTCTTAAATATACTACTTCATATTCCTCCTAAACATACTACTTCATATTCCTCTTAAACATACTATTTCTTATTCCTCTTAAACATACTACTTCATATTCCTCTTAAACATACTACTTCATATTCCTCTTAAACATTCTGCTTCATATTCCTCTCAAACATACTACTTCATATTCCTCTTAAATATACTACTTCATATTCCTCTTAAACATACTACTTCATATTCCTCTTAAACATACTACTTAATATTCTCTTAAATATACTACTTCACATTCCTCTTAAACATACTTCTTCATATTCCTCTTAAACATACTACTTCATATTCCTCTTAAACATACTACTTCATATTCCTCTTAAACATACTACTTCATATTCATCTTAAACATACTACTTCATATTCCTTTTAAACATACTACTTCATATTCCTCTTAAATTTATTACTTCATATTCCTCTTAAACATACTACTTCATAATCCTCTTAAATATACTACTTCATATACCTCTTAAACATACTACTTCATATTCACCTTAAACATACTACTTCATATTTCTCTTAAATATACAACTTCATATTCCTCTTAAATATATTACTTCATATTCCTCTTAAAGCTACTACTTCACATTCCTCTTAAACATACTACTTCATATTCCTCTTAAACATACTACTTCATATTCCTCTTAAATATACTACTTCATATTCCTCTTAAACATACTATTTCATATTCCTCTTAAACATACTACTTCATATTCCTTTTAAACATACTACTTCATATTCCTCTTAAACATACTACTTCATATTCTTCTTAAATATACTACTTCATATTCCTCTTAAACATAGTACTTCATATTCCTCTTAAACATACTACTTCATACTCCTCTTAAACATACTACTTCATATTCCTCCTAAACATACTGCTTCATATTCCTCTTAAATATACTACTTCATATTCCTCTTAAACATACTACTTCATATTCCTCTTAAACATACTACTTCATATTCCTCTTAAACATTCTGCTTCATATTCCTCTCAAACATACTACTTCATATTCCTCTTAAATATACTACTTCATATTCCTCTTAAACATACTACTTCATATTCCTCTTAAACATACTACTTAATATTCTCTTAAATATACTACTTCACATTCCTCTTAAACATACTATTTCATATTCCTCTTAAACATACTACTTCATATTCCTCTTAAACATACTACTTCATATTCCTCTTAAATATACTACTTCATATTCATCTTAAACATACTACTTCATATTTCTCATAAATATACTACTTCATATTCCTCTTAAATATACTACTTCATATTCCTCTTAAATATACTACTTCATATTCCTCTAAAACATACTACTTCATATTCCTTTTAAACATACTACTTCATATTCCTCTTAAATTTATTACTTCATATTCCTCTTAAACATACTACTTCATATTCCTCTTAAACATACTACTTCATATTCCTCTTAAACATACTACTTCATATTCCTCTTAAACATACTACTTCATATTCCTCTGAAATATACTACTTCATATTCCTCTTAAACATACTACTTCATATTCCTCTTAAACATACTACTTCATATTCCTTTTAAACATACTACTTCATATTCCTTTTAAACATACTACTTCATATTCCCCTTAAATATACTACTTCATATTCCTCTTAAACATACTACTTCATATTCCTCTTAAACATACTACTTCATATTCCTCTCAAACCAACAAACCAACAAACCAACAAACCAACAAACCAACAAATCAACAAACCAACACACCAACAAACCAACAACCAACAAACCAATAATCCAACAAATTAACAAACCAACAACCAAAAAACCAACAAACCAACAAACCAACATACCAACAAACCAACAACCAACAAACCAATAATCCAACAAATCAACAAACCAACAAACCAAAAAACCAACAAACCAACAAACCAACCAACCAACAGACCAACAAACCAACAAACCAACAAACCAACAAACCAACAAACCAACAAACCAACAAACGAACAAACCAAAAAACCAACAAACCTGCAAACCAACAAACCAAAAAACCAACAAACCAACAAACCAACAAACCAAGAAACCAACAAACCAACAAAAAAACAAACCAACAAACCAACAAACCAACAAACCAAGAAACGAACAAACCAACACACCAACAAACCAACAAAGCAACAAACCAACAAACCAACAAACCAACAAACCAACAAACCAACAAACCAACAAACCAACAAACCAACAAACCAACAAACCAACATACCAACAAACCAACAAAACAATAAACCAACAAACCAACGAGCTAACAAACCAACAAACCAACAAACCAACAAACCAACAAACCAACAAACCAACAAATTAACAACCCAACAAACCAACAAACCAACAAACCAACAAACCAACAAACCAACAAACCAACAAACCAACAAACCAACAAACCAACAAACCAACAAATTAACAAATCAACAAACCAACAAGCCAACAAACCAACAAACCAAAAAACCAACAAACCAACAAACTAACAAACCAACAAACCAACAAAAGAACCAACCAACAAACCAACAAACCAACAAACCAACAACCCAACAAACCAACAAACCAACAAACCAATAAACCAACAAACCAACAAACCAACAAACCAACAAACCAACAAACCAACAAACCAACATACCAACGAACCAACAAACCAAAAAACCAACAAACCAACAAACCAAAAAACCAACAAACCAACAAACCAACAAATGAACAAACCAACAAACTAACAAACCAACAAACCAACAAGCCAACAAACCAACAAACCAACAAACCAACAAACCAACAAACCAACAAACCAACAAACCAACAAACCAACAAACCAACAAACCAACAAACCAACAAACCAACAAACCAACAAACCAACAAACCTACAAACCAACAAACAAACAAACCAACAAACCAACAAGCCAACAAACCAACAAACGAACAAACCAACGAACCAACAAACCAACTCACCAGCAAACCAACAAACGAACAAGCCAACAAACCAACAAACCAACAAACCAACAAACCAACAAACCAACAAACCAACAAACCAACAAACCAACAAACCAAGAAACCAATAGACCAACAAACCAACAAATTAACAAACCAACAAACCAACAAACCAACAAACCAACAAACCAACAAACCACCAAACGAACAAACCAACAAACCAACTCACCAGCAAACCAACAAACGAACAAGCCAACAAACCAACAAACCAACAAACCAACAAACCAACAAACCAACAAACCAACAAACCAACAAACCAACAAACCAACAAACCAACAAACCAATAGACCAACAAACCAACAAATTAACAAACCAACAAACCAACAAACCAACAAACCAACAAACCAACAAACCAACAAACTAACAAACCAACAAACCAACAAACCAACAAACTAACAAACTAACAAAACAACAAACCAACAAACCAACAAACCAACAAACCAACAAACCAACAAACCAACAAACCAACAAACCAAAAAACCAACAAACCAACAAACTAACAAACCAACAAACCAACAGAAGAACCAACCAACAAACCAACAAACCAACAAACCAACAAACCAACAAACCAAAATAGCAAAAAAAGAACATAGCAACAAAAGAATAAGCCAAGAAACCAACAAACCAACAAACCAACAAACCAACAAACCAACAAACCAACAAACCAACAAACCAACAAACCAACAAACCAACAAATCAACAAACCAATAAACCAACAAACCAACAAACCAACAAACCAATAAACCAACAAACCGAAAACGAACAAACAAACAAACCAACAAACCAACACACCAACAAACCAACAACCAACAAACCAATAATCCAACAAATCAACAAACCAACAAACCAAAAAACCAACAAACCAACAAACCAACATACCAACAAACCAACAACCAACAAACCAATAATCCAACAAACCAACAAACCAACAAACCAACCAACCAACAAACCAACAAACCAACAAACCAACAAACCAACAAACCAACAAACCAACAAACCAACAAACCAACAAACAAACAAACCAACAAACCAACAAACTAACAAACCAAGAAACGAACAAACCAACACACCAACAAACCAACAAAACAACAAACCAACAAACCAACAAACCAATAAACCAACAAACCAACAAACCAACAAATCAACAAACCAATAAACCAACAAACCAACAAACCAACAAACCAATAAACCAACAAACCGAAAACGAACAAACAAACAAACCAACAAACCAACACACCAACAAACCAACAACCAACAAACCAATAATCCAACAAATCAACAAACCAACAAACCAAAAAACCAACAAACCAACAAACCAACATACCAACAAACCAACAACCAACAAACCAATAATCCAACAAACCAACAAACCAACAAACCAACCAACCAACAAACCAACAAACCAACAAACCAACAAACCAACAAACCAACAAACCAACAAACCAACAAACCAACTAACCAACAAACCAACAAAAGAACAAGCCAACAAACCACAAACCAACTAACCAACAACGCAACAAACCAACAAACCAGCAAACCAACAAACCAACAAACCAACAAACCAACAAACCAACACACCAACAAACCAACAAACCAACAAACCAACAAACCAACAAACCAACAAACCAACAAACCAATAAAACAACAAACCAAAAACCAACAAATTAACAAACCAACAAACCAACAAACCAACAAACCAACAAACCAACAAACTAACAAACCACCAAACCAACAAACCAACAAACCAACAAACCAACAAACCAACAAACCAACAAACCAACAAACAAACAAACCAACAAACCAACAAACCAACAAACCAACAAACCAACAAACCAACAAACCAACAAACCAACAAACCAACAAACCAACAAACCAACAAACCAACAAACCAGCAAACCAACAAACCAACAAACCACCAAACCAACAAATCAACAAACCAACAAAAAAACAAACCAACAAACCAACAAACCAACAAACCAACAAACCAACAAACCAACAAAGCAACAAACCAACAAACCAACAAACCAACAAACGAACAAACGAACAAACCAAAAAACCAACAAACCAACAAATCAACAAACCAACAAACCAACAAACCAACAAACCAACAAACCAACAAACCAACAAACCAATAAACCAACAAACCAACAAACCAACTAACCAACAAACCAACAAAAGAACAAGCCAACAAACCAACAAACCAACAAACCAACAACGCAACAAACCAACAAACCAACAAACCAACAAACCAACAAACCAACAAACCAACAAACCAACAAACCAACAAACCAACAAACCAACAAACCAACAAACCAACAAACCAACAAACCAACAAACCAACAAACCAACAAACCAACAAACCAACAAACCAACAAACCAATAAACCAACAAACCAAAAACCAACAAATTAACAAACCAACAAACCAACAAACCAATAAACCAACAAACTAACAAACCACCAAACCAACAAACCAACAAACCAACAAACCAACAAACCAACAAACCAACAAACTAACAAACCAACAAATCAACAAACGAACAAACCAACGAACCAACTAACCAACACACCAACAAACCAACAAACGAACAAGCCAACAAACCAACAAACCAACAAACCAACAAACCAACAAACCAACAAACCAACAAACCAACAAATCAACAAACCAAAACACCAACAAACCAACAACCAACAAACCAATAATCCAACAAATCAACAAACCAACAACCAAAAGACCAACAAACCAACAAACCAACATACCAACAAACCAACAACCAACAAACCAATAATCCAACAAATCAACAAACCAACAAACCAAAAAACCAACAAACCAACAAACCAACCAACCAACAAACCAACAAACAAACAAACCAACAAACCAACACACCAACAAACCAACAACCAACAAACCAATAATCCAACAAATCAACAAACCAACAAACCAAAAAACCAACAAACCAACAAACCAACATACCAACAAACCAACAACCAACAAACCAATAATCCAACAAACCAACAAACCAACAAACCAACCAACCAACAAACCAACAAACCAACAAACCAACAAACCAACAAACCAACAAACCAACAAACCAACAAACCAACAAACAAACAAACCAACAAACCAACAAACTAACAAACCAAGAAACGAACAAACCAACACACCAACAAACCAACAAAGCAACAAACCAACAAACCAACAAACCAATAAACCAACAAACCAACAAACCAACAAACCAACAAACCAACATACCAACAAACCAACAAAACAATAAACCAACACTCCAACGAGCTAACAAACCAACAAACCAACAAACCAACAAACCAACAAACCAACAAACCAACAAACCAACAAACCAACAAACCAACAAATTAACAAACCAACAAACCAACAAACCAACAAACCAACAAACCAACAAACCAACAAACCAACAAACCAACAAACCAACAAACCAACAGACCAACAAACCAACAAGCCAACAAACCAACAAACCAAAAAACCAACAAACCAACAAACTAACAAACCAACAAACCAACAAAAGAACCAACCAGCAAACCAACAAACCAACAAACCAACAACCCAACAAACCAACAAACCAACAAACCAACAAACCAACAAACCAACAAACCTACAAACCAACATACCAACGAACCAACAAACCAAAAAACCAACAAACCAACAAACCAAGAAACCAACAAACCAACAAACCAAAAAATGAACAAACCAACAAACTAACAAACCAACAAACCAACAAGCCAACAAACCAACAAACCAACAAACTAACAAACCAACAAACCAACAAACCAACAAACCAACAAACCAACAAACCAATAAACCAACAAACCAACAAACCAACAAACCAACAAACCAACAAACCAACAAACCAACAAACAAACAAACCAACAAACCAACAAGCAAACAAACCAACAAACAAACAAACCAACAAACCAACAAACCAACAAACCAATAAACTAACAAATCAACAAACAAACAAACCAACAAACCAACAAATTAACAAACCAAAAAACCTACAAATCAACAAACGAACAAACCAACGAACCAACAAACCAACAAACCAACTCACCAGCAAACCAACAAACGAACAAGCCAACAAACCAACAAACCAACAAACCAACAATCCAACAAACCAACAAACCAACAAACCAACAAACCAACAAACCAACAAACCATGAAACCAATAGACCAACAAACCAACAAATTAACAAACCAACAAACCAAAAAACCAACAAACCAACAAACGAACAAGCCAACAAACCAACAAACCAACAAACCAACAAACCAACAAACCAACAAACCAACAAACCAACAAACCAACAAGCAAACAAACCAACAAACAAACAAACCAACAAACAAACAAACCAACAAACCAACAAACCAACAAACCAATAAACTAACAAATCAACAAACAAACAAACCAACAAACCAACAAATTAACAAAAGAACCAACCAGCAAACCAACAAACCAACAAACCAACAACCCAACAAACCAACAAACCAACAAACCAACAAACCAACAAACCAACAAACCTACAAACCAAGAAACCAACAAACCAACAAACCAAAAAATGAACAAACCAACAAACTAACAAACCAACAAACCAACAAGCCAACAAACCAACAAACCAACAAACTAACAAACCAACAAACCAACAAACCAACAAACCAACAAACCAACAAACCAATAAACCAACAAACCAACAAACCAACAAACCAACAAACCAACAAACCAACAAACCAACAAACAAACAAACCAACAAACCAACAAGCAAACAAACCAACAAACAAACAAACCAACAAACCAACAAACCAACAAACCAATAAACTAACAAATCAACAAACAAACAAACCAACAAACCAACAAACCAACAAAAGAACCAACCAGCAAACCAACAAACCAACAAACCAACAACCCAACAAACCAACAAACCAACAAACCAACAAACCAACAAACCAACAAACCTACAAACCAACATACCAACGAACCAACAAACCAAAAAACCAACAAACCAACAAACCAAGAAACCAACAAACCAACAAACCAAAAAATGAACAAACCAACAAACTAACAAACCAACAAACCAACAAGCCAACAAACCAACAAACCAACAAACTAACAAACCAACAAACCAACAAACCAACAAACCAACAAACCAACAAACCAATAAACCAACAAACCAACAAACCAACAAACCAACAAACCAACAAACCAACAAACCAACAAACAAACAAACCAACAAACCAACAAGCAAACAAACCAACAAACAAACAAACCAACAAACCAACAAACCAACAAACCAATAAACTAACAAATCAACAAACAAACAAACCAACAAACCAACAAATTAACAAACCAACAAACCTACAAATCAACAAACGAACAAACCAACGAACCAACAAACCAACAAACCAACTCACCAGCAAACCAACAAACGAACAAGCCAACAAACCAACAAACCAACAAACCAACAATCCAACAAACCAACAAACCAACAAACCAACAAACCAACAAACCAACAAACCATGAAACCAATAGACCAACAAACCAACAAATTAACAAACCAACAAACCAAAAAACCAACAAACCAACAAACGAACAAGCCAACAAACCAACAAACCAACAAACCAACAAACCAACAAACCAACAAACCAACAAACCAACAAACCAACAAACCAACAAACCAACAAACCAACTCACCAGCAAACCAACAAACGAACAAGCCAACAAACCAACAAACCAACAAACCAACAAACCAACAAACCAACAAACCAACAAACCAACAAACCAGCAAACCAACAAACCAACAAACCAATAGACCAACAAACCAACAAACCAACGAACCAACAAACCAAAAAACCAACAAACCAACAAACCAAGAAACCAACAAACCAACAAACCAGCAAATGAACAAACCAACAAACCAACAAACCAACAAACCAACAAACCAACAAACCAACAAACCAACAAACCAACAAACCAACAAACCAACAAACCAACAAACCAACAAACCAACAAACCATCAAACCAACAAACCAACAAACCAACAAACCAACAAACCAACAAACCAACAAACCAACAAACCAACAAACCAACAAACCAACAAATTAACAAGCGAACAAACCAACAAACCAACAAACCAACAAACCAACAAACCAACAAACGAACAAACCAACAAACCAACAAACCAACAAACTAACAAATCAACAAACAAACAAACCAAAAAACCAACAAAACAACAAACTAACAAACCAACAAACCAACAAACCAACAAACCAACAAACCAACAAACCAACAAACCAACAAACTAACAAACCAACAAAGCAACAAACCAACAAACCAACAAACTAACAAACCAACAAACCAACAAAAGAACAAGCCAACAAACCAACAAACCAACAAACCAACAACCCAACAACCCAACAAACAAACAAACCAACAAACCAACAAACCAACACACCAACAAACCAACAAACCAACAAACCAACAAACCAACAAACCAACAAACCAACAAACGAACAAACCAAAAAACCAACAAACCAACAAATCAACAAACCAACAAACCAACAAACCAACAAACGAACAAACCAAAAAACCAATAAACCAACAAACCAACAAACCAACTAACCAACAAACCAACAAAAGAACAAGCCAACAAACCACAAACCAACTAACCAACAACGCAACAAACCAACAAACCAGCAAACCAACAAACCAACAAACCAACAAACCAACAAACCAACACACCAACAAACCAACAAACCAACAAACCAACAAACCAACAAACCAACAAACCAACAAACCAATAAAACAACAAACCAAAAACCAACAAATTAACAAACCAACAAACCAACAAACCAACAAACCAACAAACCAACAAACTAACAAACCACCAAACCAACAAACCAACAAACCAACAAACCAACAAACCAACAAACCAACAAACCAACAAACAAACAAACCAACAAACCAACAAACCAACAAACCAACAAACCAACAAACCAACAAACCAACAAACCAACAAACCAACAAACCAACAAACCAACAAACCAACAAACCAGCAAACCAACAAACCAACAAACCACCAAACCAACAAATCAACAAACCAACAAAAAAACAAACCAACAAACCAACAAACCAACAAACCAACAAACCAACAAACCAACAAAGCAACAAACCAACAAACCAACAAACCAACAAACGAACAAACGAACAAACCAAAAAACCAACAAACCAACAAATCAACAAACCAACAAACCAACAAACCAACAAACCAACAAACCAACAAACCAACAAACCAATAAACCAACAAACCAACAAACCAACTAACCAACAAACCAACAAAAGAACAAGCCAACAAACCAACAAACCAACAAACCAACAACGCAACAAACCAACAAACCAACAAACCAACAAACCAACAAACCAACAAACCAACAAACCAACAAACCAACAAACCAACAAACCAACAAACCAACAAACCAACAAACCAACAAACCAACAAACCAACAAACCAACAAACCAACAAACCAACAAACCAATAAACCAACAAACCAAAAACCAACAAATTAACAAACCAACAAACCAACAAACCAATAAACCAACAAACTAACAAACCACCAAACCAACAAACCAACAAACCAACAAACCAACAAACCAACAAACCAACAAACTAACAAACCAACAAATCAACAAACGAACAAACCAACGAACCAACTAACCAACACACCAACAAACCAACAAACGAACAAGCCAACAAACCAACAAACCAACAAACCAACAAACCAACAAACCAACAAACCAACAAACCAACAAATCAACAAACCAAAACACCAACAAACCAACAACCAACAAACCAATAATCCAACAAATCAACAAACCAACAACCAAAAGACCAACAAACCAACAAACCAACATACCAACAAACCAACAACCAACAAACCAATAATCCAACAAATCAACAAACCAACAAACCAAAAAACCAACAAACCAACAAACCAACCAACCAACAAACCAACAAACCAACAAACCAACAAACCAACAAACCAACAAACCAACAAACCAACAAACCAACAAACGAACAAACCAAAAAACCAACAAACCAGCAAACCAACAAACCAAAAAACCAACAAACCAACAAACCAACAAACCAAGAAACCAACAAACCAACAAACAAACAAACCAACAAACCAACAAACCAACAAACCAAGAAACGAACAAACCAACACACCAACAAACCAACAAAGCAACAAACCAACAAACCAACAAACCAACAAACCAACAAACCAACAAACCAACAAACCAACAAACCAACAAACCAACAAACCAACATACCAACAAACCAACAAAACAATAAACCAACAAACCAACGAGCTAACAAACCAACAAACCAACAAACCAACAAACCAACAAACCAACAAACCAACAAATTAACAACCCAACAAACCAACAAACCAACAAACCAACAAACCAACAAACCAACAAACCAACAAACCAACAAACCAACAAACCAACAAACCAACAAACCAACAAATTAACAAATCAACAAACCAACAAGCCAACAAACCAACAAACCAAAAAACCAACAAACCAACAAACTAACAAACCAACAAACCAACAAAAGAACCAACCAACAAACCAACAAACCAACAAACCAACAACCCAACAAACCAACAAACCAACAAACCAATAAACCAACAAACCAACAAACCAACAAACCAACAAACCAACAAACCAACAAACCAACATACCAACGAACCAACAAACCAAAAAACCAACAAACCAACAAACCAAAAAACCAACAAACCAACAAACCAACAAATGAACAAACCAACAAACTAACAAACCAACAAACCAACAAGCCAACAAACCAACAAACCAACAAACCAACAAACCAACAAACCAACAAACCAACAAACCAACAAACCAACAAACCAACAAACCAACAAACCAACAAACCAACAAACCAACAAACCAACAAACCAACAAACCTACAAACCAACAAACAAACAAACCAACAAACCAACAAGCCAACAAACCAACAAACGAACAAACCAACGAACCAACAAACCAACTCACCAGCAAACCAACAAACGAACAAGCCAACAAACCAACAAACCAACAAACCAACAAACCAACAAACCAACAAACCAACAAACCAACAAACCAAGAAACCAATAGACCAACAAACCAACAAATTAACAAACCAACAAACCAACAAACCAACAAACCAACAAACGAACAAGCCAACAAACCAACAAACCAACAAACCAACAACCCAACAAACGAACAAACCAACAAACCAACTCACCAGCAAACCAACAAACGAACAAGCCAACAAACCAACAAACCAACAAACCAACAAACCAACAAACCAACAAACCAACAAACCAACAAACCAACAAACCAACAAACCAACAAACCAATAGACCAACAAACCAACAAATTAACAAACCAACAAACCAACAAACCAACAAACCAACAAACCAACAAACCAACAAACTAACAAACCAACAAACCAACAAACCAACAAACTAACAAACTAACAAAACAACAAACCAACAAACCAACAAACCAACAAACCAACAAACCAACAAACCAACAAACCAACAAACCAAAAAACCAACAAACCAACAAACTAACAAACCAACAAACCAACAGAAGAACCAACCAACAAACCAACAAACCAACAAACCAACAAACCAACAAACCAACAAACCAACAAACCAACAAACCAACAAACCAAAATAGCAAAAAAAGAACATAGCAACAAAAGAATAAGCCAACAAACCAACAAACCAACAAACCAACAAACCAACAAACCAACAAACCAACAAACCAACAAACCAACAAACCAACAAACCAACAAATCAACAAACCAATAAACCAACAAACCAACAAACCAACAAACCAATAAACCAACAAACCGAAAACGAACAAACAAACAAACCAACAAACCAACACACCAACAAACCAACAACCAACAAACCAATAATCCAACAAATCAACAAACCAACAAACCAAAAAACCAACAAACCAACAAACCAACATACCAACAAACCAACAACCAACAAACCAATAATCCAACAAATCAACAAACCAACAAACCAAAAAACCAACAAACCAACAAACCAACCAACCAACAAACCAACAAACCAACAAACCAACAAACCAACAAACCAACAAACCAACAAACCAACAAACCAACAAACAAACAAACCAACAAACCAACAAACTAACAAACCAAGAAACGAACAAACCAACACACCAACAAACCAACAAAGCAACAAACCAACAAACCAACAAACCAATAAACCAACAAACCAACAAACCAACAAACCAACAAACCAACATACCAACAAACCAAGAAAACAATAAACCAACACTCCAACGAGCTAACAAACCAACAAACCAACAAACCAACAAACCAACAAACCAACAAACCAACAAACCAACAAATTAACAAACCAACAAACCAACAAACCAACAAACCAACAAACCAACAAACCAACAAACCAACAAACCAACAGACCAACAAACCAACAAGCCAACAAACCAACAAACCAAAAAACCAACAAACCAACAAACTAACAAACCAACAAACCAACAAAAGAACCAACCAGCAAACCAACAAACCAACAAACCAACAACCCAACAAACCAACAAACCAACAAACCAACAAACCAACAAACCAACAAACCTACAAACCAACATACCAACGAACCAACAAACCAAAAAACCAACAAACCAACAAACCAAGAAACCAACAAACCAACAAACCAAAAAATGAACAAACCAACAAACTAACAAACCAACAAACCAACAAGCCAACAAACCAACAAACCAACAAACTAACAAACCAACAAACCAACAAACCAACAAACCAACAAACCAACAAACCAATAAACCAACAAACCAACAAACCAACAAACCAACAAACCAACAAACCAACAAACCAACAAACAAACAAACCAACAAACCAACAAGCAAACAAACCAACAAACAAACAAACCAACAAACCAACAAACCAACAAACCAATAAACTAACAAATCAACAAACAAACAAACCAACAAACCAACAAATTAACAAACCAACAAACCTACAAATCAACAAACGAACAAACCAACGAACCAACAAACCAACAAACCAACTCACCAGCAAACCAACAAACGAACAAGCCAACAAACCAACAAACCAACAAACCAACAAACCAACAAACCAACAAACCAACAAACCAACAAACCAACAAACCAACAAACCAACAAACCATGAAACCAATAGACCAACAAACCAACAAATTAACAAACCAACAAACCAAAAAACCAACAAACCAACAAACGAACAAGCCAACAAACCAACAAACCAACAAACCAACAAACCAACAAACCAACAAACCAACAAACCAACAAACCAACAAACCAACAAACCAACTCACCAGCAAACCAACAAACGAACAAGCCAACAAACCAACAAACCAACAAACCAACAAACCAACAAACCAACAAACCAACAAACCAACAAACCAACAAACCAGCAAACCAACAAACCAACAAACCAATAGACCAACAAACCAACAAACCAACAAACCAACAAACCAACAAACTAACAAACCAACAAACCAACAAACCAACAAACCAACAAACTAACAAACCAACAAACCAACAAACCAACAAACCAACAAACCAACAAACCAACAAACCAACAAACCAACAAACCAACAAACCAACAAACCAACAAACCAACAAACTAACAAACTAACAAAACAACAAACCAACAAACCAACAAACCAACAAACCAACAAACTAACAAACCAACAAACCAACAAACCAACAAACTAACAAACTAACAAAACAACAAACCAACAAACCAATACACCAACAAACCAACAAACCAACAAACCAACAAACCAATAAACCAAGAAACCGAAAACGAACAAACAAACAAACCAACAAACCAACACACCAACAAACCAACAACCAACAAACCAATAATCCAACAAATCAACAAACCAACAAACCAAAAGACCAACAAACCAACAAACCAACATACCAACAAACCAACAACCAACAAACCAATAATCCAACAAATCAACAAACCAACAAACCAAAAAACCAACAAACCAACAAACCAACCAACCAACAAACCAACAAACCAACAAACCAACAAACCAACAAACCAACAAACCAACAAACCAACAAACCAACAAACAAACAAACCAACAAACCAACAAACTAACAAACCAAGAAACGAACAAACCAACACACCAACAAACCAACAAGGCAATAAACCAACAAACCAACAAACCAATAAACCAACAAACCAACAAACCAACAAACCAACAAACCAACATACCAACAAAACAATAAACCAACAAACCAACGAGCTAACAAACCAACAAACCAACAAACCAACAAACTAACAAACCAACAAACCAACAAACCAACAAACCAACAAATTAACAAACCAACAAACCAACAAACCAACAAACCAACAAACCAACAAACTAACAAACCAACAAACCAACAGACCAACAAACCAACAAGCCAACAAACCAACAAACCAAAAAACCAACAAACCAACAAACTAACAAACCAACAAACCAACAAAAGAACCAACCAACAAACCAACAAACCAACAAACCAACAACCCAAAAACCAACAAACCAACAAACCAACAAACCAACAAACCAACAAACCAACAAACCAACAAACCAACAAACCAACATACCAACGAACCAACAAACCAAAAAACCAACAAACCAACAAACCAAGAAACCAACAAACCAACAAACCAAAAAATGAACAAACCAACAAACTAACAAACCAACAAACCAACAAGCCAACAAACCAACAAACCAACAAACTAACAAACCAACAAACCAACAAACCAACAAACCAACAAACCAACAAACCAATAAACCAACAAACCAACAAACCAACAAACCAACAAACCAACAAACCAACAAACCAACAAACAAACAAACCAACAAACCAACAAGCAAACAAACCAACAAACAAACAAACCAACAAACCAACAAACCAACAAACCAATAAACTAACAAATCAACAAACAAACAAACCAACAAACCAACAAATCAACAAACCAACAAACCTACAAATCAACAAACGAACAAACCAACGAACCAACAAACCAACAAACCAACTCACCAGCAAACCAACAAACGAACAAGCCAACAAACCAACAAACCAACAAACCAACAAACCAACAAACCAACAAACCAACAAACCAACAAACCAACAAACCATGAAACCAATAGACCAACAAACCAACAAATTAACAAACTAACAAACCAAAAAACCAACAAACCAACAAACGAACAAGCCAACAAACCAACAAACCAACAAACCAACAAACCAACAAACCAACAAACCAACAAACCAACAAACCAACAAGCCAACAAACCAACAAACCAAAAAACCAACAAAACAACAAACTAACAAACCAACAAACCAACAAAAGAACCAACCAACAAACCAACAAACCAACAAACCAACAACCCAACAAACCAACAAACCAACAAACCAACAAACCAACAAACCAACAAACCAACAAACCAACAAACCAACAAACCAACATACCAACGAACCAACAAACCAAAAAACCAACAAACAAACAAACCAAGAAACCAACAAACCAACAAACCAACAAATGAACAAACCAACAAACTAACAAACCAACAAACCAACAAACCAAAAAACCAACAAACCAACAAACCAACAAACCAACAAACCAACAAACCAACAAACCAACAAACCAACAAACCAACAAACCAACAAACCAACAAATCAACAAGCCAACAAACCAACAAACCAACAAACAAACAAACCAACAAACCAACAAACCAACAAACCAACAGACCAATAAACTAACAAATCAACAAACAAACAAACCAACAAACCAACAAATCAACAAACCAACAAACCAACAAATCAGCAAACGAACAAACCAACGAACCAACAAACCAACACACCAACAAACCAACAAACCAACAAACCAACAAACCAATATACCAACATAGCTACAAAAGAACATAGCAACAAAAGGACAAACCAACAAACCAACAAACCAACAAACCAACAAACCAACAAACCAACAAACCAACAAACCAACAAACCAACAAACCAACAACCCAACAAACCAACAAACCAACAAACCAACAAACCAACAAACCAACAAACCAACAAACCAACAAACCAACAAAACAACAAACCAACAAACCAACAAACCAACAAACTAACAAACCAACAAACCAAAAAACCAACAAACCAATAAACCAACAAACCAACAAACCAACAAACCAACAAACCAACAAACCAACAAACCAACAAACCGACAAACCAACAAACCAACAAACCAATAAACCAACATAGCTACAATAGAACATAGCAACAAAAGGACAAACCAACAAACCAACAAACTAACAAACTAACAAACTAACAAACCAACAAACCAAGAAACCAACAAACCAACAAACCAATAAACTAACATAGCTACAAAAGAACATAGCAACAAAAGGAGAAACCAACAAACCAACAAACCAACAAACTAACAAACTAACAAACTAACAAACCAACAAACCAACAAACCAACAAACCAACAAACTAACAAACCAACAAACCAACAAACCAACAAACCAACAAACCAACAAAAGAACAAGCCAACAAACCAACATATCAACAAACCAACAACCCAACAAACCAACAAACCAACAAACCAACAAACCAACAAACCAACATACCAACAAACCAACAAAACAATAAACCAACAAATCAACAAGCTAACAAACCAACAAACCAACAAACCAACAAACCAACAAACCAACAAAAAAACAAACCAACAAATTAGCAAACCAACAAACCAACAAACCAACAAACCAACAAACCAACAAACCAACAAACCAACAAACCAACAAACCAACAAACCAACAAGTCAACAAACCAACAAACCAAAAAACCAACAAAACAACAAACTAACAAACCAACAAACCAACAAAAGAACCAACCAACAAACCAACAAACCAACAAACCAACAACCCAACAAACCAACAAACCAACAAACCAACAAACCAACAAACCAACAAACCAACAAACCAACATACCAACGAACCAACAAACCAAAAAACCAACAAACAAACAAACCAAGAAACCAACAAACCAACAAATGAACAAACCAACAAACTAACAAACCAACAAACCAACAAACCAAAAAACCAACAAACCAACAAACCAACAAACCAACAAACCAACAAACCAACAAACCAACAAACCAACAAACCAACAAACCAACAAACCAACAAATCAACAAGCCAACAAACCAACAAACAAACAAACAAACAAACCAACAAACCAACAAACCAACAAACCATTAAACTAACAAATCAACAAACAAACAAACCAATAAACCAACAAATCAACAAACCAACAAACCAACAAATCAGCAAACGAACAAACCAACGAACCAACAAACCAACACACCAACAAACCAACAAACCAACAAACCAACAAACCAATATACCAACATAGCTACAAAAGAACATAGCAACAAAAGGACAAACCAACAAACCAACAAACCAACAAACCAACAAACCAACAAACCAACAAACCAACAAACCAACAAACCAACAACCCAACAAACCAACAAACCAACAAACCAACAAACCAACAAACCAACAAACCAACAAACCAACAAACCAACAAACCAACAAACCAACAAACCAATAAACCAACAAACCAACAAAACAACAAACCAACAAACCAACAAACCAACAAACCAACAAACCAACAAACCAAAAAACCAACAAACCAATAAACCAACAAACCAACAAACCAACAAACCAACAAACCAACAAACCGACAAACCAACAAACCAACAAACCAATAAACCAACATAGCTACAAGAGAACATAGCAACAAAAGGACAAACCAACAAACCAACAAACTAACAAACTAACAAACTAACAAACCAACAAACCAAGAAACCAACAAACCAACAAACCAATAAACCAACATAGCTACAAAAGAACATAGCAACAAAAGGACAAACCAACAAACCAACAAACCAACAAACTAACAAACTAACAAACTAACAAACCAACAAACCAACAAACCAACAAACCAATAAACTAACAAACCAACAAACCAACAAACCAACAAAAGAACAAGCCAACAAACCAACATATCAACAAACCAACAACCCAGCAAACCAACAAACCAACAAACCAACAAACCAACAAACCAACAAACCAACAAACCAACAAACCAACAAACCAACAAACCAACAAACCAACAAACCAACAAACCAACAAACCAACAAACCAACAAACCAATAAACCAACAAATCAACAAACAAACAAACCAACAAACCAACAAACCAACGAACCAACAAGCGAACAAACCAACAAACCAACAAACCAACAAACCAACAAACCAACAAAATAACAAACCAACAAACCAACAAACCAACAAACCAACAAACCAACAAACCAACAAACCAACAAACCAACAAACCAACAAACCAACAAACCAACAAACCAACAAACCAACAAACCAACAAACCAACAAACCAACAAATCAACAAACGAACAAACCAGCAAACCAACAAACCAATAAACCAACAAACCAACAAAACAACAAACCAACAAAACAACAAACCAACAAACCAACAAACCAACAAACCAACAACGCAACAAACCAACAAACCAACAAACCAACAAACCAACAAACCAACAAACCAACAAACCAACAAACCAACAAACCAACAAACCAACAAACCAACAAACCAACAAACCAACAAACCAACAAAGCAACAAACCAACAAACCAACAGACCAACAAACCAACAAACCAACAGACCAATAAAACAACAAACCAACAAACCAACAAACCAACAAACCAACAAACCAACAAACCAACAAACCAACAAACCAACAAACCAACAAACCAACAAACCAACAAACCAACAAACCAACAAACCAACAAACCAACAAACCAACAAACCAACAAACCAACAAACCAACAAACCAACAAATCAACAAACCAACAAACCAACAAACCAACAAAAGAACAAGCCAACAAACCAACATATGAACAAACCAACAACCCAACAAACCAACAAACCAACAAACCAACAAACCAACAAACCAACAAACCAACAAACCAACAAACCAACAAACCAACAAACCAATAAACCAACAACCCAACAAACAAACAAACCAACAAACCAACAAATAAACGAACCAACAAGCGAACAAACCAACAAACCAACAAACCAACAAACCAACAAACCAATAAACCAACAAACCAACAAACAAACAAACCAACAAACCAACAAACCAACAAACCAACAAACCAACAAACGAACAAACCAACAAACCAACAAAGCAACAAACCAACAAACCAACAAACCAACAAACCAACAAACCAACAAACCAACAAACCAACATACCAACAAACCAACAAAACAATAAACCAACAAATCAACAAGCAAACAAACCAACAATCCAACAAACCAACGAACCAACAAACCAACAAACCAACAAACCAACAAACCAACAAAAAAACAAACCAACAAATTAACAAACCAACAAACCAACAAACCAACAAACCAACAAACCAACAAACCAACAAACCAACAAACCAACAAGCCAACAAACCAACAAACCAAAAAACCAACAAAACAACAAACTAACAAACCAACAAACCAACAAAAGAACCAACCAACGAACCAACAAACCAACAAACCAACAACCCAACAAACCAACAAACCAACAAACCAACAAACCAACAAACCAACAAACCAACAACCCAACAACCCAACATACCAACGAACCAACAAACCAAAAAACCAACAAACAAACAAACCAAGAAACCAACAAACCAACAAACCAACAAATGAACAAACCAACAAACTAACAAACCAACAAACCAACAAACCAAAAAACCAACAAACCAACAAACCAACAAACCAACAAACCAACAAACCAACAAACCAACAAACCAACAAACCAACAAACCAACAAACCAACAAACCAACAAACCAACAAGCCAACAAACCAACAAACCAACAAACAAACAAACCAACAAACCAACAAACCAACAAACCAACAAACCAATAAACTAACAAATCAACAAACAAACAAACCAACAAACCAACAAATCAACAAACCAACAAACCAACAAATCAGCAAACGAACAAACCAACGAACTAACAAACCAACACACCAACAAACCAACAAACGAACAAGCCAACAAACCAACAAACCAACAAACCAACAAACTAACAAACCAACAAACCAACAAACCAACTCACCAGCAAACCAACAAACGAACAAGCCAACAAACCAACAAACCAACAAACCAACAAACCAACAAACCAACAAACCAACAAACCAATAGACCAACAAACCAACAAATTAACAAACCAACAAACCAACAAACCAACAAACCAACAAACCAACAAACCAACAACCAACAAACCAATAATCCAACAAATCAACAAACCAACAAACCAAAAGACCAACAAACCAACAAACCAACATACCAACAAACCAACAAACCAACAAACCAACAAACCAACAAACCAACAAACCAACAAACCAACAAACCAATAAACCAACAAACCAACAAACCAACAAACCAACAAACCAACAAACCAACAAACCAACATAGCAACAAAAGAATATAGCAACAAAAGGAGAAACCAACAAACCAACAAACCAACAAACTAAGAAACTAATAAACTAACAAACTAACAAACTAACAAACCAACAAACCAACAAACCAACAAACCAACAAACCAACAAACCAACAAACCAACAAAAGAAAAAGCCAACAAACCAACATATCAACAAACCAACAACCCAACAAACCAACAAACCAACAAACCAACAAACCAACAAACCAACAAACCAACAAACCAACAACCCAACAAACCAACAAACCAACAAACCAACAAACCAACAAACCAACAAACCAACAAACCAACAAACCAACAAACCAACATACCAACGAACCAACAAACCAAAAAACCAACAAACCAACAAACCAACAAACCAACAAACCAACAAACCAAAAAATGAACAAACCAACAAACTAACAAACCAACAAACCAACAAGCCAACAAACCAACAATCCAACAAACTAACAAACCAACAAACCAACAAACCAACAAACCAACAAACCAACAAACCAATAAACCAACAAACCAACAAACCAACAAACCAACAAACCAACAAACCAACAAACCAACAAACAAACAAACCAACAAACCAACAAGCAAACAAACCAACAAACAAACAAACCAACAAACCAACAAACCAACAAACCAATAAACTAACAAAACAACAAGCAAACAAACCAACAAACCAACAAATCAACAAACCAACAAACCTACAAATCAACAAACGAACAAACCAACGAACCAACAAACCAACAAACCAACTCACCAGCAAACCAACAAACGAACAAGCCAACAAACCAACAAACCAACAAACCAACAAACCAACAAACCAACAAACCAACAAACCAACAAACCAACAAACCATGAAACCAATAGACCAACAAACCAACAAATTAACAAACCAACAAACCAAAAAACCAACAAACCAACAAACGAACAAGCCAACAAACCAACAAACCAACAAACCAACAAACCAACAAACCAACAAACCAACAAACCAACAAACCAACAAGCCAACAAACCAACAAACCAAAAAACCAACAAAACAACAAACTAACAAACCAACAAACCAACAAAAGAACCAACCAACAAACCAACAAACCAACAAACCAACAACCCAACAAACCAACAAACCAACAAACCAACAAACCAACAAACCAACAAACCAACAAACCAACAAACCAACAAACCAACATACCAACGAACCAACAAACCAAAAAACCAACAAACAAACAAACCAAGAAACCAACAAACCAACAAACCAACAAATGAACAAACCAACAAACTAACAAACCAACAAACCAACAAACCAAAAAACCAACAAACCAACAAACCAACAAACCAACAAACCAACAAACCAACAAACCAACAAACCAACAAACCAACAAACCAACAAACCAACAAACCAACAAATCAACAAGCCAACAAACCAACAAACCAACAAACAAACAAACCAACAAACCAACAAACCAACAAACCAACAAACCAATAAACTAACAAATCAACAAACAAACAAACCAACAAACCAACAAATCAACAAACCAACAAACCAACAAATCAGCAAACGAACAAACCAACGAACCAACAAACCAACACACCAACAAACCAACAAACCAACAAACCAACAAACCAATATACCAACATAGCTACAAAAGAACATAGCAACAAAAGGACAAACCAACAAACCAACAAACCAACAAACCAACAAACCAACAAACCAACAAACCAACAAACCAACAAACCAACAAACCAACAAACCAACAACCCAACAAACCAACAAACCAACAAACCAACAAACCAACAAACCAACAAACCAACAAACCAACAAACCAACAAACCAACAAAACAACAAACCAACAAACCAACAAACCAACAAACTAACAAACCAACAAACCAAAAAACCAACAAACCAATAAACCAACAAACCAACAAACCAACAAACCAACAAACCAACAAACCAACAAACCAACAAACCGACAAACCAACAAACCAACAAACCAATAAACCAACATAGCTACAATAGAACATAGCAACAAAAGGACAAACCAACAAACCAACAAACTAACAAACTAACAAACTAACAAACCAACAAACCAAGAAACCAACAAACCAACAAACCAATAAACTAACATAGCTACAAAAGAACATAGCAACAAAAGGAGAAACCAACAAACCAACAAACCAACAAACTAACAAACTAACAAACTAACAAACCAACAAACCAACAAACCAACAAACCAACAAACTAACAAACCAACAAACCAACAAACCAACAAACCAACAAACCAACAAAAGAACAAGCCAACAAACCAACATATCAACAAACCAACAACCCAACAAACCAACAAACCAACAAACCAACAAACCAACAAACCAACATACCAACAAACCAACAAAACAATAAACCAACAAATCAACAAGCTAACAAACCAACAAACCAACAAACCAACAAACCAACAAACCAACAAAAAAACAAACCAACAAATTAGCAAACCAACAAACCAACAAACCAACAAACCAACAAACCAACAAACCAACAAACCAACAAACCAACAAACCAACAAACCAACAAGTCAACAAACCAACAAACCAAAAAACCAACAAAACAACAAACTAACAAACCAACAAACCAACAAAAGAACCAACCAACAAACCAACAAACCAACAAACCAACAACCCAACAAACCAACAAACCAACAAACCAACAAACCAACAAACCAACAAACCAACAAACCAACATACCAACGAACCAACAAACCAAAAAACCAACAAACAAACAAACCAAGAAACCAACAAACCAACAAATGAACAAACCAACAAACTAACAAACCAACAAACCAACAAACCAAAAAACCAACAAACCAACAAACCAACAAACCAACAAACCAACAAACCAACAAACCAACAAACCAACAAACCAACAAACCAACAAACCAACAAATCAACAAGCCAACAAACCAACAAACCAACAAACAAACAAACCAACAAACCAACAAACCAACAAACCATTAAACTAACAAATCAACAAACAAACAAACCAACAAACCAACAAATCAACAAACCAACAAACCAACAAATCAGCAAACGAACAAACCAACGAACCAACAAACCAACACACCAACAAACCAACAAACCAACAAACCAACAAACCAATATACCAACATAGCTACAAAAGAACATAGCAACAAAAGGACAAACCAACGAACCAACAAACCAACAAACCAACAAACCAACAAACCAACAAACCAACAAACCAACAACCCAACAAACCAACAAACCAACAAACCAACAAACCAACAAACCAACAAACCAACAAACCAACAAACCAACAAACCAACAAACCAACAAACCAATAAACCAACAAACCAACAAAACAACAAACCAACAAACCAACAAACCAACAAACCAACAAACCAACAAACCAAAAAACCAACAAACCAATAAACCAACAAACCAACAAACCAACAAACCAACAAACCAACAAACCAACAAACCGACAAACCAACAAACCAACAAACCAATAAACCAACATAGCTACAAGAGAACATAGCAACAAAAGGACAAACCAACAAACCAACAAACTAACAAACTAACAAACTAACAAACCAACAAACCAAGAAACCAACAAACCAACAAACCAATAAACCAACATAGCTACAAAAGAACATAGCAACAAAAGGACAAACCAACAAACCAACAAACCAACAAACTAACAAACTAACAAACTAACAAACCAACAAACCAACAAACCAACAAACCAATAAACTAACAAACCAACAAACCAACAAACCAACAAAAGAACAAGCCAACAAACCAACATATCAACAAACCAACAACCCAACAAACCAACAAACCAACAAACCAACAAACCAACAAACCAACAAACCAACAAACCAATAAACCAACAAACCAACAAACCAACAAACCAACAAACCAACAAACCAACAAACCAACAAACCAATAAACCAACAAATCAACAAACAAACAAACCAACAAACCAACAAACCAACGAACCAACAAGCGAACAAACCAACAAACCAACAAACCAACAAACCAACAAACCAACAAACTAACAAACCAACAAACCAACAAACCAACAAACCAACAAACCAACAAACCAACAAACCAACAAACCAACAAACCAACAAACCAACAAACCAACAAACCAACAAACCAACAAACCAACAAATCAACAAACGAACAAACCAGCAAACCAACAAACCAATAAACCAACAAACCAACAAAACAACAAACCAACAAAACAACAAACCAACAAACCAACAAACCAACAAACCAACAACGCAACAAACCAACAAACCAACAAACCAACAAACCAACAAACCAACAAACCAACAAACCAACAAACCAACAAACCAACAAACCAACAAACCAACAAACCAACAAAGCAACAAACCAACAAACCAACAGACCAACAAACCAACAAACCAACAAACCAACAGACCAATAAAACAACAAACCAACAAACCAACA
Source organism: Atherix ibis (assembly GCA_958298945.1). NCBI lineage: Eukaryota > Metazoa > Arthropoda > Insecta > Diptera > Athericidae > Atherix > Atherix ibis. Next base: position 86,201,659 of record OY282608.1, on the reverse strand, counting down.
AACCAACAAACCAACAAACCAACAAACCAACAAACCAACAAACCAACAAACCAACAAACCAACAAACCAACAAACCAACAAACCAACAAACCAACAAACCAACAAACCAACAAACCAACAAACCAACAAACCAACAAACCAACAAACCAACAAACCAACAAAAGAACAAGCCAACAAACCAACATATGAACAAACCAACAACCCAACAAACCAACAAACCAACAAACCAACAAACCAACAAACCAACAAACCAACAAACCAACAAACCAACAAACCAATAAACCAACAACCCAACAAACAAACAAACCAACAAACCAACAAATAAACGAACCAACAAGCAAACAAACCAACAAACCAACAAACCAACAAACCAACAAACCAATAAACCAACAAACCAACAAACAAACAAACCAACAAACCAACAAACCAACAAACCAACAAACCAACAAACGAACAAACCAACAAACCAACAAAGCAACAAACCAACAAACCAACAAACCAACAAACCAACAAACCAACAAACCAACAAACCAACAAACCAACATACCAACAAACCAACAAAACAATAAACCAACAAATCAACAAGCAAACAAACCAACAATCCAACAAACCAACGAACCAACAAACCAACAAACCAACAAACCAACAAACCAACAAAAAAACAAACCAACAAATTAACAAACCAACAAACCAACAAACCAACAAACCAACAAACCAACAAACCAACAAACCAACAAACCAACAAACCAACAAACCAACAAGCCAACAAACCAACAAACCAAAAAACCAACAAAACAACAAACTAACAAACCAACAAACCAACAAAAGAACCAACCAACGAACCAACAAACCAACAAACCAACAACCCAACAAACCAACAAACCAACAAACCAACAAACCAACAAACCAACAAACCAACAACCCAACAACCCAACATACCAACGAACCAACAAACCAAAAAACCAACAAACAAACAAACCAAGAAACCAACAAACCAACAAACCAACAAATGAACAAACCAACAAACTAACAAACCAACAAACCAACAAACCAAAAAACCAACAAACCAACAAACCAACAAACCAACAAACCAACAAACCAACAAACCAACAAACCAACAAACCAACAAACCAACAAACCAACAAACCAACAAACCAACAAACCAACAAGCCAACAAACCAACAAACCAACAAACAAACAAACCAACAAACCAACAAACCAACAAACCAACAAACCAATAAACTAACAAATCAACAAACAAACAAACCAACAAACCAACAAATCAACAAACCAACAAACCAACAAATCAGCAAACGAACAAACCAACGAACTAACAAACCAACACACCAACAAACCAACAAACGAACAAGCCAACAAACCAACAAACCAACAAACCAACAAACTAACAAACCAACAAACCAACAAACCAACTCACCAGCAAACCAACAAACGAACAAGCCAACAAACCAACAAACCAACAAACCAACAAACCAACAAACCAACAAACCAACAAACCAACAAACCAACAAACTAATAGACCAACAAACCAACAAATTAACAAACCAACAAACCAACAAACCAACAAACCAACAAACCAACAAACCAACAAACCAACAAACCAACAAACCAACAAACCAACAAACCAACAAACCAACAAACTAACAAACTAACAAACCAACAAACCAACAAACCAACAAACCAACAAACCAACAAACCAACAAACCAACAAACCAACAAACCAACAAACCAATAAACCAACAAACCAACAAACCAACAAACCAACAAACCAACAAACCAACAAACCAACATAGCAACAAAAGAATATAGCAACAAAAGGACAAACCAACAAACCAACAAACCAACAAACTAAGAAACTAATAAACTAACAAACTAACAAACTAACAAACCAACAAACCAACAAACCAACAAACCAACAAACCAACAAACCAACAAACCAACAAAAGAACAAGCCAACAAACCAACATATCAACAAACCAACAACCCAACAAACCAACAAACCAACAAACCAACAAACCAACAAACCAACAAACCAACAAACCAACAAACCAACAAACCAATAAACCAACAAACCAACAAACAAACAAACCAACAAACCAACAAACCAACGAACCAACAAGCGAACAAGCGAACAAACCAACAAACCAACAAACCAACAAACCAATAAACCAACAAACCAACAAACAAACAAACCAACAAACCAACAAACCAACAAACCAACAAACAAACAAACAAACAAACCAACGAAGCAACAAACCAACAAGCCAACAAACCAACAAACCAACAAACCAACAAACCAACAAACCAACATACCAACAAAACAATAAACCAACAAATCAACAAGCTAACAAACCAACAAACCAACAAACCAACAAACCAACAAACCAACAAACCAACAAAAAAACAAACCAACAAATTAACAAACCAACAAACCAACAAACCAACAAACCAACAAACCAACAAGCCAACAAACCAACAAACTAAAAAACCAACAAAACAACAAACTAACAAACCAACAAAAGAACCAACCAACAAACCAACAAACCAACAAACCAACAACCCAACAAACCAACAAACCAACAAACCAACAAACCAACAAACCAACAAATGAACAAACCAACAACCTAACAAACCAACAAACCAACAAACCAAAAAACCAACAAACCAACAAACCAACAAACAAACAAACCAACAAAACAACAAACCAACAAACCAACAAACTTACAAACCAACAAACCAACAAACCAACAAGCCAACAAACCAACAAACCAACAAACAAACAAACCAACAAACCAACAAACCAACAAACCAACAAACCAACAAACCAACAAACCAACAAACCAACAAACCAACAAACCAACAAACCAACAAACCAACAAACCAACAAACCAACAAGCCAACAAACCAACAAACCAACAAACCAACAAACCAACAAACCAACAAACCAACAAACCAACAAACCAACAAACCAACAAACCAACAAACCAACAAACGAATAAACCAACAAACGAACAAGCCAACAAATTAACAAACCAATAAACCAACAAACCAACAAAACAACAAACCAACAAACCAACAAACCAACAAACCAACAAACCAACAAACCAACAACGCAACAAACCAACAAACCAACAAACCAACAAACCAACAAACCAACAAACCAACAAACCAACAAACCAACAAACCAACAAACCAACAAACCAACAAACCAACAAAACAACAAACCAACAAACCAACAAACCAACAAACCAGCAAACCAACAAACCAACAAACCAACAAACCAACAAACCAATAAACCAACAAACCAACAAACCAACAAACAAACAAACCATCAAACCAACAAACCAACAAACCAACAAACCAACAAACTAACAAACCAACAAACCAACAAACCAACAAACCAACAAACCAACAAACCAACAAACCAACAAACTAACAAACTAACAAACTAACAAACCAACAAACCAACAAACGAACAAGCCAACAAACTAGCAAACCAATAAACCAACAAACCAACAAAACAACAAACCAACAAACCAACAAACCAAAAAACCAACAAACCAACAAACCAACAACGCAACAAACCAACAAACCAACAAACCAACAAACCAACAAACCAACAAACCAACAAAACAACAAAACAACAAACCAACAAACCAACAAACCAACAAACCAACAAACCAATAAACCAACAAACCAACAAACCAACAAACCAACAAACCAACAAACCAACAAACCAACAAACCAACAAACCAACAAACCAACAAACCAACAAACCAACAAACTAACAAACCAACACACCAACAAACCAACAAACCAACAAACCAACAAACCAACAAACCAACAAACCAACAAACTAACAAACTAACAAACTAACAAACCAACAAACCAACAAACGAACAAGCCAACAAACTAACAAACCAATAAACCAACAAACCAACAAAACAACAAACCAACAAACCAACAAACCAACAAACCAACAAACCAACAAACCAACAAACCAACAAACCAACAAACCAACAAACCAATAAACCAACAAACCAACAAACAAACAAACCAACAAACCAACAAACCAACAAACCAACAAACGAACAAACCAACAAACCAACGAAGCAACAAACCAACAAGCCAACAAACCAACAAACCAACAAACCAACAAACCAACAAACCAACATACCAACAAACCAACAAAACAATAAACCAACAAATCAACAAGCTAACAAACCAACAAACCAACAAACCAACAAACCAACAAACCAACAAAAAAACAAACCAACAAATTAACAAACCAACAAACCAACAAACCAACAAACCAACAAACCAACAAACCAACAAACCAACAAACCAACAAGCCAACAAACCAACAAACTAAAAAACCAACAAAACAACAAACTAACAAACCAACAAACCAACAAAAGAACCAACCAACAAACCAACAAACCAACAAACCAACAACCCAACAAACCAACAAACCAACAAACCAACAAACCAACAAATGAACAAACCAACAACCTAACAAACCAACAAACCAACAAACCAAAAAACCAACAAACCAACAAACCAACAAACCAACAAACCAACAAAACAACAAACCAACAAACCAACAAACTAACAAACCAACAAACCAACAAACCAACAAGCCAACAAACCAACAAACCAACAAACAAATAAACCAACAAACCAACAAACCAACAAACCAACAAACCAACAAAAAAACAAACCAACAAACCAACAAACCAACAAACCAACAAACGAATAAACCAACAAACGAACAAGCCAACAAATTAACAAACCAATAAACCAACAAACCAACAAAACAACAAACCAACAAACCAACAAACCAACAAACCAACAAACCAACAAACCAACAACGCAACAAACCAACAAACCAACAAACCAACAAACCAACAAACCAACAAACCAACAAACCAACAAACCAACAAACCAACAAACCAACAAACCAACAAACCAACAAACCAACAAAACAACAAACCAACAAACCAACAAACCAACAAACCAGCAAACCAACAAACCAACAAACCAACAAACCAACAAACCAATAAACCAACAAACCAACAAACCAACAAACAAACAAACCAACAAACCAACAAACCGACAAACCAACAAACCAACAAACTAACAAACCAACAAACCAACAAACCAACAAACCAACAAACCAACAAACCAACAAACCAACAAACCAACAAACTAACAAACTAATACACTAACAAACCAACAAACCAACAAACGAACAAGCCAACAAACTAACAAACCAATAAACCAACAAACCAACAAAACAACAAACCAACAAACCAACAAACCAAAAAACCAACAAACCAACAAACCAACAACGCAACAAACCAACAAACCAACAAACCAACAAACCAACAAACCAACAAACCAACAAAACAACAAAACAACAAACCAACAAACCAACAAACCAACAAACCAACAAACCAATAAACCAACAAACCAACAAACCAACAAACCAACAAACCAACAAACCAACAAACCAACAAACCAACAAACCAACAAACCAACAAACCAACAAACCAACAAACCAACAAACCAACAAACTAACAAACCAACAAACCAACAAACCAACAAACCAACAAACCAACAAACCAACAAACCAACAAACTAACAAACTAACAAACTAACAAACCAACAAACCAACAAACGAACAAGCCAACAAACTAACAAACCAATAAACCAACAAACCAACAAAACAACAAACCAACAAACCAACAAACCAAAAAACCAACAAACCAACAACGCAACAAACCAACAAACCAACAAACCAACAAACCAACAAACCAACAAACCAACAAACCAACAAAACAACAAACCAACAAACCAACAAACCAACAAACCAACAAACCAACAAACCAACAAACCAACAAACCAACAAACCAATAAACCAACAAACCAACAAACCAACAAACCAACAAACCAACAAACCAACAAACCAACAAACCAACAAACCAACAAACCAACAAACCAACAAACCAACAAACCAACAAACCAACAAACCAACAAACTAACAAACTAATAAACTAACAAACCAACAAACCAACAAACGAACAAGCCAACAAACTAACAAACCAATAAACCAACAAACCAACAAAACAACAAACCAACAAACCAAAAAACCAACAAACCAACAAACCAACAAACCAACAAACCAACAAACCAACAAACCAACAAAACAACAAAACAACAAACCAACAAACCAACAAACCAACAAACCAACAAACCAATAAACCAACAAACCAACAAACCAACAAACCAACAAACCAACAAACCAACAAACCAACAAACCAACAAACCAACAAACCAACAAACCAACAAACTAACAAACCAACAAACCAACAAACCAACAAACCAACAAACCAACAAACCAACAAACTAACAAACTAACAAACTAACAAACCAACAAACCAACAAACGAACAAACGAACAAGCCAACAAACTAACAAACCAATAAACCAACAAACCAACAAAACAACAAACCAACAAACCAACAAACCAAAAAACCAACAAACCAACAACGCAACAAACCAACAAACCAACAAACCAACAAACCAACAAACCAACAAACCAACAAAACAACAAGCCAACAAACCAACATATCAACAAACCAACAACCCAACAAACCAACAAACCAACAAACCAACAAACCAACAAACCAATAAACCAACAAACCAACAAACCAACAAACCAACAAACCAACAAACCAACAAACCAACAAACCAACAAACCAACAAACCAACAAACCAACAAAACAACAAACCAACAAACCAACAAACAAACAAACTAGCAAACCAACAAACCAACAAACCAACAAACCAACAAACCAATAAACCAACAAACCAACAAACCAACAAACCAACAAACCAACAAACCAACAAACCAACAAACCAACAAACCAACAAACCAACAAACCAACAAACTAACAAACCAACAAACCAACAAACCAACAAACCAACAAACCAACAAACCAACAAACCAACAAACCAACAAACTAACAAACTAACAAACTAACAAACCAACAAACCAACAAACGAACAAGCCAACAAACTAACAAACCAATAAACCAACAAACCAACAAAACAATAAACCAACAAACCAACAAACCAAAAAACCAACAAACCAACAAACCAACAACGCAACAAACCAACAAACCAACAAACCAACAAACCAACAAACCAACAAACCAACAAAACAACAAACCAACAAACCAACAAACCAACAAACCAACAAACCAACAAACCAATAAACCAACAAACCAACAAACCAACAAACCAACAAACCAACAAACCAACAAACCAACAAACCAACAAACCAACAAACTAACAAACCAACAAACCAACAAACCAACAAACCAACAAACCAACAAACCAACAAACCAACAAACCAACAAACCAACAAACTTACAAACTAACAAACTAACAAACCAACAAACCAACAAACGAACAAGCCAACAAACTAACAAACCAATAAACCAACAAACCAACAAAACAACAAACCAACAAACCAACAAACCAAAAAACCAACAAACCAACAAACCAACAACGCAACAAACCAACAAACCAACAAACCAACAAACCAACAAACCAACAAACCAACAAACCAATAAAACAACAAACCAACAAACCAACAAACCAACAAACCAACAAACCAACAAACCAACAAACCAACAAACCAACAAACCAACAAACCAATAAACCAACAAACCAACAAACCAACAAACCAACAAACCAACAAACCAAAAAACCAACAAACCAACAAACCAACAAACCAACAAACCAACAAACCAACAAACCAACAAACCAACATAGCAACAAAAGAACATAGCAACAAAAGGACAAACCAACAAACCAACAAACTAACAAACTAACAAACTAACAAATCAACAGACCAACAAACCAACAAACCAACAAACCAACAAACCAACAAACCAACATAGCAATAAAAGAACATAGCAACAAAAGGACAAACCAAAAAACCAACAAGCTAACAAACTAACAAGCTAACAAACTAACAAACCAACAGACCAACAAACCAACAAACCAACAAACCAACAAACCAATAAAAGAACAAGCCAACAAACCAACATATCAACAAACCAACAACCCAACAAACCAACAAACCAACAAACCAACAAACCAACAAACCAACCAACCAACAAACCAACAAACCAATAAACCAACAAACCAACAAACAAACAAACCAACAAACCAACAAACCAACGAACCAACAAGCGAACAAACCAACAAACCAACAAACCAACAAACCAACAAACCAACAAACCAACAAACTAACAAACCAACAAACCAACAAACCAACAAACCAACAAACCAACAAACCAACAAACCAACAAACCAACAAACTAACAAACCAACAAACCAACAAACAAACAAACCAACAAACCAACAAACCAACAAACCAACAAACGAACAAGCCAACAAACTAACAAACCAATAAACCAACAAACCAACAAAACAACAAACCAACAAACCAACAAACCAACAAACCAACAAACCAACGAACCAACAACGCATCAAACCAACAAACCAACAAACCAACAAACCAACAAACCAACAAACCAACAAACCAACAAACCAACAAACCAACAAACCAACAAACCAACAAACTAACAAACCAACAAACCAACAAACCAACAAACCAACAAACCAACAAACCAACAAACCAACAAACCAACAAACCAACAAACCAACAAACCAAGAAACCAAAAAACCAACAAACCAACAAACCAACAAACCAACAAACCAACAAACCAAAAAACCAACAAACCAACAAACCAACAAACCAACAAACCAACAAACCAACAAACGAACAAGCCAACAAACTAACAAACCAATAAACCAACAAACCAACAAAACAACAAACCAACAAACCAACAAACCAACAAACCAACAAACCAACAACGCAACAAACCAACAAACCAACAAACCAACAAACCAACAAACCAACAAACCAACAAACCACAAACCAAAAACCAACAAACTAACAAACCAATAAACCAACAAACCAATAAACCAACAAACTAACAAACCAACAAACCAACAAACCAACAAACCAACAAACCAACAAACCAATAAACCAACAAACCAACAAACCAACAAACCAATAAACCAACAAATCGAAAACGAACAAACAAACAAACCATCAAACCAACAAACCAACAAACCAAAAACCAACAAACCAACAAACCAACAAACCAACAAACCAACAAACCAACAAACCAACAAACCAACAAACCAACAAACCAACAAACCAACAACCCAACAAACCAACAAACTAACAAACCAACAAACCAACAAACCAACAAACCAACAAACCAACAAACCAACAAACCAACAAACCAACAAACCAACAAACCAACAAACCAACAAACCAACAAAACAACAAACCAACAAACCAACAAACCAACAAACCAACAAACCAACAAACCAATAAACCAACAAACCAACAAACCAACAAACCAACAAACCAACAAACCAACAAACCAACAAACCAACAAACCAACAAACCAACAAACCAACAAACCAACAAACCAACAAACCAACAAACCAACAAACCACAAACCAACAAACCAACAAACTAACAAACTAACAAACTAACAAACCATCAGACCAACAAACCAACAAACCAACAAACCAACAAACCAACAAACCAACAAAACAACAAACCAACAAACCAACAAAAGAACAAGCCAACAAACCAACATATCAACAAACCAACAACCCAACAAACCAACAAACCAACAAACCAGCAAACCAACAAACCAACCAACCAACAAACCAACAAACCAATAAACCAACAAACCAACAAACAAATAAACCAACAAACCAACAAACGAACGAACCAACAAGCGAACAAACCAACAAACCAACAAACCAACAAACCAACAAACCAACAAACTAACAAACCAACAAACCAACAAACCAACAAACCAACAAACCAACAAACCAACAAACCAACAAACCAACAAACCAACAAACCAACAAACCAACAAACCAAAAAACCAACAAACCAACAAACCAACAAACCAACAAACCAAAAAACCAACAAACCAACAAACCAACAAACCAACAAACCAACAAACGAACAAGCCAACAAACTAACAAACCAATAAACCAACAAACCAACAAAACAACAAACCAACAAACCAACAAACCAACAAACCAACAAACCAACAACGCAACAAACCAACAAACCAACAAACCAACAAACCAACAAACCACAAACCAAAAACCAACAAACTAACAAACCAATAAACCAACAAACCAATAAACCAACAAACTAACAAACCAACAAACCAACAAACCAACAAACCAACAAACCAACAAACCAACAAACCAACAAACCAACAAACCAACAAACCAACAAACCGACAAACCAACAAACCAACAAACCAACAAACCAACAAACCAGCAAACCAACAAACCAGCAAACCATTAAATCAACAAACCAACAAACCAAAAAACCACCAAACCAACAAACCAACAAACTAACAAACCAACAAACCAACAAACCAACGAACCAACAAACCAAAAAACCAACAAACCAACAAACCAAGAAACCAACAAATCAACAAACCAGCAAATGAACAAACCAACAAACCAAGAAACCAACAAACCAACAAACCAACAAACCAACAAACCAACAAACCAACAAACCAACAAACCATTAAACCAACAAACCAACAAACCAACAAACCAACAAGCCAACACACCAACAAACCAACCAACAAACAAACAAACAAACCAACAAACCAACAAACCAACAAACCAACAAACCAACAAACCAACAAACCAACAAAATAACAAATCAACAAACAAACAAACCAAAATACCAACAAACCAACAAACTAACAAACCAACAACCCAACAAACCAGCAAACCAACAAACAACAAACCAACAAACCAACAAACCAACGAACCAACAAACCAAAAAACCAACAAACCAACAAACCAAGAAACCAACAAACCAACAAATAAACGAACCAACAAACCAACAAACCAACAAACCAACAAACCAACAAACCAACAAACCAACAAACCAACAAACCAACAAACCAACAAACCAACAAACCAACAAACCAACAAACCAACAAACCAACAAACCAACAAGCCAACAAACCAACAAACCAACAAACAAACAAACCAACAAACCAACAAACCCATAAACTAACAAATCAACAAACAAACAAACCAACAAACCAACAAACCAACAAATCAACAAACCAACAAACCAACAAACCAACAAACCAATAAACCAACAAATCAACAAACCAACAAACCAACAAACCAACAAACCAACAAACCAACAAACCAACAAACCAACAAACCAACAAACCAACAAACCAATAAACCAACAAATCAACAAACCAACAAACCAACAAACCAACAAACCAACAAACCAACAAACCAACAAACCAACAAACCAACAAACCAACAAACCAACAAACCAACAAACCAACAAACCAACAAACCAACAAACCAACAAACTAACAAACCAACAAACCAACAAACCAACATAGCAACAAAAGTACATAGCAACAAAAGGACAAACCAACAAACCCACAAACTAACAACCTAACAAACTAACAAACTAACAAACCAAGAAACCAACAAACCAACAAACCAACAAACCAACAAACCAACAAACCAACAAACCAACAAACCAACAAACCAACAAACCAACAAACCAACAAACCAACAAACCAACAAACCAACAAACCAACAAACCAACAAACCAACAAACCAATAAACTAACAAACCAACAAAACAACAAACCAACAAACCAACAAACCAAAAAACCAACAAACCAACAAACCAACAACGCAACAAACCAACAAACCAACAAACCAACAAACCAACAAACCAACAAACCAATAAAACAACAAACCAACAAACCAACAAACCAACAAACCAACAAACCAACAAACCAACAAACCAATAAACCAACAAACCAACAAACCAACAAACCAACAAACCAACAAACCAACAAACCAACAAACCAACAAACCAACAAACCAACAAACCAACAAACCAACCAACCAACAAACCAACAAACCAACATAGCAACAAAAGAACATAGCAACAAAAGGACAAACCAACAAACCAACAAACTAACAAACTAACAAACTAACAAATCAACAGACCAACAAACCAACAAACCAACAAACCAACAAACCAACAAACCAACATAGCAACAAAAGAACATAGCAACAAAAGGACAAACCAACAAACCAACAAGCTAACAAACTAACAAGCTAACAAACTAACAAACCAACAGACCAACAAACCAACAAACCAACAAACCAACAAACCAACAAACCAACAAACCAACAAAAGAACAAGCCAACAAACCAACATATCAACAAACCAACAACCCAACAAACCAACAAACCAACAAACCAACAAACCAACAAACCAACCAACCAACAAACCAACAAACCAATAAACCAACAAACCAACAAACAAACAAACCAACAAACCAACAAACCAACGAACCAACAAGCGAACAAACCAACAAACCAACAAACCAACAAACCAACAAACCAACAAACCAACAAACTAACAAACCAACAAACCAACAAACCAACAAACCAACAAACCAACAAACCAACAAACTAACAAACCAACAAACCAACAAACCAACAAACCAACAAACCAACAAACCAACAAACCAACAAACCAACAAACCAACAAACCAACAAACGAACAAGCCAACAAACTAACAAACCAATAAACCAACAAACCAACAAAACAACAAACCAACAAACCAACAAACCAACAAACCAACGAACCAACAACGCAACAAACCAACAAACCAACAAACCAACAAACCAACAAACCAACAAACCAACAAACCAACAAACCAACAAACCAAAAACCAACAAACTAACAAACCAATAAACCAACAAACCAATAAACCAACAAACCAACAAATCAACAAACTAACAAACTAACAAACCAACAAACCAACAAACCAACAAACCAACAAACCAACAAACCAACAAACCAACAAACCAACAAATCAACAAACTAACAAACTAACAAACCAACAAACCAACAAACCAACAAACCAACATGAACAAACCAACAAACCAACAAACCAACAAACCAAAAAACCAACAAACCAACAAACTAACAAACCAACAAACCAACAGAAGAACCAACCAACAAACCAACAAACCAACAAACCAACAAACCAACAAACCAACAAACCAACAAACAAAAATAGCAAAAAAAGAACATAGCAACAAAAGAACAAGCCAACAAACCAACAAACCAACAAACCAACAAGCTAACAAACCAACAAACCAACAAACCAACAAACCAACAAACCAACAAACCAACAAACCAACAAACCAACAAACCAACAAACCAACAAACCAACAAACCAACAAACCAACAAACCAACAAACCAACAAACCAATAAACCAACAAACCAACAAACCAGCAAACCAATAAACCAACAAATCGAAAACGAACAAACAAACAAACCATCAAACCAACAAACCAACAAACCAAAAACCAACAAACCAACAAACCAACAAACCAACAAACCAACAAACCAACAAACCAACAAACCAACAAACCAACAAACCAACAACCCAACAAACCAACAAACTAACAAACCAACAAACCAACAAACCAACAAACCAACAAACCAACAAACCAACAAACCAACATAGCAACAAAAGAACATAGCAACAAAAGGACAAACCAACAAACCCACAAACTAACAAACTAACAAACTAACAAACCAAGAAACCAACAAACCAACAAACCAACAAACCAACAAACCAACAAACCAACAAACCAACAAACCAACAAACCAACAAACCAACAAACCAACAAACCAACAAACCAACAAACCAACAAACCAACAAACCAACAAACCAACAAACCAACAAACCAATAAACCAACAAACCAACAAAACAACAAACCAACAAACCAACAAACCAAAAAACCAACAAACCAACAAACCAACAACGCAACAAACCAACAAACCAACAAACCAACAAACCAACAAACCAACAAACCAATAAAACAACAAACCAACAAACCAACAAACCAACAAACCAACAAACCAACAAACCAACAAACCAACAAACCAACAAACCAATAAACCAACAAACCAACAAACCAACAAACCAACAAACCAACAAACCAACAAACCAACAAACCAACAAACCAACAAACCAACAAACCAACAAACCAACCAACCAACAAACCAACAAACCAACATAGCAACAAAAGAACATAGCAACAAAAGGACAAACCAACAAACCAACAAACTAACAAACTAACAAACTAACAAATCAACAGACCAACAAACCAACAAACCAACAAACCAACAAACCAACAAACCAACAAACCAACATAGCAACAAAAGAACATAGCAACAAAAGGACAAACCAACAAACCAACAAGCTAACAAACTAACAAGCTAACAAACTAACAAACCAACAGACCAACAAACCAACAAACCAACAAACCAACAAACCAACAAACCAACAAACCAACAAACCAACAAAAGAACAAGCCAACAAACCAACATATCAACAAACCAACAACCCAACAAACCAACAAACCAACAAACCAACAAACCAACAAACCAACCAACCAACAAACCAACAAACCAATAAACCAACAAACCAACAAACAAACAAACCAACAAACCAACAAACCAACGAACCAACAAGCGAACAAACCAACAAACCAACAAACCAACAAACCAACAAACCAACAAACCAACAAACCAACAAACTAACAAACCAACAAACCAACAAACCAACAAACCAACAAACCAACAAACCAACAAACCAACAAACCAACAAACTAACAAACCAACAAACCAACAAACCAACAAACCAACAAACCAACAAACCAACAAACCAACAAACCAACAAACCAACAAACCAACAAACGAACAAGCCAACAAACTAACAAACCAATAAACCAACAAACCAACAAAACAACAAACCAACAAACCAACAAACCAACAAACCAACGAACCAACAACGCAACAAACCAACAAACCAACAAACCAACAAACCAACAAACCAACAAACCAACAAACCAACAAACCAAAAACCAACAAACTAACAAACCAATAAACCAACAAACCAATAAACCAACAAACTAACAAACCAACAAACCAACAAACCAACAAACCAACAAACCAACAAACCAACAAACCAACAAACCAACAAATCAACAAACTAACAAACTAACAAACCAACAAACCAACAAACCAACAAACCACCATGAACAAACCAACAAACCAACAAACCAACAAACCAAAAAACCAACAAACCAACAAACTAACAAACCAACAAACCAACAGAAGAACCAACCAACAAACCAACAAACCAACAAACCAACAAACCAACAAACCAACAAACCAACAAACAAAAATAGCAAAAAAAGAACATAGCAACAAAAGAACAAGCCAACAAACCAACAAACCAACAAACCAACAAGCTAACAAACCAACAAACCAACAAACCAACAAACCAACAAACCAACAAACCAACAAACCAACAAACCAACAAACCAACAAACCAACAAACCAACAAACCAACAAACCAACAAACCAACAAACCAATAAACCAACAAACCAACAAACCAACAAACCAATAAACCAACAAATCGAAAACGAACAAACAAACAAACAAACAAACCATCAAACCAACAAACCAACAAACCAAAAACCAACAAACCAACAAACCAACAAACCAACAAACCAACAAACCAACAAACCAACAAACCAACAAACCAACAAACCAACAACCCAACAAACCAACAAACTAACAAACCAACAAACCAACAAACCAACAAACCAACAAACCAACAAACCAACAAACCAACAAACCAACAAACCAACAAACCAACAAAACAACAAACCAACAAACCAACAAACCAACAAACCAACAAACCAACAAACCAACAAACCAATAAACCAACAAACCAACAAACCAACAAACCAACAAACCAACAAACCAACAAACCAACAAACCAACAAACCAACAAACCAACAAACCAACAAACCAACAAACCAACAAACCAACAAACCAACAAACCAACAAACCAACAAACCAACAAACCAACATAGCAACAAAAGAACATAGCAACAAAAGGACAAACCAACAAACCAACAAACTAACAAACTAACAAACTAACAAACCATCAGACCAACAAACCAACAAACCAACAAACCAACAAACCAACAAAACAACAAACCAACAAACCAACAAACCAACAAAAGAACAAGTCAACAAACCAACATATCAACAAACCAACAACCCAAGAAACCAACAAACCAACAAACCAACAAACCAACAAACCAACAAACCAACAAACCAACCAACCAACAAACCAACAAACCAATAAACCAACAAACCAACAAACAAATAAACCAACAAACCAACAAACGAACGAACCAACAAGCGAACAAACCAACAAACCAACAAACCAACAAACCAACAAACCAACAAACCAACAAACCAACAAACCAACAAACCAACAAACCAACAAACTAACAAACCAACAAACCAACAAACCAACAAACCAACAAACCAACAAACCAACAAACCAACAAACCAACAAACCAACAAACCAACAAACCAACAAACCAACAAACCAACAAACCAACAAACCAACAAACCAACAAACCAACAAACGAACAAGCCAACAAACTAACAAACCAATAAACCAACAAACCAACAAAACAACAAACCAACAAACCAACAAACCAACAAACCAACAAACCAACAAACCAACAACGCAACAAACCAACAAACCAAGAAGCCAACAAACCAACAAACCAACAAACCAACAAACCACAAACCAAAAACCAACAAACTAACAAACCAATAAACCAACAAACCAATAAACCAACAAACTAACAAACCAACAAACCAACAAACCAACAAACCAACAAACCAACAAACCAACAAACCAACAAACCAACAAACCAACAAACCGACAAACCAACAAACCAACAAACCAACAAACCAGCAAACCAACAAACCAGCAAACCATTAAATCAACAAACCAACAAACCAAAAAACCACCAAACCAACAAACCAACAAACTAACAAACCAACAAACCAACAAACCAACGAACCAACAAACCAAAAAACCAACAAACCAACAAACCAAGAAACCAACAAATCAACAAACCAGCAAATGAACAAACCAACAAACCAAGAAACCAACAAACCAACAAACCAACAAACCAGCAAACCAACAAACCAACAAACCATTAAACCAACAAACCAACAAACCAACAAACCAACAAGCCAACACACCAACAAACCAACCAACAAACAAACAAACAACCCAACAAACCAACAAACCAACAAACCAACAAACCAACAAAATAACAAATCAACAAACAAACAAACCAAAATACCAACAAACCAACAAACTAACAAACCAACAACCCAACAAACCAGCAAACCAACAAACAATAAACCAACAAACCAACAAACCAAAAAACCAACAAACCAAGAAACCAACAAACCAACAAATAAACGAACCAACAAACCAACAAACCAACAAACCAACAAACCAACAAACCAACAAACCAACAAACCAACAAACCAACAAACCAACAAACCAACAAACCAACAAACCAACAAACCAACAAACCAACAAACCAACAAACCAACAAGCCAACAAACCAACAAACCAACAAACAAACAAACCAACAAACCAACAAACCAACAAACCAATAAACTTACAAATCAACAAACAAACAAACCAACAAACCAACAAACCAACAAATAAACAAACCAACAAACCAACAAACCAATAAACCAACAAACTAACAAAACAACAAACCAACAAACCAACAAACCAACAAACCAACAAACTAACAAACCAACAAACCAACAAACCAACATAGCAACAAAAGAACATAGCAACAAAAGGACAAACCAACAAACCAACAAACTAACAAACTAACAAACTAACAAACTAACAAACCAAGAAACCAACAAACCAACAAACCAACAAACCAACAAACCAACAAACCAACAAACCAACAAACCAACAAACCAACAACCCAACAAACCAACAAACCAACAAACCAACAAACCAACAAACCAACAAACCAACAAACCAACAAACCAACAAACCAACAAACCAACAAACAAACCAACAAACCAACAAGCGAACAAGCGAACAAACCAACAAACCAACAAACCAAAAAACCAACAAACCAACAAACCAACAAACCAACAAGCCAATAAACCAACAAACCAACAAACCAACGAACCAACAAGCGAACAAACCAACAAACCAACAAAACAACAAACCAACAAACCAACAAACCAACAAACTAACAAACCAACAAACCAACAAACCAACAAACTAACAAACCAACAAACCAACAAAAGAAAAAGCCAACCAACCAACAAACCAAGAAACCAACAAACGAACAAACCAAAAAACCAACAAATCAACAAACCAACAAACCAACTAATCAACAAACCAACAAAAGAACAAGCCAACAAACCAACAAACCAACAACGCAACAAACCAACAAACCAACAAACCAACAAACCAACAAACCAACAAACCAACAAACCAACAAACCAACAAACCAACAAACCAACAAACCAACAAACCAGCAAACCAACAAACCAACAAACCAACAAACCAACAAACCAAAAAACCAACAAACCAACAAACCAACAAACCAACAAACCAACAAACCAACAAACCAACAAACCAACAAAACAAAAAAACAACAAACCAACAAACCAACAAACCAACAAACCAACAAACCAACAAACCAACAAACCAACAAACCAACAAACCAACAAACCAACAAACAAACAAACCAACACACCAACAAACCAACGAACCAACAAGCAAACAAGCAAACAAACCAACAAACCAACAAACCAACAAACCAACAAACCAACAAACCAATAAACCAACAAACCAACAAACCAACGAACCAACAAGCGAACAAACCAACAAACCAACAAAACAACAAACCAACAAACCAACAAACCAACAAACCAACAAACTAACAAACCAACAAACCAACAAACCAACAAACCAATAAACCAACAAACTAACAAACCAACAAACCAACAAACCAACAAACCAACAAACCAACAAACCAACAACCCAACAAACCAACAAACTAACAAACCAACAAACCAACAAACCAACAAACCAACAAACCAACAAACCAACAAACCAACAAACCAACAAACCAACAAACCAACAAAACAACAAACCAACAAACCAACATAGCAACAAAAGAACATAGCAACAAAAGGACAAACCAACAAACCAACAAACTAACAAACTAACAAACTAACAAACCATCAGACCAACAAACCAACAAACCAACAAACCAACAAACCAACAAAACAACAAACCAACAAACCAACAAACCAACAAAAGAACAAGCCAACAAACCAACATATCAACAAACCAACAACCCAAGAAACCAACAAACCAACAAACCAACAAACCAACAAACCAACAAACCAACAAACCAACAAACCAACCAACCAACAAACCAACAAACCAATAAACCAACAAACCAACAAACAAATAAACCAACAAACCAACAAACGAACGAACCAACAAGCGAACAAACCAACAAACCAACAAATCAACAAACCAACAAACCAACAAACCAACAAACCAACAAACCAACAAACCAACAAACCAACAAACCAACAAACCAACAAACTAACAAACCAACAAACCAACAAACCAACAAACCAACAAACCAACAAACCAACAAACCAACAAACCAACAAACCAACAAACCAACAAACCAACAAACCAACAAACCAACAAACCAACAAACCAACAAACCAACAAACCAACAAACGAACAAGCCAACAAACTAACAAACCAATAAAACAACAAACCAACAAACCAACAAACCAACAAACCAACAAACCAACAAACCAACAACGCAACAAACCAACAAACCAACAAACCAACAAACCAACAAACCAACAAACCAACAAACCACAAACCAAAAACCAACAAACTAACAAACCAATAAACCAACAAACCAATAAACCAACAAACTAACAAACCAACAAACCAACAAACCAACAAACCAACAAACCAACAAACCAACAAACCAACAAACCAACAAACCAACAAACCGACAAACCAACAAACCAACAAACCAACAAACCAGCAAACCAACAAACCAGCAAACCATTAAATCAACAAACCAACAAACCAAAAAACCACCAAACCAACAAACCAACAAACTAACAAACCAACAAACCAACAAACCAACGAACCAACAAACCAAAAAACCAACAAACCAACAAACCAAGAAACCAACAAATCAACAAACCAGCAAATGAACAAACCAACAAACCAAGAAACCAACAAACCAACAAACCAACAAACCAACAAACCAACAAACCAACAAACCATTAAACCAACAAACCAACAAACCAACAAACCAACAAGCCAACACACCAACAAACCAACCAACAAACAAACAAACAAACCAACAAACCAACAAACCAACAAACCAACAAACCAACAAAATAACAAATCAACAAACAAACAAACCAAAATACCAACAAACCAACAAACCAACAAACCAACAAACCAACATACCAACAAAAGAACATAGCAACAAAAGGACAAACCAACGAACCAACAAACGAACGAACCAACAAACCAACAAACCAACAAACCAACAAACCAACAAACTAACAAACCAACAAAGCAACAAACCAACAAACCAACAAACTAACAAACCAACAAACCAACAAAAGAACAAGCCAACAAACCAACAAACCAACAAACCAACAACCCAACAAACAAACAAACCAACAAACCAACAAACAAACAAACCAACACACCAACAAACCAACAAACCAACAAACCAACAAACCAACAAACCAACAAACCAACAAACGAACAAACCAAAAAACCAACAAACCAACAAATCAACAAACCAACAAACCAACAAACCAACAAACCAACAAACCAACAAACCAACAAACCAAAAAACCAATAAACCAACAAACCAACAAACCAACTAACCAACAAACCAACAAAAGAACAAGCCAACAAACCAACAAACCAACAAACCAACAACGCAACAAACCAACAAACCAGCAAACCAACAAACCAACAAACCAACAAACCAACAAACCAACAAACCAACAAACCAACAAACCAACAAACCAACAAACCAACAAACCAACAAACCAACAAACCAACAAACCAACAAACCAACAAACCAACAAACCAACAAACGAACAAGCCAACAAACTAACAAACCAATAAACCAACAAACCAACAAAACAACAAACCAACAAACCAACAAACCAACAAACCAACAAACCAACAAACCAACAACGCAACAAACCAACAAACCAAGAAGCCAACAAACCAACAAACCAACAAACCAACAAACCACAAACCAAAAACCAACAAACTAACAAACCAATAAACCAACAAACCAATAAACCAACAAACTAACAAACCAACAAACCAACAAACCAACAAACCAACAAACCAACAAACTAACAAACCAACAAACCAACAAACCAACAAACCAACAAACCGACAAACCAACAAACCAACAAACCAACAAACCAGCAAACCAACAAACCAGCAAACCATTAAATCAACAAACCAACAAACCAAAAAACCACCAAACCAACAAACCAACAAACTAACAAACCAACAAACCAACAAACCAACGAACCAACAAACCAAAAAACCAACAAACCAACAAACCAAGAAACCAACAAATCAACAAACCAGCAAATGAACAAACCAACAAACCAAGAAACCAACAAACCAACAAACCAACAAACCAACAAACCAACAAACCAACAAACCATTAAACCAACAAACCAACAAACCAACAAACCAACAAGCCAACACACCAACAAACCAACCAACAAACAAACAAACAACCCAACAAACCAACAAACCAACAAGCCAACACACCAACAAACCAACCAACAAACAAACAAACAACCCAACAAACCAACAAACCAACAAACTAACAAACCAACAACCCAACAAACCAGCAAACCAACAAACAACAAACCAACAAACCAACAAACCAACGAACCAACAAACCAAAAAACCAACAAACCAAGAAACCAACAAACCAACAAATAAACGAACCAACAAACCAACAAACCAACAAACCAACAAACCAACAAACCAACAAACCAACAAACCAACAAACCAACAAACCAACAAACCAACAAACCAACAAACCAACAAACCAACAAACCAACAAACCAACAAACCAACAAGCCAACAAACCAACAAACCAACAAACAAACAAACCAACAAACCAACAAACCAACAAACCAATAAACTTACAAATCAACAAACAAACAAACCAACAAACCAACAAACCAACAAATAAACAAACCAACAAACCAACAAACCAATAAACCAACAAACCAACAAAACAACAAACCAACAAACCAACAAACCAACAAACCAACAAACCAACAAACCAACAAACCAACAAACCAACAAACTAACAAACCAACAAACCAACAAACCAACATAGCAACAAAAGAACATAGCAACAAAAGGACAAACCAACAAACCAACAAACTAACAAACTAACAAACTAACAAACTAACAAACCAAGAAACCAACAAACCAACAAACCAACAAACCAACAAACCAACAAACCAACAAACCAACAAACCAACAAACCAACAAACCAACAAACCAACAAACCAACAAACCAACAAACCAACAAACCAACAAACCAACAAACCAACAAACCAACAAACCAACAAACCAACAAACCAACAAACCAACAAACCAACAAACCAACAAACAAACCAACATACCAACAAGCGAACAAGCGAACAAACCAACAAACCAACAAACCAAAAAACCAACAAACCAACAAACCAACAAACCAACAAGCCAATAAACCAACAAACCAACAAACCAACGAACCAACAAGCGAACAAACCAACAAACCAACAAAACAACAAACCAACAAACCAACAAACCAACAAACTAACAAACCAACAAACCAACAAACCAACAAACTAACAAACCAACAAACCAACAAAAGAAAAAGCCAACCAACCAACAAACCAAGAAACCAACAAACGAACAAACCAAAAAACCAACAAATCAACAAACCAACAAACCAACTAATCAACAAACCAACAAAAGAACAAGCCAACAAACCAACAAACCAACAACGCAACAAACCAACAAACCAACAAACCAACAAACCAACAAACCAACAAACCAACAAACCAACAAACCAACAAACCAACAAACCAACAAACCAGCAAACCAACAAACCAACAAACCAACAAACCAACAAACCAAAAAACCAACAAACCAACAAACCAACAAACCAACAAACCAACAAACCAACAAACCAACAAACCAACAAAACAAAAAAACAACAAACCAACAAACCAACAAACCAACAAACCAACAAACCAACAAACCAACAAACCAACAAACCAACAAACCAACAAACAAACAAACCAACACACCAACAAACCAACGAACCAACAAGCAAACAAGCAAACAAACCAACAAACCAACAAACCAACAAACCAACAAACCAACAAACCAATAAACCAACAAACCAACAAACCAACGAACCAACAAGCGAACAAACCAACAAACCAACAAAACAACAAACCAACAAACCAACAAACCAACAAACCAACAAACTAGCAAACCAACAAACCAACAAACCAACAAACCAATAAACCAACAAACTAACAAACCAACAAACCAACAAACCAACAAACCAACAAACCAACAACCCAACAAACCAACAAACTAACAAACCAACAAACCAACAAACCAACAAACCAACAAACCAACAAACCAACAAACCAACAAACCAACAAACCAACAAACCAACAAAACAACAAACCAACAAACCAACAAACCAACAAACCAACAAACCAACAAACCAACAAACCAACAAACCAATAAACCAACAAACCAACAAACCAACAAACCAACAAACCAACAAACCAACAAACCAACAAACCAACAAACCAACAAACCAACAAACCAACAAACCAACAAACCAACAAACCAACAAACCAACAAACCAACAAACCAACAAACCAACAAACCAACAAACCAACAAACCAACAAACCAACAAACCAACAAACCAACATAGCAACAAAAGAACATAGCAACAAAAGGACAAACCAACAAACCAACAAACTAACAAACTAACAAACTAACAAACCATCAGACCAACAAACCAACAAACCAACAAACCAACAAACCAACAAAACAACAAACCAACAAACCAACAAACCAACAAAAGAACAAGCCAACAAACCAACATATCAACAAACCAACAACCCAAGAAACCAACAAACCAACAAACCAACAAACCAACAAACCAACAAACCAACAAACCAACCAACCAACAAACCAACAAACCAATAAACCAACAAACCAACAAACAAATAAACCAACAAACCAACAAACGAATGAACCAACAAGCGAACAAACCAACAAACCAACAAATCAACAAACCAACAAACCAACAAACCAACAAACCAACAAACCAACAAACCAACAAACCAACAAACCAACAAACTAACAAACCAACAAACCAACAAACCAACAAACCAACAAACCAACAAACCAACAAACCAACAAACCAACAAACCAACAAACCAACAAACCAACAAACCAACAAACCAACAAACCAACAAACCAACAAACCAACAAACGAACAAGCCAACAAACTAACAAACCAATAAAACAACAAACCAACAAACCAACAAACCAACAAACCAACAAACCAACAAACCAACAACGCAACAAACCAACAAACCAACAAACCAACAAACCAACAAACCAACAAACCACAAACCAAAAACCAACAAACTAACAAACCAATAAACCAACAAACCAATAAACCAACAAACTAACAAACCAACAAACCAACAAACCAACAAACCAACAAACCAACAAACCAACAAACCAACAAACCAACAAACCAACAAACCGACAAACCAACAAACCAACAAACCAACAAACCAGCAAACCAACAAACCAGCAAACCATTAAATCAACAAACCAACAAACCAAAAAACCACCAAACCAACAAACCAACAAACTAACAAACCAACAAACCAACAAACCAACGAACCAACAAACCAAAAAACCAACAAACCAACAAACCAAGAAACCAACAAATCAACAAACCAGCAAATGAACAAACCAACAAACCAAGAAACCTACAAACCAACAAACCAACAAACCAACAAACCAACAAACCAACAAACCATTAAACCAACAAACCAACACACCAACAAACCAACAAGCCAACACACCAACAAACCAACCAACAAACAAACAAACAAACCAACAAACCAACAAACCAACAAACCAACAAACCAACAAAATAACAAATCAACAAACAAACAAACCAAAATACCAACAAACCAATAAACCAACAAACCAACAAACCAACATAGCAACAAAAGAACATAGCAACAAAAGGACAAACCAACGAACCAACAAACGAACGAACCAACAAACCAACAAACCAACAAACCAACAAACCAACAAACTAACAAACCAACAAAGCAACAAACCAACAAACCAACAAACTAACAAACCAACAAACCAACAAAAGAACAAGCCAACAAACCAACAAACCAACAAACCAACAACCCAACAAACAAACAAACCAACAAACCAACAAACAAACAAACCAACACACCAACAAACCAACAAACCAACAAACCAACAAACCAACAAACCAACAAACCAACAAACGAACAAACCAAAAAATCAACAAACCAACAAATCAACAAACCAACAAACCAACAAACCAACAAACCAACAAACCAACAAACCAAAAAACCAATAAACCAACAAACCAACAAACCAACAAACCAACTAACCAACAAACCAACAAAAGAACAAGCCAACAAACCAACAAACCAACAAACCAACAACGCAACAAACCAACAAACCAGCAAACCAACAAACCAACAAACCAACAAACCAACAAACCAACAAACCAACAAACCAACACACCAACAAACCAACAAACCAACAAACCAACAAACCAACAAACCAATAAAACAACAAACCAAAAACCAACAAATTAACAAACCAACAAACCAACAAACCAACAAGCCAACAAACCAATAATCCAACAAATCAACAAACCAACAAACCAAAAAACCAACAAACCAACAAACCAACAAACCAACAAACCAACCAACCAACAAAACAACAAACCAACAAACCAACAAACCAACAAACCAACAAACCAACAAAAGAACAAACGAACAAACTAACAAACCAACAAACCAACAAGCCAACAAACCAACAAACCAACAAACTAACAAACCAACAAACCAACAAACCAAGAAACCAACAAACCAACAATTAAATAAACCAACAAACCAACAAACCAACAAACCAAGAAACGAACGAACCAACAAACCAACAAACAAACAAACCAACAAACCAACAAACCAACAAACCAACAAACCAACAAACCAACATACCAACAAACAAACAAAACAATAAACCAACAAACCAACAAGCTAACAAACCAACAAACCAACAAACCAACAAAAGAAAAAACCAACAAACCAATATATCAACAAACCAACAACCCAACAAACCAACAAAATAACAAACCAACAAACCAACCAACCAACAAACCAACAAACCAACAAACCAACAAACCAACAAACCAACCAATCAACAAACCAACAAACCAACAAACCAACAAACCAACAAACCAACAAAAGAACAAACCAACAAACCAACATATCAACAAACCAACAACCCAACAAACCAACAAACGAACAAACCAACAAACCAACAAACCAACAAACCAACAAACCAACAAATCAACAAACCAACAAACCAATAAACCAACAAACGAACAAACCAAAAAATCAACAAACCAACAAATCAACAAACCAACAAACCAACAAACCAACAAACCAACAAACCAACAAACCAAAAAACCAATAAACCAACAAACCAACAAACCAACAAACCAACTAACCAACAAACCAACAAAAGAACAAGCCAACAAACCAACAAACCAACAAACCAACAACGCAACAAACCAACAAACCAGCAAACCAACAAACCAACAAACCAACAAACCAACAAACCAACAAACCAACAAACCAACACACCAACAAACCAACAAACCAACAAACCAACAAACCAACAAACCAATAAAACAACAAACCAAAAACCAACAAATTAACAAACCAACAAACCAACAAACCAACAAGCCAACAAACCAATAATCCAACAAATCAACAAACCAACAAACCAAAAAACCAACAAACCAACAAACCAACAAACCAACAAACCAACCAACCAACAAAACAACAAACCAACAAACCAACAAACCAACAAACCAACAAACCAACAAAAGAACAAACGAACAAACTAACAAACCAACAAACCAACAAGCCAACAAACCAACAAACCAACAAACTAACAAACCAACAAACCAACAAACCAAGAAACCAACAAACCAACAATTAAATAAACCAACAAACCAACAAACCAACAAACCAAGAAACGAACGAACCAACAAACCAACAAACAAACAAACCAACAAACCAACAAACCAACAAACCAACAAACCAACAAACCAACATACCAACAAACAAACAAAACAATAAACCAACAAACCAACAAGCTAACAAACCAACAAACCAACAAACCAACAAAAGAAAAAACCAACAAACCAATATATCAACAAACCAACAACCCAACAAACCAACAAAATAACAAACCAACAAACCAACCAACCAACAAACCAACAAACCAACAAACCAACAAACCAACAAACCAACAAATCAACAAACCAACAAACCAACAAACCAACAAACCAACAAACCAACAAAAGAACAAACCAACAAACCAACATATCAACAAACCAACAACCCAACAAACCAACAAACGAACAAACCAACAAACCAACAAACCAACAAACCAACAAACCAACAAATCAACAAACCAACAAACCAATAAACCAACAAACCAACAAACAAACAAACCAACCAACCAACAAACCAACAAACCAACAAACCAACAAACCAACAAACCAACAAACCATCAAAATAACAAACGAACAAACCAACAAACCAACAAACCAAAAAGCCAACAAACCAACAAACCAACAAACTAACAAACCAACAAACCAACAAACCAAGAAACCAACAAACCAACAATTAAACAAACAAACAAACCAACAAACCAACAAACCAAGAAACGAACAAACCAACAAACCAACAAACCAACAAACCAACAAACCAACAAACCAACAAACCAACAAACCAACATACCAACAAACAAACAAAACAACAAACCAACAAACCAAACAAACCATCAAACCAACAAACCAACAAAACAACATACCAACAAACCAACAAACCAACAAACCAACAAACCAACCAACCAACAAACCAACAAACCATTAAACCAACAAACCAACAAACCAACAAACCAACAAACCAACAAACCAACAAACCAACAAACAAACAAACCAACAAACCAACAAACCAACAAACCAACAAACCAACAAACCAACAAACCGACAAACCAACATAGCAACAAAAGAACATAGCAACAAAAGGACAAACCAACAAACCAACAAATTAACAACCGAACAAACTAAAAAACTAACAAACTAACAAACCAACAAACCAACAAACCAACAAACCAACAAACCAACAAACCAACAAACCAACAAACCAACAAACCAACAAACCAACAAACCAACAAACCAACAAACCAACAAACCAACAAACCAACAAAAGAACAAACCAACAAACAAACATATCAACAAACCAACAATCCAACAAACCAACAAACCAACAAACCAACAAACCAACAAACCAACAAACCAACAAACCAACAAACCAACAAACCAACAACCCAATAAACGAACAAACCAACAAACAAACAAACCAATAAACCAACAAACCAACGAACCAACAAGCGAACAAACCAACAAACCAACAAACCAACAAACCAGCAAACCAACAAACTAACAAACCAACAAACCAACAATCCAACAAACCAACAAACTAACAAACCAACAAACCAACAAAAGAACAAGCCAACAAACCAACAAACCAACAAACCAACAACGCAACATACCAACAAACCAACAAACCAACAAACCAACAAACCAACAAACTAACAAACCAACAAACCAACAAACCAAAAACCAACAAACTAACAAACCAACAAAACAACAAACCAACAAAGCAACAAACTAACAAACCAACAAGCCAACAAACCAACAAACCAACAAACCAACAAACCAACAAACCAACAAACCAACAAACCAACAAACCAACAAACCAACAAACCAACAAACCAGCAAACCAGCAAACCAACAAACCAACAAACCAACAAACCAACAAACCAACAAACCAACAAACCAACAAACCAACAAACCAACAAACCAACAAACCAACAAATCAACAAACCAACAACCCAACAATCCACCAAACCAACAAACCAACAAACCAACAAACCAACAAACCAACACACAAAAAACCAACAAACTAACAAACCAACAAACCAACAAACCAACAAACCATCAAACTAACAAACCAACAAACCAACAAACCAACGGACCAACAAACCAAAAAACCAACAAACCAACAAACCAAGAAACCAACAAACCAACAAACCAGCAAATGAACAAACCAACAAACCAACAAACCAACAAACCAACAAACCAACAAACCAACAAACCAACAAACCAACAAACCAACAAACCAACAAACCAACAAACCAACAAACCAACAAACCATCAAACCAACAAACCAACAAACCAACAAACCAACAAACCAACAAACCAACAAATTAACAAGCGAACAAACCAACAAACCAACAAACCAACAAACCAACAAACCAACAAACGAACAAACCAACAAACCAACAAACCAACAAACTAACAAATCAACAAATAAACAAACCAAAAAACCAACAAAACAACAAACTAACAAACCAACAAACCAACAAACCAACAAACGAACAAACCAACAAACCAACAAACCAACATAGCAACAAAAGAACATAGCAACAAAAGGACAAACCAACGAACCAACAAACGAACAAACCAACAAACCAACAAACCAACAAACCAACAAACCAACAAACTAACAAACCAACAAAGCAACAAACCAACAAACCAACAAACTAACAAACCAACAAACCAACAAAAGAACAAGCCAACAAACCAACAAACCAACAAACCAACAACCCAACAAACAAACAAACCAACAAACCAACAAACAAACAAACCAACACACCAACAAACCAACAAACCAACAAACCAACAAACCAACAAACCCACAAACCAACAAACGAACAAACCAAAAAACCAACAAACCAACAAATCAACAAACCAACAAACCAACAAACCAACAAACCAACAAACCAAAAAACCAATAAACCAACAAACCAACAAACCAACTAACCAACAAACCAACAAAAGAACAAGCCAACAAACCAACAAACCAACAAACCAACAACGCAACAAACCAACAAACCAGCAAACCAACAAACCAACAAACCAACAAACCAACAAACCAACAAACCAACAAACCAACACACCAACAAACCAACAAACCAACAAACCAACAAACCAACAAACCAACAAACCAATAAAACAACAAACCAAAAACCAACAAATTAACAAACCAACAAACCAACAAACCAACAAACCAACAAACTAACAAACCACCAAACCAACAAACCAACAAACCAACAAACCAACAAACCAACAAACCAACAAACCAACAAACAAACAAACCATTAAACCAACAAACCAACAAACCAACAAACCAACAAACCAACAAACCAACAAACCAACAAACCAACAAACCAACAAACCAACAAACCAACAAACCAACAAACCAACAAACCAACAAACCAACAAACCAGCAAACCATTAAACCAACAAACCAACAAACCAACAAATCAACAAACCAACAAAAAAACAAACCAACAAACCAACAAACCAACAAACCAACAAACCAACAAACCAACAATCCAACAAACCAACAAAACAACAAACCAACAAACCAACAAACCAACAAACCAACCAACCAAAAACCAACAAACTAGCAAATCAACAAACCAACAAACCACGAAACTAACAAACCAACAAACCAACAAACCAAAAAACCCAACAAACCAACAAACCAAGAAACCAACAAACTAACAAACCAACAAATGAACAAACCAACAAACCAACAAACCAACAAACCACCAAACCAACAAACCAACAAACCAACAAACCAACAAACCAACAAACCAACAAACCAACATACCAACAAACCAACAAACCAACAAACCAACAAAACAACAAGCCAACAAACCAACCAACCAACAAACAAACACACCAAGACACCAACAAACCAACAAACCAACAAACCAACAAACTAACAAATCAACAAACAAACAAACCAAAAAACCAACAAACCAACAAACTAACAAACCAACAAACCAACAAACCAACAAACCAACAAACAACAAACAAACAAACCAAGAAACCAACGAACCAACAAACCAAAAAACCAACAAACCAACAAATCAAGACACCAACAAACCAACAAACCAACAATTGAACAAACCAACAAACCAACAAACCAACAAACCAACAAACCAACAAACCAACAAACCAACAAACCAACAAACCAACAAACCAACAAACCAACAAACCAACAAACCAACAAACCAATAAACCAACATACCAACGAACCAACAAGCCAACAAACCAATAAACCAACAAACAAACAAACCAACAAACCAACAAACCAACAAACCAACAAAGCAACAAACCAACAAACCAACAAACCAACAAACCAACAAACCAACAAACCAATAAACTAACAAATCAACAAACAAACAAACCAACAAATCAAAAACCAACAAACTAACAAACCAACAAATCAACAAACGAACAAACCAACGAACCAACTAACCAACACACCAACAAACCAACAAACGAACAAGCCAACAAACCAACAAACCAACAAACCAACAAACCAACAAACCCACAAACCAACAAACGAACAAACCAAAAAACCAACAAACCAACAAATCAACAAACCAACAAACCAACAAACCAACAAACCAACAAACCAAAAAACCAATAAACCAACAAACCAACAAACCAACTAACCAACAAACCAACAAAAGAACAAGCCAACAAACCAACAAACCAACAAACCAACAACGCAACAAACCAACAAACCAGCAAACCAACAAACCAACAAACCAACAAACCAACAAACCAACAAACCAACAAACCAACACACCAACAAACCAACAAACCAACAAACCAACAAACCAACAAACCAACAAACCAATAAAACAACAAACCAAAAACCAACAAATTAACAAACCAACAAACCAACAAACCAACAAACCAACAAACTAACAAACCACCAAACCAACAAACCAACAAACCAACAAACCAACAAACCAACAAACCAACAAACCAACAAACCAACAAACAAACAAACCATTAAACCAACAAACCAACAAACCAACAAACCAACAAACCAACAAACCAACAAACCAACAAACCAACAAACCAACAAACCAACAAACCAACAAACCAACAAACCAACAAACCAACAAACCAGCAAACCATTAAACCAACAAACCAACAAACCAACAAATCAACAAACCAACAAAAAAACAAACCAACAAACCAACAAACCAACAAACCAACAAACCAACAAACCAACAATCCAACAAACCAACAAAACAACAAACCAACAAACCAACAAACCAACAAACCAACCAACCAAAAACCAACAAACTAGCAAATCAACAAACCAACAAACCACGAAACTAACAAACCAACAAACCAACAAACCAAAAAACCCAACAAACCAACAAACCAAGAAACCAACAAACTAACAAACCAACAAATGAACAAACCAACAAACCAACAAACCAACAAACCACCAAACCAACAAACCAACAAACCAACAAACCAACAAACCAACAAACCAACAAACCAACATACCAACAAACCAACAAACCAACAAACCAACAAAACAACAAGCCAACAAACCAACCAACCAACAAACAAACACACCAAGACACCAACAAACCAACAAACCAACAAACCAACAAACTAACAAATCAACAAACAAACAAACCAAAAAACCAACAAACCAACAAACTAACAAACCAACAAACCAACAAACCAACAAACCAACAAACAACAAACAAACAAACCAAGAAACCAACGAACCAACAAACCAAAAAACCAACAAACCAACAAATCAAGACACCAACAAACCAACAAACCAACAATTGAACAAACCAACAAACCAACAAACCAACAAACCAACAAACCAACAAACCAACAAACCAACAAACCAACAAACCAACAAACCAACAAACCAACAAACCAACAAACCAACAAACCAATAAACCAACATACCAACGAACCAACAAGCCAACAAACCAATAAACCAACAAACAAACAAACCAACAAACCAACAAACCAACAAAGCAACAAACCAACAAACCAACAAACCAACAAACCAACAAACCAACAAACCAATAAACTAACAAATCAACAAACAAACAAACCAACAAATCAAAAACCAACAAACTAACAAACCAACAAATCAACAAACGAACAAACCAACGAACCAACTAACCAACACACCAACAAACCAACAAACGGACAAGCCAACAAACCAACAAACCAACAAACGAACAAACCAACAAAGCAACAAACCAACAAACCAACAAACTAACAAACCAACAAACCAACAAAAGAACAAGCCAACAAACCAACAAACCAACAAACCAACAACCCAACAAACAAACAAACCAACGAACCAACAAACAAACAAACCAACACACCAACAAACCAACAAACCAACAAACCAACAAACCAACAAACCAACAAACCAACAAACGAACAAACGAACAAACCAAAAAACCAACAAACCAACAAATCAACAAACCAACAAACCAACAAACCAACAAACCAACAAACCAACAAACCAATAAACCAACAAACCAACAAACCAACTAACCAACAAACCAACAAAAGAACAAGCCAACAAACCAACAAACCAACAAACCAACAACGCAACAAACCAACAAACCAACAAACCAACAAACCAACAAACCAACAAACCAACAAACCAACAAACCAACAAACCAACAAACCAACAAACCAACAAACCAACAAACCAACAAACCAACAAACCAACAAACCAACAAACCAACAAACCAACAAACCAACAAACCAACAAACCAACAAACCAATAAACCAACAAACCAAAAACCAACAAATTAACAAACCAACAAACCAACAAACCAATAAACCAACAAACTAACAAACCACCAAACCAACAAACCAACAAACCAACAAACCAACAAACCAACAAACCAACAAACCAACAAACTAACAAACCAACAAATCAACAAACGAACAAACCAACGAACCAACTAACCAACACACCAACAAACCAACAAACGAACAAGCCAACAAAGCAACAAACCAACAAACCAACAAACCAACAAACCAACAAACCAACAAACCAACAAATCAACAAACCAACACACCAACAAACCAACAACCAACAAACCAATTATCCAACAAATCAACAAACCAACAACCAAAAAACCAACAAACCAACAAACCAACATACCAACAAACCAACAACCAACAAACCAATAATCCAACAAATCAACAAACCAACAAACCAAAAAACCAACAAACCAACAAACCAACCAACCAACAAACCAACAAACCAACAAACCAACAAACCAACAAACCAACAAACCAACAAACCAACAAACGAACAAACCAAAAAACCAACAAACCAGCAAACCAACAAACCAAAAAACCAACAAACCAACAAACCAACAAACCAAGAAACCAACAAACCAACAAACAAACAAACCAACAAACCAAGAAACGAACAAACCAACACACCAACAAAGCAACAAAGCCACAAACCAACAAACCAGCAAACCAACAAACCAACAAACCAACAAACCAACCAACCAACATACCAACAAACCAACAAAACAATAAACCAACAAACCAACGAGCTTACAAACCAACAAACCAAAAAAACCAACAAACCACCAAACCAACAAACCAACAAACCAACAAACCAATAAACCAACATACCAACGAACCAACAAGCCAACAAACCAACAAACCAACAAACAAACAAACCAACAAACCAACAAACCAACAAACCAACAAACCAACAAACCAACAAACCAACAAACCAACAAACCAACAAACCAACAAACCAACAAACCAACAAACCAACAAACCAACAAACCAACAAACCAATAAACCAACAAACCAAAAACCAACAAATTAACAAACCAACAAACCAACAAACCAATAAACCAACAAACTAACAAACCACCAAACCAACAAACCAACAAACCAACAAACCAACAAACCAACAAACCAACAAACTAACAAACCAACAAATCAACAAACGAACAAACCAACGAACCAACTAACCAACACACCAACAAACCAACAAACGAACAAGCCAACAAAGCAACAAACCAACAAACCAACAAACCAACAAACCAACAAACCAACAAACCAACAAATCAACAAACCAACACACCAACAAACCAACAACCAACAAACCAATAATCCAACAAATCAACAAACCAACAACCAAAAAACCAACAAACCAACAAACCAACATACCAACAAACCAACAACCAACAAACCAATAATCCAACAAATCAACAAACCAACAAACCAAAAAACCAACAAACCAACAAACCAACCAACCAACAAACCAACAAACCAACAAACCAACAAACCAACAAACCAACAAACCAACAAACGAACAAACCAAAAAACCAACAAACCAGCAAACCAACAAACCAAAAAACCAACAAACCAACAAACCAACAAACCAAGAAACCAACAAACCAACAAACAAACAAACCAACAAACCAACAAACCAACAAACCAAGAAACGAACAAACCAACACACCAACAAAGCAACAAAGCAACAAACCAACAAACCAACAAACCAACAAACCAACAAACCAACAAACCAACAAACCAACATACCAACAAACCAACAAAACAATAAACCAACAAACCAACGAGCTAACAAACCAACAAACCAACAAACCAACAAACCAACAAACCAACAAACCAACAAACCAACAAACCAATAAACCAACATACCAACGAACCAACAAGCCAACAAACCAACAAACCAACAAACAAACAAACCAACAAACCAACAAACCAACAAAGCAACAAACCAACAAACCAACAAACCAACAAACCAACAAACCAACAAACCAATAAACTAACAAATCAACAAACAAACAAACCAACAAACCAACAAATCAAAAACCAACAAACTAACAAACCAACAAATCAACAAA
This sequence comes from Atherix ibis, assembly GCA_958298945.1. Taxonomy (NCBI): domain Eukaryota; kingdom Metazoa; phylum Arthropoda; class Insecta; order Diptera; family Athericidae; genus Atherix; species Atherix ibis. The sequence continues at coordinate 86,165,142 of OY282608.1, read as the reverse complement.
CGAACAAACCAACGAACCAACTAACCAACACACCAACAAACCAACAAACGAACAAGCCAACAAACCAACAAACCAACAAACGAACAAACCAACAAAGCAACAAACCAACAAACCAACAAACTAACAAACCAACAAACCAACAAAAGAACAAGCCAACAAACCAACAAACCAACAAACCAACAACCCAACAAACAAACAACCAACAAACCAATAATCCAACAAATCAACAAACCAACAAACCAAAAAACCAACAAACCAACAAACCAACCAACCAACAAACCAACAAACCAACAAACCAACAAACCAACAAACCAACAAACCAACAAACCAACAAACGAACAAACCAAAAAACCAACAAACCAGCAAACCAACAAACCAAAAAACCAACAAACCAACAAACCAACAAACCAAGAAACCAACAAACCAACAAACAAACAAACCAACAAACCAAGAAACGAACAAACCAACACACCAACAAAGCAACAAAGCAACAAACCAACAAACCAACAAACCAACAAACCAACAAACCAACAAACCAACATACCAACAAACCAACAAAACAATAAACCAACAAACCAACGAGCTTACAAACCAACAAACCAACAAACCAACAAACCAACAAACCAACAAACCAACAAACCAACAAACCAATAAACCAACATACCAACGAACCAACAAGCCAACAAACCAACAAACCAACAAACAAACAAACCAACAAACCAACAAACCAACAAACCAACAAACCAACAAACCAACAAACCAACAAACCAACAAACCAACAAACCAACAAACCAACAAACCAACAAACCAACAAACCAACAAACCAACAAACCAATAAACCAACAAACCAAAAACCAACAAATTAACAAACCAACAAACCAACAAACCAATAAACCAACAAACTAACAAACCACCAAACCAACAAACCAACAAACCAACAAACCAACAAACCAACAAACCAACAAACTAACAAACCAACAAATCAACAAACGAACAAACCAACGAACCAACTAACCAACACACCAACAAACCAACAAACGAACAAGCCAACAAAGCAACAAACCAACAAACCAACAAACCAACAAACCAACAAACCAACAAACCAACAAATCAACAAACCAACACACCAACAAACCAACAACCAACAAACCAATAATCCAACAAATCAACAAACCAACAACCAAAAAACCAACAAACCAACAAACCAACATACCAACAAACCAACAACCAACAAACCAATAATCCAACAAATCAACAAACCAACAAACCAAAAAACCAACAAACCAACAAACCAACCAACCAACAAACCAACAAACCAACAAACCAACAAACCAACAAACCAACAAACCAACAAACCAACAAACGAACAAACCAAAAAACCAACAAACCAGCAAACCAACAAACCAAAAAACCAACAAACCAACAAACCAACAAACCAAGAAACCAACAAACCAACAAACAAACAAACCAACAAACCAACAAACCAACAAACCAAGAAACGAACAAACCAACACACCAACAAAGCAACAAAGCAACAAACCAACAAACCAACAAACCAACAAACCAACAAACCAACAAACCAACAAACCAACAAACCAACATACCAACAAACCAACAAAACAATAAACCAACAAACCAACGAGCTAACAAACCAACAAACCAACAAACCAACAAACCAACAAACCAACAAACCAACAAACCAACAAACCAATAAACCAACATACCAACGAACCAACAAGCCAACAAACCAACAAACCAACAAACAAACAAACCAACAAACCAACAAACCAACAAAGCAACAAACCAACAAACCAACAAACCAACAAACCAACAAACCAACAAACCAATAAACTAACAAATCAACAAACAAACAAACCAACAAACCAACAAATCAAAAACCAACAAACTAACAAACCAACAAATCAACAAACGAACAAACCAACGAACCAACTAACCAACACACCAACAAACCAACAAACGAACAAGCCAACAAACCAACAAACCAACAAACGAACAAACCAACAAAGCAACAAACCAACAAACCAACAAACTAACAAACCAACAAACCAACAAAAGAACAAGCCAACAAACCAACAAACCAACAAACCAACAACCCAACAAACAAACAAACCAACAAACCAACAAACCAACAAACCAACACACCAACAAACCAACAAATCAACAAACCAACACACCAACAAACCAACAACCAACAAACCAATTATCCAACAAATCAACAAACCAACAACCAAAAAACCAACAAACCAACAAACCAACATACCAACAAACCAACAACCAACAAACCAACAAAGCAACAAACCAACAAACCAACAAACTAACAAACCAACAAACCAACAAAAGAACAAGCCAACAAACCAACAAACCAACAAACCAACAACCCAACAAACAAACAAACCAACGAACCAACAAACAAACAAACCAACACACCAACAAACCAACAAACCAACAAACCAACAAACCAACAAACCAACAAACCAACAAACGAACAAACGAACAAACCAAAAAACCAACAAACCAACAAATCAACAAACCAACAAACCAACAAACCAACAAACCAACAAACCAACAAACCAATAAACCAACAAACCAACAAACCAACTAACCAACAAACCAACAAAAGAACAAGCCAACAAACCAACAAACCAACAAACCAACAACGCAACAAACCAACAAACCAACAAACCAACAAACCAACAAACCAACAAACCAACAAACCAACAAACCAACAAACCAACAAACCAACAAACCAACAAACCAACAAACCAACAAACCAACAAACCAACAAACCAACAAACCAACAAACCAACAAACCAACAAACCAACAAACCAATAAACCAACAAACCAAAAACCAACAAATTAACAAACCAACAAACCAACAAACCAATAAACCAACAAACTAACAAACCACCAAACCAACAAACCAACAAACCAACAAACCAACAAACCAACAAACCAACAAACTAACAAACCAACAAATCAACAAACGAACAAACCAACGAACCAACTAACCAACACACCAACAAACCAACAAACGAACAAGCCAACAAAGCAACAAACCAACAAACCAACAAACCAACAAACCAACAAACCAACAAACCAACAAATCAACAAACCAACACACCAACAAACCAACAACCAACAAACCAATTATCCAACAAATCAACAAACCAACAACCAAAAAACCAACAAACCAACAAACCAACATACCAACAAACCAACAACCAACAAACCAATAATCCAACAAATCAACAAACCAACAAACCAAAAAACCAACAAACCAACAAACCAACCAACCAACAAACCAACAAACCAACAAACCAACAAACCAACAAACCAACAAACCAACAAACCAACAAACGAACAAACCAAAAAACCAACAAACCAGCAAACCAACAAACCAAAAAACCAACAAACCAACAAACCAACAAACCAAGAAACCAACAAACCAACAAACAAACAAACCAACAAACCAAGAAACGAACAAACCAACACACCAACAAAGCAACAAAGCCACAAACCAACAAACCAGCAAACCAACAAACCAACAAACCAACAAACCAACCAACCAACATACCAACAAACCAACAAAACAATAAACCAACAAACCAACGAGCTTACAAACCAACAAACCAACAAACCAACAAACCAACAAACCAACAAACCAACAAACCAACAAACCAACAAACCAATAAACCAACATACCAACGAACCAACAAGCCAACAAACCAACAAACCAACAAACAAACAAACCAACAAACCAACAAACCAACAAACCAACAAACCAACAAACCAACAAACCAACAAACCAACAAACCAACAAACCAACAAACCAACAAACCAACAAACCAACAAACCAACAAACCAACAAACCAATAAACCAACAAACCAAAAACCAACAAATTAACAAACCAACAAACCAACAAACCAATAAACCAACAAACTAACAAACCACCAAACCAACAAACCAACAAACCAACAAACCAACAAACCAACAAACCAACAAACTAACAAACCAACAAATCAACAAACGAACAAACCAACGAACCAACTAACCAACACACCAACAAACCAACAAACGAACAAGCCAACAAAGCAACAAACCAACAAACCAACAAACCAACAAACCAACAAACCAACAAACCAACAAATCAACAAACCAACACACCAACAAACCAACAACCAACAAACCAATAATCCAACAAATCAACAAACCAACAACCAAAAAACCAACAAACCAACAAACCAACATACCAACAAACCAACAACCAACAAACCAATAATCCAACAAATCAACAAACCAACAAACCAAAAAACCAACAAACCAACAAACCAACCAACCAACAAACCAACAAACCAACAAACCAACAAACCAACAAACCAACAAACCAACAAACGAACAAACCAAAAAACCAACAAACCAGCAAACCAACAAACCAAAAAACCAACAAACCAACAAACCAACAAACCAAGAAACCAACAAACCAACAAACAAACAAACCAACAAACCAACAAACCAACAAACCAAGAAACGAACAAACCAACACACCAACAAAGCAACAAAGCAACAAACCAACAAACCAACAAACCAACAAACCAACAAACCAACAAACCAACAAACCAACATACCAACAAACCAACAAAACAATAAACCAACAAACCAACGAGCTAACAAACCAACAAACCAACAAACCAACAAACCAACAAACCAACAAACCAACAAACCAACAAACCAATAAACCAACATACCAACGAACCAACAAGCCAACAAACCAACAAACCAACAAACAAACAAACCAACAAACCAACAAACCAACAAAGCAACAAACCAACAAACCAACAAACCAACAAACCAACAAACCAACAAACCAATAAACTAACAAATCAACAAACAAACAAACCAACAAACCAACAAATCAAAAACCAACAAACTAACAAACCAACAAATCAACAAACGAACAAACCAACGAACCAACTAACCAACACACCAACAAACCAACAAACGAACAAGCCAACAAACCAACAAACCAACAAACGAACAAACCAACAAAGCAACAAACCAACAAACCAACAAACTAACAAACCAACAAACCAACAAAAGAACAAGCCAACAAACCAACAAACCAACAAACCAACAACCCAACAAACAAACAACCAACAAACCAATAATCCAACAAATCAACAAACCAACAAACCAAAAAACCAACAAACCAACAAACCAACCAACCAACAAACCAACAAACCAACAAACCAACAAACCAACAAACCAACAAACCAACAAACCAACAAACGAACAAACCAAAAAACCAACAAACCAGCAAACCAACAAACCAAAAAACCAACAAACCAACAAACCAACAAACCAAGAAACCAACAAACCAACAAACAAACAAACCAACAAACCAAGAAACGAACAAACCAACACACCAACAAAGCAACAAAGCAACAAACCAACAAACCAACAAACCAACAAACCAACAAACCAACAAACCAACAAACCAACATACCAACAAACCAACAAAACAATAAACCAACAAACCAACGAGCTTACAAACCAACAAACCAACAAACCAACAAACCAACAAACCAACAAACCAACAAACCAACAAACCAATAAACCAACATACCAACGAACCAACAAGCCAACAAACCAACAAACCAACAAACAAACAAACCAACAAACCAACAAACCAACAAACCAACAAACCAACAAACCAACAAACCAACAAACCAACAAACCAACAAACCAACAAACCAACAAACCAACAAACCAACAAACCAACAAACCAACAAACCAATAAACCAACAAACCAAAAACCAACAAATTAACAAACCAACAAACCAACAAACCAATAAACCAACAAACTAACAAACCACCAAACCAACAAACCAACAAACCAACAAACCAACAAACCAACAAACCAACAAACTAACAAACCAACAAATCAACAAACGAACAAACCAACGAACCAACTAACCAACACACCAACAAACCAACAAACGAACAAGCCAACAAAGCAACAAACCAACAAACCAACAAACCAACAAACCAACAAACCAACAAACCAACAAATCAACAAACCAACACACCAACAAACCAACAACCAACAAACCAATAATCCAACAAATCAACAAACCAACAACCAAAAAACCAACAAACCAACAAACCAACATACCAACAAACCAACAACCAACAAACCAATAATCCAACAAATCAACAAACCAACAAACCAAAAAACCAACAAACCAACAAACCAACCAACCAACAAACCAACAAACCAACAAACCAACAAACCAACAAACCAACAAACCAACAAACCAACAAACGAACAAACCAAAAAACCAACAAACCAGCAAACCAACAAACCAAAAAACCAACAAACCAACAAACCAACAAACCAAGAAACCAACAAACCAACAAACAAACAAACCAACAAACCAACAAACCAACAAACCAAGAAACGAACAAACCAACACACCAACAAAGCAACAAAGCAACAAACCAACAAACCAACAAACCAACAAACCAACAAACCAACAAACCAACAAACCAACAAACCAACATACCAACAAACCAACAAAACAATAAACCAACAAACCAACGAGCTAACAAACCAACAAACCAACAAACCAACAAACCAACAAACCAACAAACCAACAAACCAACAAACCAATAAACCAACATACCAACGAACCAACAAGCCAACAAACCAACAAACCAACAAACAAACAAACCAACAAACCAACAAACCAACAAAGCAACAAACCAACAAACCAACGAACCAACAAGCCAACAAACCAACAAACCAACAAACAAACAAACCAACAAACCAACAAACCAACAAACCAACAAACCAACAAACCAACAAACCAACAAACCAACAAACCAACAAACCAACAAACCAACAAACCAACAAACCAACAAACCAACAAACCAACAAACCAATAAACCAACAAACCAAAAACCAACAAATTAACAAACCAACAAACCAACAAACCAATAAACCAACAAACTAACAAACCACCAAACCAACAAACCAACAAACCAACAAACCAACAAACCAACAAACCAACAAACTAACAAACCAACAAATCAACAAACGAACAAACCAACGAACCAACTAACCAACACACCAACAAACCAACAAACGAACAAGCCAACAAAGCAACAAACCAACAAACCAACAAACCAACAAACCAACAAACCAACAAACCAACAAATCAACAAACCAACACACCAACAAACCAACAACCAACAAACCAATAATCCAACAAATCAACAAACCAACAACCAAAAAACCAACAAACCAACAAACCAACATACCAACAAACCAACAACCAACAAATCAACAAACGAACAAACCAACGAACCAACTAACCAACACACCAACAAACCAACAAACGAACAAGCCAACAAACCAACAAACCAACAAACGAACAAACCAACAAAGCAACAAACCAACAAACCAACAAACTAACAAACCAACAAACCAACAAAAGAACAAGCCAACAAACCAACAAACCAACAAACCAACAACCCAACAAACAAACAACCAACAAACCAATAATCCAACAAATCAACAAACCAACAAACCAAAAAACCAACAAACCAACAAACCAACCAACCAACAAACCAACAAACCAACAAACCAACAAACCAACAAACCAACAAACCAACAAACTAACAAACCTACAAACCAACAAACCAACAAAAAAACAAACCAACAAACCAACAAACCAACAAACCAACAAACCAACAAGCCAACAAACCAACAAACCAACAAACCAACAAACCAACAAAACAACAAACCAACAAACCAACAAACCAACAAACCAACAAACCAACAAACCAACAAACCAACAAACCAACAAATCAACATAGCAACAAACCAACAAACCAACAACCAACAAACCAACAAACCAAAAAACCAACAATCCAACAAACTAACAAACCAACAAACCAACAAACCAACAAATCAATTAACCAACAAACCAACAAACCAACAAAGCAACAAACAAACAAACCAACAAACCGACAAACCAAAAAACCAACAAACCAATAAACCAACAAAGCAACAAACCAACGAACAAACAAACCAACAAACCAACAAACCAACAAACTAACAAACCAACAAACAAACAAACCAACAAGCCAACAAAACAACAAACCAACAAACCAACAAACCAACAAACCAACAACCCAACAAACCGACAAACCAACAAACCAACAAACCAACAAACCAACAAACCAACAAACCAACACACCAACAAACCAACAAACCAACAAACCAACAAACCAATAAACCAACAAACCAACAAACCAACAAACCAACAAACCAACAAACACACAAACAAACAAACAAACCAACAAACCAATAAACCAACGAACCAACAAACGAACAAACCGACAAACCAACAAACCAACAAACCAACAAACCAACAAACCAACAAACCAACAAACCAACAAACCAACATTGCAACAAAAGAACATAGCAACAAAAGGACAAGCCAACAAACCAACAAACTAACAAACTAACAAACCAACAAACCAACAAACCAACAAACCAACAAACCAACAAACCAACAAACCAACAAACCAACAAACCAACAAATCAACAAACTAACAACCCAACAAAACAACAAACCAACAAACCAACAAACCAACAAACCAACAAAACAACAAACCAACAAACCAACAAACCAACAAACCAACAAACCAACAAACCAACAAACCAACAAACCAACAAACCAACAAACCAACATACCAACAAACCAACAAAACAATAAACCAACAAACCAACGAGCTTACAAACCAACAAACCAACAAACCAACAAACCAACAAACCAACAAACCAACAAACCAACAAACCAATAAACCAACATACCAACGAACCAACAAGCCAACAAACCAACAAACCAACAAACAAACAAACCAACAAACCAACAAACCAACAAACCAACAAACCAACAAACCAACAAACCAACAAACCAACAAACCAACAAGCCAACAAACCAACAAATCAACAAAATAACAACGCAACAAAACAACAAACCAACAAACCAACAAACTAACAAACCAACAAACCAACAAACCAACAAACCAACAAACCAACAAACCAATAAACCAACAAACCAACTAACCAACACACCAACAAACCAACAAACGAACAAGCCAACAAACCAACAAACCAACAAACGAACAAACCAACAAAGCAACAAACCAACAAACCAACAAACTAACAAACCAACAAACCAACAAAAGAACAAGCCAACAAACCAACAAACCAACAAACCAACAACCCAACAAACAAACAAACCAACAAACCAACAAACCAACAAACCAACACACCAACAAACCAACAAATCAACAAACCAACACACCAACAAACCAACAACCAACAAACCAATTATCCAACAAATCAACAAACCAACAACCAAAAAACCAACAAACCAACAAACCAACATACCAACAAACCAACAACCAACAAACCAATAATCCAACAAATCAACAAACCAACAAACCAACAAACCAATAAACCAACATACCAACGAACCAACAAGCCAACAAACCAACAAACCCACAAACAAACAAACCAACAAACCAACAAACCAACAAAGCAACAAACCAACAAACCAACAAACCAACAAACCAACAAACCAACAGACCAATAAACTAACAAATCAACAAACAAACAAACCAACAAACCAACAAATCAAAAACCAACAAACTAACAAACCAACAAATCAACAAACGAACAAACCAACGAACCAACTAACCAACACACCAACAAACCAACAAACGAACAAGCCAACAAACCAACAAACCAACAAACGAACAAACCAACAAAGCAACAAACCAACAAACCAACAAACTAACAAACCAACAAACCAACAAAAGAACAAGCCAACAAACCAACAAACCAACAAACCAACAACCCAACAAACAAACAAACCAACAAACCAACAAACAAACAAACCAACACACCAACAAACCAACAAACCAACAAACCAACAAACCAACAAACCAACAAACCAACAAACGAACAAACGAACAAACCAAAAAACCAACAAACCAACAAATCAACAAACCAACAAACCAACAAACCAACAAACCAACAAACCAACAAACCAATAAACCAACAAACCAACAAACCAACTAACCAACAAACCAACAAAAGAACAAGCCAACAAACCAACAAACCAACAAACCAACAACGCAACAAACCAACAAACCAACAAACCAACAAACCAACAAACCAACAAACCAACAAACCAACAAACCAACAAACCAACAAACCAACAAACCAACAAACCAACAAACGAACAAACCAACAAACCAACAAACCAACAAACCAACAAACCAACAAACCAACAAACCAACAAACCAACAAACCAATAAACCAACAAACCAAAAACCAACAAATTAACAAACCAACAAACCAACAAACCAATAAACCAACAAACTAACAAACCACCAAACCAACAAACCAACAAACCAACAAACCAACAAACCAACAAACCAACAAACCAACAAACTAACAAACCAACAAATCAACAAACGAACAAACCAACGAACCAACATACCAACACACCAACAAACCAACAAACGAACAAGCCAACAAAGCAACAAACCAACAAACCAACAAACCAACAAACCAACAAACCAACAAACCAACAAATCAACAAACCAACACACCAACAAACCAACAACCAACAAACCAATAATCCAACAAATCAACAAACCAACAACCAAAAAACCAACAAACCAACAAACCAACATACCAACAAACCAACAACCAACAAACCAATAATCCAACAAATCAACAAACCAACAAACCAAAAAACCAACAAACCAACAAACCAACCAACCAACAAACCAACAAACCAACAAACCAACAAACCAACAAACCAACAAACCAACAAACCAACAAACGAACAAACCAAAAAACCAACAAACCAGCAAACCAACAAACCAAAAAACCAACAAACCAACAAACCAACAAACCAAGAAACCGACAAACCAACAAACAAACAAACCAACAAACCAACAAACCAACAAACCAAGAAACCAACAAACCAACACACCAACAAACCAACATAGCAACAAACCAACAAACCAACAAACCAACAAACCAACAAACCAAGAAACCAACAAACCAACACACCAACAAACCAACAAACCAACAAACCAACAAACCAACAAACCAACAAACCAATAAAACAACAAACCAATAATCCAACAAATCAACAAACCAACAAACCAAAAAACCAACAAACCAACAAACCAACAAACCAACCAACCAACAAAACAACAAACCAACAAACCAACAAACCAACAAACCAACAAACCAACAAAAGAACAAACGAACAAACTAACAAACCAACAAACCAACAAGCCAACAAACCAACAAACCAACAAACTAACAAACCAACAAACCAACAAACCAAGAAACCAACAAACCAACAATTAAATAAACCAACAAACCAACAAACCAACAAACCAAGAAACGAACAAACCAACAAACCAACAAACAATTAAACCAACAAACCAACAAACCAACAAACCAACAAACCAACAAACCAACAAACCAACATACCAACAAACAAACAAAACAATAAACCAACAAACCAACAAGCTAACAAACCAACAAACCAACAAACCAACAAAAGAAAAAACCAACAAACCAACATATCAACAGACCAACAACCCAACAAACCAACAAACCAACAAACCAACAAACCAACCAACCAACAAACCAACAAACCAACAAACCAACAAACCAACAAACCAACAAATCAACAAACCAACAAACCAACAAACCAACAAACCAACAAACCAACAAAAGAACAAACCAACAAACCAACATATCAACAAACCAACAACCCAACAAACCAACAAACCAACAAACCAACAAACCAACAAACCAACAAACCAACAAACCAACAAACCAACAAATCAACAAACCAACAAACCAATAAACCAACAAACCAACAAACAAACAAACCAACCAACCAACAAACCAACAAACCAACAAACCAACAAACCAACAAACCAACAAACCATCAAAATAACAAACGAACAAACCAACAAACCAACAAACCAACAAGCCAACAAACCAACAAACCAACAAACTAACAAACCAACAAACCAACAAACCAAGAAACCAACAAACCAACAATTAAACAAACAAACAAACCAACAAACCAACAAACCAAGAAACGAACAAACCAACAAACCAACAAACCAACAAACCAACAAACCAACAAACCAACAAACCAACAAACCAACATACCAACAAACAAACAAAACAACAAACCAACAAACCAAACAAACCATCAAACCAACAAACCAACAAACCAACAAACCAACAAACCAACAAACCAACAAACCAACAAACCAACAAACCAACAAACCAACAAACCAACAAACCAACAAACCAACAAACCAACAAACCAACAAACCGACAAACCAACATAGCAACAAAAGAACATAGCAACAAAAGGACAAACCAACAAACCAACAAATTAACAAACGAACAAACTAAAAAACTAACAAACTAACAAACCAACAAACCAACAAACCAACAAACCAACAAACCAACAAACCAACAAACCAACAAACCAACAAACCAACAAACCAACAAACCAACAAACCAACAAACCAACAAACCAACAAACCAACAAAAGAACAAACCAACAAACAAACATATCAACAAACCAACAATCCAACAAACCAACAAACCAACAAACCAACAAACCAACAAACCAACAAACCAACAAACCTACAAACCAACAAACCAACAACCCAATAAACGAACAAACCAACAAACAAACAAACCAATAAACCAACAAACCAACGAACCAACAAGCGAACAAACCAACAAACCAACAAACCAACAAACCAGCAAACCAACAAACTAACAAACCAACAAACCAACAATCCAACAAACCAACAAACTAACAAACCAACAAACCAACAAAAGAACAAGCCAACAAACCAACAAACCAACAAACCAACAACGCAACATACCAACAAACCAACAAACTAACAAACCAACAAACCAACAAACTAACAAACCAACAAACCAACAAACCAAAAACCAACAAACTAACAAACCAACAAAACAACAAACCAACAAAGCAACAAACTAACAAACCAACAAGCCAACAAACCAACAAACCAACAAACCAACAAACCAACAAACCAACAAACCAACAAACCAACAAACCAACAAACCAACAAACCAACAAACCAGCAAACCAGCAAACCAACAAACCAACAAACCAACAAACCAACAAACCAACAAACCAACAAACCAACAAACCAACAAACCAACAAACCAACAAACCAACAAATCAACAAACCAACAACCCAATAATCCACCAAACCAACAAACCAACAAACCAACAAACCAACACACAAAAAACCAACAAACTAACAAACCAACAAACCAACAAACCAACAAACCATCAAACTAACAAACCAACAAACCAACAAACCAACGAACCAACAAACCAAAAAACCAACAAACCAACAAACCAAGAAACCAACAAACCAACAAACCAGCAAATGAACAAACCAACAAACCAACAAACCAACACACCAACAAACCAACAAACCAACAAACCAACAAACCAACAAACCAACAAACCAACAAACCAACAAACCAACAAACCAACAAACCATCAAACCAACAAACCAACAAACCAACAAACCAACAAACCAACAAACCAACAAATTAACAAGCGAACAAACCAACAAACCAACAAACCAACAAACCAACAAACCAACAAACGAACAAACCAACAAACCAACAAACCAACAAACTAACAAATCAACAAACAAACAAACCAAAAAACCAACAAAACAACAAACTAACAAACCAACAAACCAACAAACCAACAAACCAACAAACCAACAAACCAACAAACCAACAAACCAACATAGCAACAAAAGAACATAGCAACAAAAGGACAAACCAACGAACCAACAAACGAACAAACCAACAAACCAACAAACCAACAAACCAACAAACCAACAAACTAACAAACCAACAAAGCAACAAACCAACAAACCAACAAACTAACAAACCAACAAACCAACAAAAGAACAAGCCAACAAACGAACAAACCAACAAACCAACAACCCAACAAACAAACAAACCAACAAACCAACAAACCAACAAACAAACAAACCAACACACCAACAAACCAACAAACCAACAAACCAACAAACCAACAAACCAACAAACCAACAAACGAACAAACCAAAAAACCAACAAACCAACAAATCAACAAACCAACAAACCAACAAACCAACAAACCAACAAACCAAAAAACCAATAAACCAACAAACCAACAAACCAACTAACCAACAAACCAACAAAAGAACAAGCCAACAAACCAACAAACCAACAAACCAACAACGCAACAAACCAACAAACCAGCAAACCAACAAACCAACAAACCAACAAACCAACAAACCAACAAACCAACACACCAACAAACCAACAAACCAACAAACCAACAAACCAACAAACCAACAAACCAACAAACCAACAAACCAACAAACCAACAAACCAGCAAACCAACAAACCAACAAACCAACAAACCAACAAATCAACAAACCAACAAAAAAACAAACCAACAAACCAACAAACCAACAAACCAACAAACCAACAAACCAACAATCCAACAAACCAACAAAACAACAAACCAACAAACCAACAAACCAACAAACCAACCAACCAAAAACCAACAAACTAGCAAATCAACAAACCAACAAACCACGAAACTAACAAACCAACAAACCAACAAACCAACGAACCAACAAACCAAAAAACCAACAAACCAACAAACCAAGAAACCAACAAACTAACAAACCAACAAATGAACAAACCAACAAACCAACAAACCAACAAACCACCAAACCAACAAACCAACAAACCAACAAACCAACAAACCAACAAACCAACATACCAACAAACCAACAAACCAACAAACCAACAAACCAACAAGCCAACAAACCAACCAACCAACAAACAAACAAACCAAGACACCAACAAACCAACAAACCAACAAACCAACAAACTAACAAATCAACAAACAAACAAACCAAAAAACCAACAAACCAACAAACTAATAAACCAACAAACCAACAAACCAACAAACCAACAAACAACAAACGAACAAACCAAGAAACCAACGAACCAACAAACCAAAAAACCAACAAACCAACAAATCAAGACACCAACAAACCCACAAACCAACAATTGAACAAACCAACAAACCAACAAACCAACAAACCAACAAACCAACAAACCAACAAACCAACAAACCAACAAACCAACAAACCAACAAACCAACAAACCAACAAACCAACAAACCAACAAACCAATAAACCAACATACCAACGAACCAACAAGCCAACAAACCAACAAACCAACAAACAAACAAACCAACAAACCAACAAACCAACAAAGCAACAAACCAACAAACCAACAAACCAACAAACCAACAAACCAATAAACTAACAAATCAACAAACAAACAACCCAACAAACCAACAAATCAAAAACCAACAAACTAACAAACCAACAAATCAACAAACGAACAAACCAACGAACCAACTAACCAACACACCAACAAACCAACAAACGAACAAGCCAACAAACCAACAAACCAACAAACGAACAAACCAACAAAGCAACAAACCAACAAACCAACAAACTAACAAACCAACAAACCAACAAAAGAACAAGCCAACAAACCAACAAACCAACAAACCAACAACCCAACAAACAAACAAACCAACAAACCAACAAACAAACAAACCAACACACCAACAAACCAACAAACCAACAAACCAACAAACCAACAAACCAACAAACCAACAAACGAACAAACGAACAAACCAAAAAACCAACAAACCAACAAATCAACAAACCAACAAACCAACAAACCAACAAACCAACAAACCAACAAACCAATAAACCAACAAACCAACTAACCAACAAACCAACAAAAGAACAAGCCAACAAACCAACAAACCAACAAACCAACAACGCAACAAACCAACAAACCAACAAACCAACAAACCAACAAACCAACAAACCAACAAACCAACAAACCAACAAACCAACAAACCAACAAACCAACAAACCAACAAACCAACAAACCAACAAACCAACAAACCAACAAACCAACAAACCAACAAACCAACAAACCAACAAACCAACAAACCAACAAACCAACAAACCAATAAACCAACAAACCAAAAACCAACAAATTAACAAACCAACAAACCAACAAACCAATAAACCAACAAACTAACAAACCACCAAACCAACAAACCAACAAACCAACAAACCAACAAACCAACAAACCAACAAACTAACAAACCAACAAATCAACAAACGAACAAACCAACGAACCAACTAACCAACACTCCAACAAACCAACAAACGAACAAGCCAACAAAGCAACAAACCAACAAACCAACAAACCAACAAACCAACAAACCAACAAACCAACAAACCAACAAACCAACAAATCAACAAACCAACACACCAACAAACCAACAACCAACAAACCAATAATCCAACAAATCAACAAACCAACAACCAAAAAACCAACAAACCAACAAACCAACATACCAACAAACCAACAACCAACAAACCAATAATCCAACAAATCAACAAACCAACAAACCAAAAAACCAACAAACCAACAAACCAACCAACCAACAAACCAACAAACCAACAAACCAACAAACCAACAAACCAACAAACCAACAAACGAACAAACCAAAAAACCAACAAACCAGCAAACCAACAAACCAAAAAACCAACAAACCAACAAACCAACAAACCAAGAAACCAACAAACCAACAAACAAACAAACCAACAAACCAACAAACCAAGAAACGAACAAACCAACACACCAACAAACCAACAAAGCAACAAACCAACAAACCAACAAACCAACAAACCAACAAACCAACAAACCAACAAACCAACATACCAACAAACCAACAAAACAATAAACCAACAAACCAACGAGCTAACAAACCAACAAACCAACAAACCAACAAACCAACAAACCAACAAACCAACAAACCAATAAACCAACATACCAACAAACCAACAAGCCAACAAACCAACAAACCAACAAACAAACAAACCAACAAACCAACAAACCAACAAAGCAACAAACCAACAAACCAACAAACCAACAAACCAACAAACCAATAAACTAACAAATCAACAAACAAACAAACCAACAAACCAACAAATCAAAAACCAACAAACTAACAAACCAACAAATCAACAAACGAACAAACCAACGAACCAACTAACCAACACACCAACAAACCAACAAACGAACAAGCCAACAAACCAACAAACCAACAAACGAACAAACCAACAAAGCAACAAACCAACAAACCAACAAACTAACAAACCAACAAACCAACAAAAGAACAAGCCAACAAACCAACAAACCAACAAACCAACAAACCAACAACCCAACAAACAAACAAACCAACAAACCAACAAACAAACAAACCAACACACCAACAAACCAACAAACCAACAAACCAACAAACCAACAAACCAACAAACCAACAAACGAACAAACGAACAAACCAAAAAACCAACAAACCAACAAATCAACAAACCAACAAACCAACAAACCAACAAACCAACAAACCAATAAACCAACAAACCAACAAACCAACTAACCAACAAACCAACAAAAGAACAAGCCAACAAACCAACAACCAACAAACCAACAAACCAACAAACCAACAAACCAACAAACCAACAAACCAACAAACCAACAAACCAACAAACCAACAAACCAACAAACCAACAAACCAACAAACCAACAAACCAACAAACCAACAAACCAACAAACCAACAAACCAACAAACCAACAAACCAACAAACCAACAAACCAATAAACCAACAAACCAAAAACCAACAAATTAACAAACCAACAAACCAACAAACCAATAAACCAACAAACTAACAAACCACCAAACCAACAAACCAACAAACCAACAAACCAACAAACCAACAAACCAACAAACCAACAAATCAACAAACGAACAAACCAACGAACCAACTAACCAACACACCAACAAACCAACAAACGAACAAGCCAACAAAGCAACAAACCAACAAACCAACAAACCAACAAACCAACAAACCAACAAACCAACAACCAACAAACCAATAATCCAACAAATCAACAAACCAACAAACCAAAAAACCAACAAACCAACAAACCAACCAACCAACAAACCAACAAACCAACAAACCAACAAACCAACAAACCAACAAACCAACAAACCAACAAACGAACAAACCAAAAAACCAACAAACCAGCAAACCAACAAACCAAAAAACCAACAAACCAACAAACCAACAAACCAAGAAACCAACAAACCAACAAACAAACAAACCAACAAACCAACAAACCAACAAACCAAGAAACGAACAAACCAACACACCAACAAACCAACAAAGCAACAAACCAACAAACCAACAAACCAACAAACCAACAAACCAACAAACCAATAAACCAACAAACCAACGAGCTAACAAACCAACAAACCAACAAACCAACAAACCAACAAACCAACAAACCAACAAACCAACAAACCTACAAATTAACAACCCAACAAACCAACAAACCAACAAACCAACAAACCAACAAACCAACAAACCAACAAACCAACAAACCAACAAACCAACAAACCAACAAACCAACAAATTAACAAATCAACAAACCAACAAGCCAACAAACCAACAAACCAAAAAACCAACAAACCAACAAACTAACAAACCAACAAACCAACAAAAGAACCAACCAACAAACCAACAAACCAACAAACCAACAACCCAACAAACCAACAAACCAACAAACCAATAAACCAACAAACCAACAGACCAACAAACCAACAAACCAACAAACCAACAAACCAACATACCAACGAACCAACAAACCAAAAAACCAACAAACCAACAAACCAAAAAACCAACAAACCAACAAACCAACAAATGAACAAACCAACAAACTAACAAACCAACAAACCAACAAGCCAACAAACCAACAAACCAACAAACCAACAAACCAACAAACCAACAAACCAACAAACCAACAAACCAACAAACCAACAAACCAACAAACCAACAAACCAACAAACCAACAAACCAACAAACCAACAAACCAACAAACCAACAAACAAACAAACCAACAAACCAACAAGCCAACAAACCAACAAACGAACAAACGAACGAACCAACAAACCAACTCACCAGCAAACCAACAAACGAACAAGCCAACAAACCAACAAACCAACAAACCAACAAACCAACAAACCAACAAACCAACAAACCAACAAACCAACAAACCAACAAACCAACAAACCAACAAACCAACAAACCAACAAACCAACAAACCAACAAACCAACAAACCAAGAAACCAATAGACCAACAAACCAACAAATTAACAAACCAACAAACCAACAAACCAACACACCAACAAACGAACAAGCCAACAAACCAACAAACCAACAAACCAACAAACCAACAAACCAACAAACGAACAAACCAACAAACCAACTCACCAGCAAACCAACAAACGAACAAGCCAACAAACCAACAAACCAACAAACCAACAAACCAACAAACCAACAAACCAACAAACCAACAAACCAATAGACCAACAAACCAACAAATTAACAAACCAACAAACCAACAAACCAACAAACCAACAAACCAACAAACCAACAAACTAACAAACCAACAAACCAACAAACCAACAAACTAACAAACTAACAAAACAACAAACCAACAAACCAACAAACCAACAAACCAACAAACCAACAAACCAACAAACCAACAAACCAACAAACCAACAAACCAAGAAACGAACAAACCAACAAACCAACAAACCAACAAACCAACAAACCAACAAACCAACAAACCAACAAACCAACATACCAACAAACAAACAAAACAACAAACCAACAAACCAAACAAACCATCAAACCAACAAACCAACAAAACAACATACCAACAAACCAACAAACCAACAAACCAACAAACCAACCAACCAACAAACCAACAAACCATTAAACCAACAAACCAACAAACCAACAAACAAACAAACCAACAAACCAACAAACCAACAAACCAACAAACCAACAAACCAACAAACCAACAAACCAACAAACCAACAAACCAACAAACCAACAAACCGACAAACCAACATAGCAACAAAAGAACATAGCAACAAAAGGACAAACCAACAAACCAACAAATTAACAAACGAACAAACTAAAAAACTAACAAACTAACAAACCAACAAACCAACAAACCAACAAACCAACAAACCAACAAACCAACAAACCAACAAACCAACAAACCAACAAACCAACAAACCAACAAACCAACAAACCAACAAACCAACAAAAGAACAAACCAACAAACAAACATATCAACAAACCAACAATCCAACAAACCAACAAACCAACAAACCAACAAACCAACAAACCAACAAACCAACAAACCAACAAACCAACAAACCAACAACCCAATAAACGAACAAACCAACAAACAAACAAACCAATAAACCAACAAACCAACGAACCAACAAGCGAACAAACCAACAAACCAACAAACCAGCAAACCAACAAACTAACAAACCAACAAACCAACAATCCAACAAACCAACAAACTAACAAACCAACAAACCAACAAAAGAACAAGCCAACAAACCAACAAACCAACAAACCAACAACGCAACATACCAACAAACCAACAAACCAACAAACCAACAAACCAACAAACTAACAAACCAACAAACCAACAAACCAAAAACCAACAAACTAACAAACCAACAAAACAACAAACCAACAAAGCAACAAACTAACAAACCAACAAACCAACAAACCAACAAACCAACAAACCAACAAACCAACAAACCAACAAACCAACAAACCAACAAACCAACAAACCAACAAACCAGCAAACCAGCAAACCAACCAACCAACAAACCAACAAACCAACAAACCAACAAACCAACAAACCAACAAACCAACAAACCAACAAACCAACAAACCAACAAATCAACAAACCAACAACCCAACAATCCACCAAACCAACAAACCAACAAACCAACAAACCAACAAACCAACAAACCAACAAACCAACAAACCAACACACAAAAAACCAACAAACTAACAAACCAACAAACCAACAAACCAACAAACCATCAAACTAACAAACCAACAAACCAACAAACCAACGAACCAACAAACCAAAAAACCAAGAAACCAACAAACCAAGAAACCAACAAACCAACAAACCAGCAAATGAACAAACCAACAAACCAACAAACCAACAAACCAACAAACCAACAAACCAACAAACCAACAAACCAACAAACCAACAAACCAACAAACCAACAAACCAACAAACCAACAAACCATCAAACCAACAAACCAACAAACCAACAAACCAACAAACCAACAAACCAACAAATTAACAAGCGAACAAACCAACAAACCAACAAACCAACAAACCAACAAACCAACAAACGAACAAACCAACAAACCAACAAACCAACAAACTAACAAATCAACAAACAAACAAACCAAAAAACCAACAAAACAACAAACTAACAAACCAACAAACCAACAAACCAACAAACCAACAAACCAACAAACCAACAAACCAACATAGCAACAAAAGAACATAGCAACAAAAGGACAAACCAACGAACCAACAAACGAACAAACCAACAAACCAACAAACCAACAAACCAACAAACCAACAAACTAACAAACCAACAAAGCAACAAACCAACAAACCAACAAACTAACAAACCAACAAACCAACAAAAGAACAAGCCAACAAACCAGCAAACCAACAAACCAACAACCCAACAAACAAACAAACCAACAAACCAACAAACAAACAAACCAACACACCAACAAACCAACAAACCAACAAACCAACAAACCAACAAACCAACAAACCAACAAACCAACAAACGAACAAACCAAAAAACCAACAAACCAACAAATCAACAAACCAACAAACCAACAAACCAACAAACCAACAAACCAACAAACCAAAAAACCAATAAACCAACAAACCAACAAACCAACTAACCAAAAAACCAACAAAAGAACAAGCCAACAAACCAACAAACCAACAAACCAACAACGCAACAAACCAACAAACCAGCAAACCAACAAACCAACAAACCAACAAACCAACAAACCAACAAACCAACACACCAACAAACCAACAAACCAACAAACCAACAAACCAACAAACCAACAAACCAACAAACCAATAAAACAACAAACCAAAAACCAACAAATTAACAAACCAACAAACCAACAAACCAACAAACCAACAAACCAACAAACTAACAAACCACCAAACCAACAAACCAACAAACCAACAAACCAACAAACCAACAAACCAACAAACCAACAAACCAACAAACAAACAAACCAACAAACCAACAAACCAACAAACCAACAAACCAACAAACCAACAAACCAACAAACCAACAAACCAACAAACCAACAAACCAACAAACCAACAAACCAACAAACCAACAAACCAGCAAACCAACAAACCAACAAACCAACAAACCAACAAATCAACAAACCAACAAAAAAACAAACCAACAAACCAACAAACCAACAAACCAACAAACCAACAAACCAACAAACCAACAATCCAACAAACCAACAAAACAACAAACCAACAAACCAACAAACCAACAAACCAACCAACCAAAAACCAACAAACTAGCAAATCAACAAACCAACAAACTACGAAACTAACAAACCAACAAACCAACAAACCAACGAACCAACAAACCAAAAAACCAACAAACCAACAAACCAAGAAACCAACAAACTAACAAACCAACAAATGAACAAACCAACAAACCAACAAACCAACAAACCACCAAACCAACAAACCAACAAACCAACAAACCAACAAACCAACAAACCAACAAACCAACATACCAACAAACCAACAAACCAACAAACCAACAAACCAACAAGCCAACAAACCAACCAACCAACAAACAAACAAACCAAGACACCAACAAACCAACAAACCAACAAACCAACAAACTAACAAATCAACAAACAAACAAACCAAAAAACCAACAAACCAACAAACTAACAAACCAACAAACCAACAAACCAACAAACCAACAAGCAACAAACGAACAAACCAAGAAACCAACGAACCAACAAACCAAAAAATCAACAAACCAACAAATCAAGACACCAACAAACCAACAAACCAACAATTGAACAAACCAACAAACCAACAAACCAACAAACCAACAAACCAACAAACCAACAAACCAACAAACCAACAAACCAACAAACCAACAAACCAACAAACCAACAAACCAACAAACCAACAAACCAACAAACCAATAAACCAACATACCAACGAACCAACAAGCCAACAAACCAACAAACCAACAAACAAACAAACCAACAAACCAACAAACCAACAAAGCAACAAACCAACAAACCAACAAACCAACAAACCAACAAACCAACAAACCAATAAACTAACAAATCAACAAACAAACAAACCAACAAACCAACAAATCAAAAACCAACAAACTAACAAACCAACAAATCAACAAACGAACAAACCAACGAACCAACTAACCAACACACCAACAAACCAACAAACGAACAAGCCAACAAACCAACAAACCAACAAACGAACAAACCAACAAAGCAACAAACCAACAAACCAACAAACTAACAAACCAACAAACCAACAAAAGAACAAGCCAACAAACCAACAAACCAACAAACCAACAACCCAACAAACAAACAAACCAACAAACCTACAAACAAACAAACCAACACACCAACAAACCAACAAACCAACAAACCAACAAACCAACAAACCAACAAACCAACAAACCAGCAAACCAGCAAACCAACCAACCAACAAACCAACAAACCAACAAACCAACAAACCAACAAACCAACAAACCAACAAACCAACAAACCAACAAACCAACAAATCAACAAACCAACAACCCAACAATCCACCAAACCAACAAACCAACAAACCAACAAACCAACAAACCAACAAACCAACAAACCAACAAACCAACACACAAAAAACCAACAAACTAACAAACCAACAAACCAACAAACCAACAAACCATCAAACTAACAAACCAACAAACCAACAAACCAACGAACCAACAAACCAAAAAACCAAGAAACCAACAAACCAAGAAACCAACAAACCAACAAACCAGCAAATGAACAAACCAACAAACCAACAAACCAACAAACCAACAAACCAACAAACCAACAAACCAACAAACCAACAAACCAACAAACCAACAAACCAACAAACCAACAAACCAACAAACCATCAAACCAACAAACCAACAAACCAACAAACCAACAAACCAACAAACCAACAAATTAACAAGCGAACAAACCAACAAACCAACAAACCAACAAACCAACAAACCAACAAACGAACAAACCAACAAACCAACAAACCAACAAACTAACAAATCAACAAACAAACAAACCAAAAAACCAACAAAACAACAAACTAACAAACCAACAAACCAACAAACCAACAAACCAACAAACCAACAAACCAACAAACCAACATAGCAACAAAAGAACATAGCAACAAAAGGACAAACCAACGAACCAACAAACGAACAAACCAACAAACCAACAAACCAACAAACCAACAAACCAACAAACTAACAAACCAACAAAGCAACAAACCAACAAACCAACAAACTAACAAACCAACAAACCAACAAAAGAACAAGCCAACAAACCAGCAAACCAACAAACCAACAACCCAACAAACAAACAAACCAACAAACCAACAAACAAACAAACCAACACACCAACAAACCAACAAACCAACAAACCAACAAACCAACAAACCAACAAACCAACAAACCAACAAACGAACAAACCAAAAAACCAACAAACCAACAAATCAACAAACCAACAAACCAACAAACCAACAAACCAACAAACCAACAAACCAAAAAACCAATAAACCAACAAACCAACAAACCAACTAACCAAAAAACCAACAAAAGAACAAGCCAACAAACCAACAAACCAACAAACCAACAACGCAACAAACCAACAAACCAGCAAACCAACAAACCAACAAACCAACAAACCAACAAACCAACAAACCAACACACCAACAAACCAACAAACCAACAAACCAACAAACCAACAAACCAACAAACCAACAAACCAATAAAACAACAAACCAAAAACCAACAAATTAACAAACCAACAAACCAACAAACCAACAAACCAACAAACCAACAAACTAACAAACCACCAAACCAACAAACCAACAAACCAACAAACCAACAAACCAACAAACCAACAAACCAACAAACCAACAAACAAACAAACCAACAAACCAACAAACCAACAAACCAACAAACCAACAAACCAACAAACCAACAAACCAACAAACCAACAAACCAACAAACCAACAAACCAACAAACCAACAAACCAACAAACCAGCAAACCAACAAACCAACAAACCAACAAACCAACAAATCAACAAACCAACAAAAAAACAAACCAACAAACCAACAAACCAACAAACCAACAAACCAACAAACCAACAAACCAACAATCCAACAAACCAACAAAACAACAAACCAACAAACCAACAAACCAACAAACCAACCAACCAAAAACCAACAAACTAGCAAATCAACAAACCAACAAACTACGAAACTAACAAACCAACAAACCAACAAACCAACGAACCAACAAACCAAAAAACCAACAAACCAACAAACCAAGAAACCAACAAACTAACAAACCAACAAATGAACAAACCAACAAACCAACAAACCAACAAACCACCAAACCAACAAACCAACAAACCAACAAACCAACAAACCAACAAACCAACAAACCAACATACCAACAAACCAACAAACCAACAAACCAACAAACCAACAAGCCAACAAACCAACCAACCAACAAACAAACAAACCAAGACACCAACAAACCAACAAACCAACAAACCAACAAACTAACAAATCAACAAACAAACAAACCAAAAAACCAACAAACCAACAAACTAACAAACCAACAAACCAACAAACCAACAAACCAACAAGCAACAAACGAACAAACCAAGAAACCAACGAACCAACAAACCAAAAAATCAACAAACCAACAAATCAAGACACCAACAAACCAACAAACCAACAATTGAACAAACCAACAAACCAACAAACCAACAAACCAACAAACCAACAAACCAACAAACCAACAAACCAACAAACCAACAAACCAACAAACCAACAAACCAACAAACCAACAAACCAACAAACCAATAAACCAACATACCAACGAACCAACAAGCCAACAAACCAACAAACCAACAAACAAACAAACCAACAAACCAACAAACCAACAAAGCAACAAACCAACAAACCAACAAACCAACAAACCAACAAACCAACAAACCAATAAACTAACAAATCAACAAACAAACAAACCAACAAACCAACAAATCAAAAACCAACAAACTAACAAACCAACAAATCAACAAACGAACAAACCAACGAACCAACTAACCAACACACCAACAAACCAACAAACGAACAAGCCAACAAACCAACAAACCAACAAACGAACAAACCAACAAAGCAACAAACCAACAAACCAACAAACTAACAAACCAACAAACCAACAAAAGAACAAGCCAACAAACCAACAAACCAACAAACCAACAACCCAACAAACAAACAAACCAACAAACCTACAAACAAACAAACCAACACACCAACAAACCAACAAACCAACAAACCAACAAACCAACAAACCAACAAACCAACAAACCAACAAACGAACAAACGAACAAACCAAAAAACCAACAAACCAACAAATCAACAAACCAACAAACCAACAAACCAACAAACCAACAAACCAACAAACCAATAAACCAACAAACCAACAAACCAACTAACCAACAAACCAACAAAAGAACAAGCCAACAAACCAACAAACCAACAAACCAACAACGCAATAAACCAACAAACCAACAAACCAACAAACCAACAAACCAACAAACCAACAAACCAACAAACCAACAAACCAACAAACCAACAAACCAACAAACCAACAAACCAACAAACCAACAAACCAACAAACCAACAAACCAACAAACCAACAAACCAATAAACCAACAAACCAAAAACCAACAAATTAACAAACCAACAAACCAACAAACCAATAAACCAACAAACTAACAAACCACCAAACCAACAAACCAACAAACCAACAAACCAACAAACCAACAAACCAACAAACTAACAAACCAACAAATCAACAAACGAACAAACCAACGAACCAACTAACCAACACACCAACAAACCAACAAACGAACAAGCCAACAAACCAACAAACCAACAAACCAACAAACCAACAAACCAACAAACCAACAAACCAACAAACCAACAAACCAACAAATCAACAAACCAACACACCAACAAACCAACAACCAACAAACCAATAATCCAACAAATCAACAAACCAACAACCAAAAAACCAACAAACCAACAAACCAACATACCAACAAACCAACAACCAACAAACCAATAATCCAACAAATCAACAAACCAACAAACCAAAAAACCAACAAACCAACCAACCAACCAACCAACAAACCAACAAACCAACAAACCAACAAACCAACAAACCAACAAACCAACAAACCAACAAACCAACAAACGAACAAACCAAAAAACCAACAAACCAGCAAACCAACAACCCAAAAAACCAACAAACCAACAAACCAACAAACCAAGAAACCAACAAACCAACAAACAAACAAACCAACAAACCAACAAACCAACAAACCAAGAAACGAACAAAACAACACACCAACAAACCAACAAAGCAACAAACCAACAAACCAACAAACCAACAAACCAACAAACCAACAAACCAACAAACCAACAAACCAACAAACCAACATACCAACAAACCAACAAAACAATAAACCAACAAACCAACGAGCTAACAAACCAACAAACCAACAAACCAACAAACCAACAAACCAACAAACCAACAAACCAACAAATTAACAACCCAACAAACCAACAAACCAACAAACCAACAAACCAACAAACCAACAAACCAACAAACCAACAAACCAACAAACCAACAAACCAACAAATTAACAAATCAACAAACCAACAAGCCAACAAACCAACAAACCAAAAAACCAACAAACCAACAAACTAACAAACCAACAAACCAACAAAAGAACCAACCAACAAACCAACAAACCAACAAACCAACAACCCAACAAACCAACAAACCAACAAACCAATAAACCTACAAACCAACAAACCAACAAACCAACAAACCAACAAACCAACAAACCAACATACCAACGAACCAACAAACCAAAAAACCAACAAACCAACAAACCAAAAAACCAACAAACCAACAAACCAACAAATGAACAAACCAACAAACTAACAAACCAACAAACCAACAAGCCAACAAACCAACAAACCAACAAACCAACAAACCAACAAACCAACAAACCAACAAACCAACAAACCAACAAACCAACAAACCAACAAACCAACAAACCAACAAACCAACAAACCAACAAACCAACAAACCAACAAACCAACAAACCAACAAACCAACAAACCAACAAACCAACAAACAAACAAACCAACAAACCAACAAGCCAACAAACCAACAAACGAACAAACCAACGAACCAACAAACCAACTCACCAGCAAACCAACAAACGAACAAGCCAACAAACCAACAAACCAACAAACCAACAAACCAACAAACCAACAAACCAACAAACCAACAAACCAACAAACCAACAAACCAACAAACCAACAAACCAAGAAACCAATAGACCAACAAACCAACAAATTAACAAACCAACAAACCAACAAACCAACAAACGAACAAGCCAACAAACCAACAAACCAACAAACCAACAAACCAACAAACGAACAAACCAACAAACCAACTCACCAGCAAACCAACAAACGAACAAGCCAACAAACCAACAAACCAACAAACCAACAAACCAACAAACCAACAAACCAACAAACCAACAAACCAACAAACCAACAAACCAACAAACCAACAAACCAATAGACCA
Organism: Atherix ibis; assembly: GCA_958298945.1. NCBI lineage: Eukaryota > Metazoa > Arthropoda > Insecta > Diptera > Athericidae > Atherix > Atherix ibis. The sequence continues at coordinate 86,135,870 of OY282608.1, read as the reverse complement.
ACAAACCAACAAATTAACAAACCAACAAACCAACAAACCAACAAACCAACAAACCAACAAACCAACAAACTAACAAACTAACAAAACAACAAACCAACAACCAACAAACCAACAAACCAACAAACCAACAAACCAACAAACCAACAAACCAAAAAACCAACAAACCAACAAACTAACAAACCAACAAACCAACAGAAGAACCAACCAACAAACCAACAAACCAACAAACCAACAAACCAACAAACCAACAAACCAACAAACCAACAAACCAAAATAGCAAAAAAAGAACATAGCAACAAAAGAATAAGCCAACAAACCAACAAACCAACAAACCAACAAACCAACAAACCAACAAACCAACAAACCAACAAACCAACAAACCAACAAATCAACAAACCAATAAACCAACAAACCAACAAACCAACAAACCAATAAACCAACAAACCGAAAACGAACAAACAAACAAACCAACAAACCAACACACCAACAAACCAACAACCAACAAACCAATAATCCAACAAATCAACAAACCAACAAACCAAAAAACCAACAAACCAACAAACCAACATACCAACAAACCAACAACCAACAAACCAATAATCCAACAAATCAACAAACCAACAAACCAAAAAACCAACAAACCAACAAACCAACCAACCAACAAACCAACAAACCAACAAACCAACAAACCAACAAACCAACAAACCAACAAACCAACAAACCAACAAACAAACAAACCAACAAACCAACAAACTAACAAACCAAGAAACGAACAAACCAACACACCAACAAACCAACAAAGCAACAAACCAACAAACCAACAAACCAATAAGCCAACAAACCAACAAACCAACAAACCAACAAACCAACATACCAACAAACCAACAAAACAATAAACCAACACTCCAACGAGCTAACAAACCAACAAACCAACAAACCAACAAACCAACAAACCAACAAACCAACAAACCAACAAACCAACAAACCAACAAATTAACAAACCAACAAACCAACAAACCAACAAACCAACAAACCAACAAACCAACAAACCAACAGACCAACAAACCAACAAGCCAACAAACCAACAAACCAAAAAACCAACAAACCAACAAACTAACAAACCAACAAACCAACAAAAGAACCAACCAGCAAACCAACAAACCAACAAACCAACAACCCAACAAACCAACAAACCAACAAACCAACAAACCAACAAACCAACAAACCTACAAACCAACATACCAACGAACCAACAAACCAAAAAACCAACAAACCAACAAACCAACAAACCAACAAACCAACAAACCAAAAAATGAACAAACCAACAAACTAACAAACCAACAAACCAACAAGCCAACAAACCAACAAACCAACAAACTAACAAACCAACAAACCAACAAACCAACAAACCAACAAACCAACAAACCAATAAACCAACAAACCAACAAACCAACAAACCAACAAACCAACAAACCAACAAACCAACAAACAAACAAACCAACAAACCAACAAGCAAACAAACCAACAAACAAACAAACCAACAAACCAACAAACCAACAAACCAATAAACTAACAAATCAACAAACAAACAAACCAACAAACCAACAAATTAACAAACCAACAAACCTACAAATCAACAAACGAACAAACCAACGAACCAACAAACCAACAAACCAACTCACCAGCAAACCAACAAACGAACAAGCCAACAAACCAACAAACCAACAAACCAACAAACCAACAAACCAACAAACCAACAAACCAACAAACCAACAAACCAACAAACCAACAAACCATGAAACCAATAGACCAACAAACCAACAAATTAACAAACCAACAAACCAAAAAACCAACAAACCAACAAACGAACAAGCCAACAAACCAACAAACCAACAAACCAACAAACCAACAAACCAACAAACCAACAAACCAACAAACCAACAAACCAACTCACCAGCAAACCAACAAACGAACAAGCCAACAAACCAACAAACCAACAAACCAACAAACCAACAAACCAACAAACAAACAAACCAACAAACCAGCAAACCAACAAACCAACAAACCAATAGACCAACAAACCAACAAACCAACAAATTAACAAACCAACAAACCAACAAACCAACAAACCAACAAACCAACAAACCAACAAACCAACAAACTAACAAACCAACAAACCAACAAACCAACAAACCAACAAACCAACAAACCAACAAACCAACAAACCAACAAACCAACAAACCAACAAACCAACAAACTAACAAACTAACAAAACAACAAACCAACAAACCAACAAACCAACAAACCAACAAACTAACAAACCAACAAACCAACAAACCAACAAACTAACAAACTAACAAAACAACAAACCAACAAACCAATAAACCAACAAACCAACAAACCAACAAACCAACAAACCAATAAACCAACAAACCGAAAACGAACAAACAAACAAACCAACAAACCAACACACCAACAAACCAACAACCAACAAACCAATAATCCAACAAATCAACAAACCAACAAACCAAAAAACCAACAAACCAACAAACCAACATACCAACAAACCAGCAACCAACAAACCAATAATCCAACAAATCAACAAACCAACAAACCAAAAAACCAACAAACCAACAAACCAACCAACCAACAAACCAACAAACCAACAAACCAACAAACCAACAAACCAACAAACCAACAAACCAACAAACCAACAAACAAACAAACCAACAAACTAACAAACCAAGAAACGAACAAACCAACACACCAACAAACCAACAAAGCAACAAACCAACAAACCAACAAACCAATAAACCAACAAACCAACAAACCAACAAACCAACAAACCAACATACCAACAAAACAATAAACCAACAAACCAACGAGCTAACAAACCAACAAACCAACAAACCAACAAACCAACAAACCAACAAACCAACAAACCAACAAACCAACAAATTAACAAACCAACAAACCAACAAACCAACAAACCAACAAACCAACAAACCAACAAACCAACAAACCAACAGACCAACAAACCAACAAGCCAACAAACCAACAAACCAAAAAACCAACAAACCAACAAACTAACAAACCAACAAACCAACAAAAGAACCAACCAACAAACCAACAAACCAACAAACCAACAAACCAACAAACCAACATACCAACGAACCAACAAACCAAAAAACCAACAAACCAACAAACCAAGAAACCAACAAACCAACAAACCAAAAAATGAACAAACCAACAAACTAACAAACCAACAAACTAACAAGCCAACAAACCAACAAACCAACAAACTAACAAACCAACAAACCAACAAACCAACAAACCAACAAACCAACAAACCAATAAACCAACAAACCAACAAACCAACAAACCAACAAACCAACAAACCAACAAACCAACAAACCAACAAACAAACAAACCAACAAACCAACAAGCAAAAAAACCAACAAACAAACAAACCAACAAACCAACAAACCAACAAACCAATAAACTAACAAATCAACAAACAAACACACCAACAAACCAACAAATCAACAAACCAACAAACCTACAAATCAACAAACGAACAAACCAACGAACCAACAAACCAACAAACCAACTCACCAGCAAACCAACAAACGAACAAGCCAACAAACCAACAAACCAACAAACCAACAAACCAACATACCAACAATCCAACAAACCAACAAACCAACAAACCATGAAACCAATAGACCAACAAACCAACAAATTAACAAACCAACAAACCAAAAAACCAACAAACCAACAAACGAACAAGCCAACAAACCAACAAACCAACAAACCAACAAACCAACAAACCAACAAACCAACAAACCAACTCACCAGCAAACCAACAAACGAACAAGCCAACAAACCAACAAACCAACAAACCAACAAACCAGCAAACCAACAAACCAACAAACCAACAAACCAGCAAACCAACAAACCAACAAACCAACAAACCAATAGACCAACAAACCAACAAATTAACAAACCAACAAACCAACAAACCAACAAACCAACAAACCAACAAACCAACAAACCAACAAACCAACAAACCAACAAACCAACAAACCAACAAACCAACAAACCAACAAACCAACAAACCAACAAACCAACAAACCAACAAACCAACAAACCAACAAACCAACAAACTAACAAACTAACAAAACAACAAACCAACAAACCAACAAACCAACAAACCAACAAACCAACAAACCAACAAACCAAAAAACCAACAAACCAACAAACTAACAAACCAACAAACCAACAAACCAACAAACCAACAAACCAACAAACCAACAAACCAACAAACCAACAAACCAACAAACCAACAAACCAACAAACCAACAAACCAACAAACCAAAATAGCAAAAAAAGAACATAGCAACAAAAGAATAAGCCAACAAACCAACAAACCAACAAACCAACAAACCAAGAAACCAACAAACCAACAAACCAACAAACCAACAAACCAACAAACCAACAAATCGACAAACCAACAAATCAACAAACCAATAAACCAACAAACCAATAAACCAACAAACCAATAAACCAACAAACCGAAAACGAACAAACAAACAAACCAACAAACCAACAAACCAACAAACCAAAAACCAACAAACCAACAAACCAACAAACCAACAAACCAACAAACCAACAAATCAACAACCCAACAAACCAACAAACTAACAAACCAACAAACCAACAAACCAACAAGCCAACAAACCAACAAACCAACAAACCAACAAACCAATAAACCATCAAACCAACAAACCAACAAACCAACAAACCAACAAACCAACAAACCAACAAACCAACAAACCAACAAACCAACAAACCAACAAACCAACAAACCAACAAACCAATAAACCAACATAGCTACAAAATAACATAGCAACAAAAGGGCAAACCAACAAACCAACAAACTAACAAACCAGCAAGCCCACAAACCAACAAACCAACAAACCAACAAACCAATATAACAACATAGCTACAAAAGAACATAGCAACAAAAGGACAAACCAACAAACCAACAAACCAAAAAACCAACAAACCAATAAACCAACAAACCAACAAACCAACAAACCAACAAACTAACAAACCGACAAACCAACAAACCAACCAACAAACCAACAAACCAACAAACAAACAAACCAACAAACCAACAAACCAACGAACCAACAAGCGAACAAACCAACAAACCAACAAACCAACAAACCAATAAACCAACAAACCAACAAACAAACAAACCAACAAACCAACAAACCAACAAACCAACAAACGAACAAACCAACAAACCAACAAAGCAACAAACCAACAAACCAACAAACCAACAAAACAATAAACCAACAAATCAACAAGCTAACAAACCAACAAACCAACAAACCAACAAACCAACAAACCAACAAACCAACAAACCAACAAACCGACAAACCAACAAACCAACCAACAAACCAACAAACCAACAAACAAACAAACCAACAAACCAACAAACCAACGAACCAACAAGCGAACAAACCAACAAACCAACAAACCAACAAACCAATAAACCACAAACCAACAAACAAACAAACCAACAAACCAACAAACCAACAAACCAACAAACGAACAAACCAAAAAACCAACAAACCAACAAACCAACATACCAACAAACCAACAAAACAATAAACCAACAAATCAACAAGCTAACAAACCAACAAACCAACAAACCAACAAACCAACAAACCAACAAACCAACAAACCAACAAACCAACAAAAAAACAAACCAACAAATTAACAAACCAACAAACCAACAAACCAACAAACCAACAAACCAACAAACCAACAAACCAACAAACCAACAAACCAACAAGCCAACAAACCAACAAACCAAAAAACCAACAAAACAACAAACTAACAAACCAACAAACCAACAAAAGAACCAACCAACAAACCAACAAACCAACAAACCAACAACCCAACAAACCAACAAACCAACAAACCAACAAACCAACAAACCAACAAACCAACAAACCAACAAACCAACAAACCAACATACCAACGAACCAACAAACCAAAAAACCAACAAACAAACAAACCAAGAAACCAACAAACCAACAAACCAACAAATGAACAAAACAACAAACTAACAAACCAACAAACCAACAAACCAAAAAACCAACAAACCAACAAACCAACAAACCAACAAACCAACAAACCAACAAACCAACAAACCAACAAACCAACAAACCAACAAATCAACAAGCCAACAAACCAACAAACCAACAAACAAACCAACCAACAAACCAACAAACCAACAACCCAACAAACCAATAAACTAACAAATCAACAAACAAATAAACCAACAAACCAACAAATCAACAAACCAACAAACCAACAAATCAGCAAACGAACAAACCAACGAACCAACAAACCAACACACCAACAAACCAACAAACCAACAAACCAACAAACCAATATACCAACATAGCTACAAAAGAACATAGCAACAAAAGGACAAACCAACAAACCAACAAACCAACAAACCAACAAACCAACAAACCAACAAACCAACAAACCAACAAACCAACAAACCAACAACCCAACAAACCAACAAACCAACAAACCAACAAACCAACAAACCAACAAACCAACAAACCAACAAACCAACAAAACAACAAACCAACAAACCAACAAACCAACAAACTAACAAACCAACAAACCAAAAAACCAACAAACCAATAAACCAACAAACCAACAAACCAACAAACCAACAAACCAACAAACCAACAAACCGACAAACCAACAAACCAACAAACCAATAAACCAACATAGCTACAAGAGAACATAGCAACAAAAGGACAAACCAACAAACCAACAAACTAACAAACTAACAAACTAACAAACCAACAAACCAACAAACCAACAAACCAACAAACCAATAAACTAACATAGCTACAAAAGAACATAGCAACAAAAGGAGAAACCAACAAACCAACAAACCAACAAACTAACAAACTAACAAACTAACAAACCAACAAACCAACAAACCAACAAACCAACAAACTAACAAACCAACAAACCAACAAACCAACAAACCAACAAAAGAACAAGCCAACAAACCATCATATCAACAAACCAACAACCCAACAAACCAACAAACCAACAAACCAACAAACCAACAAACCAACAAACCAACATACCAACAAACCAACAAAACAATAAACCAACAAATCAACAAGCTAACAAACAAACAAACCAACAAACCAACAAACCAGCAAACCAACAAACCAACAAACCAACAAACCAATAGACCAACAAACCAACAAATTAACAAACCAACAAACCAACAAACCAACAAACCAACAAACCAACAAACCAACAAACCAACAAACCAACAAACCAACAAACCAACAAACCAACAAACCAACAAACCAACAAACCAACAAACCAACAAACCAACAAACCAACAAACCAACAAACCAACAAACCAACAAACTAACAAACTAACAAAACAACAAACCAACAAACCAACAAACCAACAAACCAACAAACCAACAAACCAACAAACCAAAAAACCAACAAACCAACAAACTAACAAACCAACAAACCAACAAACCAACAAACCAACAAACCAACAAACCAACAAACCAACAAACCAACAAACCAACAAACCAACAAACCAACAAACCAACAAACCAAAATAGCAAAAAAAGAACATAGCAACAAAAGAATAAGCCAACAAACCAACAAACCAACAAACCAACAAACCAACAAACCAACAAACCAACAAACCAACAAACCAACAAACCAACAAATCGACAAACCAACAAATCAACAAACCAATAAACCAACAAACCAATAAACCAACAAACCAATAAACCAACAAACCGAAAACGAACAAACAAACAAACCAACAAACCAACAAACCAACAAACCAAAAACCAACAACCAACAAACCAACAAACCAACAAACCAACAAACCAACAAACCAACAAACCAACAAACCAACAACCCAACAAACCAACAAACTAACAAACCAACAAACCAACAAACCAACAAGCCAACAAACCAACAAACCAACAAACCAACAAACCAATAAACCATCAAACCAACAAACCAACAAACCAACAAACCAACAAACCAACAAACCAACAAACCAACAAACCAACAAACCAACAAACCAACAAACCAACAAACCAACAAACCAATAAACCAACATAGCTACAAAATAACATAGCAACAAAAGGGCAAACCAACAAACCAACAAACTAACAAACCAACAAACCAACAAACCAACAAACCAACAAACCAATATAACAACATAGCTACAAAAGAACATAGCAACAAAAGGACAAACCAACAAACCAACAAACCAAAAAACCAACAAACCAATAAACCAACAAACCAACAAACCAACAAACCAACAAACCAACAAACCGACAAACCAACAAACCAACCAACAAACCAACAAACCAACAAACAAACAAACCAACAAACCAACAAACCAACAAACCAACAAGCGAACAAACCAACAAACCAACAAACCAACAAACCAATAAACCAACAAACCAACAAACAAACAAACCAACAAACCAACAAACCAACAAACCAACAAACGAACAAACCAACAAACCAACAAAGCAACAAACCAACAAACCAATAAACCAACAAACCAACAAACCAACAAACCAACAATCCAACAAACCAACATACCAACAAACCAACAAAACAATAAACCAACAAATCAACAAGCTAACAAACCAACAAACCAACAAACCAACAAATCAACAAACCAACAAACCAACAAAAAAACAAACCAACAAATTAACAAACCAACAAACCAACAAACCAACAAACCAACAAACCAACAAACCAACAAACCAACAAACCAACAAACCAACAAGCCAACAAACCAACAAACCAAAAAACCAACAAAACAAAAAACTAACAAACCAACAAACCAACAAAAGAACCAACCAACAAACCAACAAACCAACAAACCAACAACCCAACAAACCAACAAACCAACAAACCAACAAACCAACAAACCAACAAACCAACAAACCAACAAACCAACAAACCAACAAACCAACACACCAACGAACCAACAAACCAAAAAACCAACAAACAAACAAACCAAGAAACCAACAAACCAACAAACCAACAAATGAACAAACCAACAAACTAACAAACCAACAAACCAACAAACCAAAAAACCAACAAACCAACAAACCAACAAACCAACAAACCAACAAACCAACAAACCAACAAACCAACAAACCAACAAACCAACAAATCAACAAGCCAACAAACCAACAAACCAACAAACAAACAAACCAACAAACCAACAAACCAACAAACCAACAAACCAATAAACTAACAAATCAACAAACAAACAAACCAACAAACCAACAAATCAACAAACCAACAAACCAACAAATCAGCAAACGAACAAACCAACGAACCAACAAACCAACACACCAACAAACCAACAAACCAACAAACCAACAAACCAACAAACCAATATACCAACATAGCTACAAAAGAACATAGCAACAAAAGGACAAACCAACAAACCAACAAACCAACAAACCAACAAACCAACAAACCAACAAACCACCAAACCAACAAACCAACAACCCAACAAACCAACAAACCAACAAACCAACAAACCAACAAACCAACAAACCAACAAACCAACAAACCAACAAAACAACAAACCAACAAACCAACAAACCAACAAACTAACAAACCAACAAACCAAAAAACCAACAAACCAATAAACCAACAAACCAACAAACCAACAAACCAACAAACCAACAAACCAACAAACCGACAAACCAACAAACCAACAAACCAATAAACCAACATAGCTACAAGAGAACATAGCAACAAAAGGACAAACCAACAAACCAACAAACTAACAAACTAACAAACTAACAAACCAACAAACCAAGAAACCAACAAACCAACAAACCAATAAACTAACATAGCTACAAAAGAACATAGCAACAAAATGAGAAACCAACAAACCAACAAACCAACAAACTAACAAACTAACAAACTAACAAACCAACAAACCAACAAACCAACAAACTAACAAACCAACAAACCAACAAACCAACAAAAGAACAAGCCAACAAACCATCATATCAACAAACCAACAACCCAACAAACCAACAAACCAACAAACCAACAAACCAACAAACCAACAAACCAACATACCAACAAACCAACAAAACAATAAACCAACAAATCAACAAGCTAACAAACCAACAAACCAACAAACCAACAAACCAACAAACCAACAAACCAACAAAAAAACAAACCAACAAATTAACAAACCAACAAACCAACAAACCAACAAACCAACAAACCAACAAACCAACAAACCAACAAACCAACAAACCAACAAACCAACAAGTCAACAAACCAACAAACCAAAAAACCAACAAAACAACAAACTAACAAACCAACAAACCAACAAAAGAACCAACCAACAAACCAACAAACCAACAAACCAACAACCCAACAAACTAACAAACCAACAAACCAACAAACCAACAAACCAACAAACCAACAAACCAACATACCAACGAACCAACAAACCAAAAAACCAACAAACAAACAAACCAAGAAACCAACAAACCAACAAACCAACAAATGAACAAACCAACAAACTAACAAACCAACAAACCAACAAACCAACAAACCAAAAAACCAACAAACCAACAAACCAACAAACCAACAAACCAACAAACCAACAAACCAACAAACCAACAAACCAACAAACCAACAAATCAACAAGCCAACAAACCAACAAACCAACAAACAAACAAACCAACAAACCAACAAACCAACAAACCATTAAACTAACAAATCAACAAACAAACAAACCAACAAACCAACAAATCAACAAACCAACAAACCAACAAATCAGCAAACGAACAAACCAACGAACCAACAAACCAACACACCAACAAACCAACAAACCAACAAACCAATATTCCAACATAGCTACAAAAGAACATAGCAACAAAAGGACAAACCAACAAACCAACAAACCAACAAACCAACAAACCAACAAACCAACAAACCAACAAACCAACAAACCAACAAACCAACAACCCAACAAACCAACAAGCCAACAAACCAACAAACCAACAAACCAACAAACCAACAAACCAACAAACCAACAAAACAACAAACCAACAAACCAACAAACCAACAAACCAACAAACCAAAAAACCAACAAACCAACAAACCAATAAACCAACAAACCAACAAACCAACAAACCAACAAACCAACAAACCAACAAACCGACAAACCAACAAACCAACAAACCAATAAACCAACATAGCTACAAGAGAACATAGCAACAAAAGGACAAACCAACAAACCAACAAACTAACAAACTAACAAACTAACAAACCAACAAACCAAGAAACCAACAAACCAACAAACCAATAAACCAACATAGCTACAAAAGAACATAGCAACAAAAGGACAAACCAACAAACCAACAAACCAACAAACTAACAAACTAACAAACTAACAAACCAACAAACCAACAAACCAACAAACCAATAAACTAACAAACCAACAAACCAACAAACCAACAAACCAACAAAAGAACAAGCCAACAAACCAACATATCAACAAACCAACAACCCAACAAACCAACAAACCAACAAACATACAAACCAACAAACCAACAAACCAACAAACCAACAAACCAACAAACCAACAAACCAACAAACCAACAAACCAACAAACCAACAAACCAACAAACCAATAAACCAACAAACTAACAAACAAACAAACCAACAAACCAACAAACCAACGAACCAACAAGCGAACAAACCAACAAACCAACAAACCAACAAACCAACAAACCAACAAACTAACAAACCAACAAACCAACAAACCAACAAACCAACAAACCAACAAACCAACAAACCAACAAACCAACAAACCAACAAACCAACAAACCAACAAACCAACAAACCAACAAACCAACAAACTAACAAATCAACAAACGAACAAACCAGCAAACCAACAAACCAATAAACCAACAAACCAACAAAACAACAAACCAACAAAACAACAAACCAACAAACCAACAAACCAACAAACCAACAACGCAACAAACCAACAAACCAACAAACCAACAAACCAACAAACCAACAAACCAACAAACCAACAAACCAACAAACCAACAAACCAACAAACCAACAAACCAACAAACCAACAAAGCAACAAACCAACAAACCAACAGACCAACAAACCAACAATCCAACAAACCAACAAACCAACAAACAAACAAACCAACAAACCAACAAACCAACAAACCAACAAACCAACAAACCAATAAACTAACAAATCAACAAACAAACAAACCAACAAACCAACAAATCAACAAACCAACAAACCAACAAATCAGCAAACGAACAAACCAACGAACCAACAAACCAACACACCAACAAACCAACAAACCAACAAACCAACAAACCAACAAACCAACAAACCAATATACCAACATAGCTACAAAAGAACATAGCAACAAAAGGACAAACCAACAAACCAACAAACCAACAAACCAACAAACCAACAAACCAACAAACCAACAAACCAACAAACCAACAACCCAACAAACCAACAAACCAACAAACCAACAAACCAACAAACCAACAAACCAACAAACCAACAAACCAACAAAACAACAAACCAACAAACCAACAAACCAACAAACTAACAAACCAACCAACCAAAAAACCAACAAACCAATAAACCAACAAACCAACAAACCAACAAACCAACAAACCAACAAACCAACAAACCGACAAACCAACAAACCAACAAACCAATAAACCAACATAGCTACAAGAGAACATAGCAACAAAAGGACAAACCAACAAACCAACAAACTAACAAACTAACAAACTAACAAACCAACAAACCAAGAAACCAACAAACCAACAAACCAATAAACTAACATAGCTACAAAAGAACATAGCAACAAAAGGAGAAACCAACAAACCAACAAACCAACAAACTAACAAACTAACAAACTAACAAACCAACAAACCAACAAACCAACAAACTAACAAACCAACAAACCAACAAACCAACAAAAGAACAAGCCAACAAACCATCATATCAACAAACCAACAACCCAACAAACCAACAAACCAACAAACTAACAAACCAACAAACCAACAAACCAACATACCAACAAACCAACAAAACAATAAACCAACAAATCAACAAGCTAACAAACCAACAAACCAACAAACCAACAAACCAACAAACCAACAAACCAACAAAAAAACAAACCAACAAATTAACAAACCAACAAATTAACAAACCAACAAACCAACAAACCAACAAACCAACAAACCAACAAACCAAAAAACCAACAAACCAACAAACCAACAAGTCAACAAACCAACAAACCAAAAAACCAACAAAACAACAAACTAACAAACCAACAAACCAACAAAAGAACCAACCAACAAACCAACAAACCAACAAACCAACAACCCAACAAACTAACAAACCAACAAACCAACAAACCAACAAACCAACAAACCAACAAACCAACATACCAACGAACCAACAAACCAAAAAACCAACAAACAAACAAACCAAGAAACCAACAAACCAACAAACCAACAAATGAACAAACCAACAAACTAACAAACCAACAAACCAACAAACCAACAAACCAAAAAACCAACAAACCAACAAACCAACAAACCAACAAACCAACAAACCAACAAACCAACAAACCAACAAACCAACAAACCAACAAACCAACAAATCAACAAGCCAACAAACCAACAAACCAACAAACAAACAAACCAACAAACCAACAAACCAACAAACCATTAAACTAACAAATCAACAAACAAACAAACCAACAAACCAACAAATCAACAAACCAACAAACCAACAAATCAGCAAACGAACAAACCAACGAACCAACAAACCAACACACCAACAAACCAACAAACCAACAAACCAATATTCCAACATAGCTACAAAAGAACATAGCAACAAAAGGACAAACCAACAAACCAACAAACCAACAAACCAACAAACCAACAAACCAACAAACCAACAAACCAACAAACCAACAAACCAACAAACCAACAAACCAACAACCCAACAAACCAACAAACCAACAAACCAACAAACCAACAAACCAACAAACCAACAAACCAACAAACCAACAAAACAACAAACCAACAAACCAACAAACCAACAAACCAACAAACCAACAAACCAAAAAACCAACAAACCAATAAACCAACAAACCAACAAACCAACAAACCAACAAACCAACAAACCAACAAACCGACAAACCAACAAACCAACAAACCAATAAACCAACATAGCTACAAGAGAACATAGCAACAAAAGGACAAACCAACAAACCAACAAACTAACAAACTAACAAACTAACAAACCAACAAACCAAGAAACCAACAAACCAACAAACCAATAAACCAACATAGCTACAAAAGAACATAGCAACAAAAGGACAAACCAACAAACCAACAAACCAACAAACTAACAAACTAACAAACTAACAAACTAACAAACCAACAAACCAACAAACCAACAAACCAATAAACTAACAAACCAACAAACCAACAAACCAACAAACCAACAAAAGAACAAGCCAACAAACCAACATATCAACAAACCAATAACCCAACAAACCAACAAACCAACAAACATACAAACCAACAAACCAACAAACCAACAAACCAACAAACCAACAAACCAACAAACCAACAAACCAACAAACCAACAAACCAACAAACCAATAAACCAACAAACTAACAAACAAACAAACCAACAAACCAACAAGCCAACGAACCAACAAGCGAACAAACCAACAAACCAACAAACCAACAAACCAACAAACCAACAAACTAACAAACCAACAAACCAACAAACCAACAAACCAACAAACCAACAAACCAACAAACCAACAAACCAACAAACCAACAAACCAACAAACCAACAAACCAACAAACCAACAAATCAACAAACGAACAAACCAGCAAACCAACAAACCAATAAACCAACAAACCAACAAAACAACAAACCAACAAAACAACAAACCAACAAACCAACAAACCAACAAACCAACAACGCAACAAACCAACAAACCAACAAACCAACAAACCAACAAACCAACAAACCAACAAACCAACAAACCAACAAACCAACAAACCAACAAACCAACAAACCAACAAAGCAACAAACCAACAAACCAACAGACCAACAAACCAACAATCCAACAAACCAACAAGCCAATAAAACAACAAACCAACAAACCAACAAACCAACAAACCAACAAACCAACAAACCAACAAACCAACAAACCAACAAACCAACAAACCAACAAACCAACAAACCAACAAACCAACAAACCAACAAACCAACAAACCAACAAACCAACAAACCAACAAACCAACAAACCAACAAACCAACAAACCAACAAACCAACAAACCAACAAACCAACAAACCAACAAAAGAACAAGCCAACAAACCAACATATCAACAAACCAACAACCCAACAAACCAACAAACCAACAAACCAACAAACCAACAAACCAACAAACCAACAAACCAACAAACCAACAAACCAATAAACCAACAACCCAACAAACAAACAAACCAACAAACCAACAAATAAACGAACCAACAAGCGAACAAACCAACAAACCAACAAACCAACAAACCAATAAACCAACAAACCAACAAACAAACAAACCAACAAACCAACAAACCAACAAACCAACAAACCAACAAACGAACAAACCAACAAACCAACAAAGCAACAAACCAACAAACCAACAAACCAACAAACCAACAAACCAACAAACCAACATACCAACAAACCAACAAAACAATAAACCAACAAATCAACAAGCAAACAAACCAACAATCCAACAAACCAACGAACCAACAAACCAACAAACCAACAAACCAACAAACCAACAAAAAAACAAACCAACAAATTAACAAACCAACAAACCAACAAACCAACAAACCAACAAACCAACAAACCAACAAACCAACAAACCAACAAACCAACAAGCCAACAAACCAACAAAACAAAAAACCAACAAAACAACAAACTAACAAACCAACAAACCAACAAAAGAACCAACCAACGAACCAACAAACCAACAAACCAACAACCCAACAAACCAACAAACCAACAAACCAACAAACCAACAAACCAACAAACCAACAAACCAACATACCAACGAACCAACAAACCAAAAAACCAACAAACAAACAAACCAAGAAACCAACAAACCAACAAACCAACAAATGAACAAACCAACAAACTAACAAACCAACAAACCAACAAACCAAAAAACCAACAAACCAACAAACCAACAAACCAACAAACCAACAAACCAACAAACCAACAAACCAACAAACCAACAAACCAACAAACCAACAAACCAACAAACCAACAAGCCAACAAACCAACAAACCAACAAACAAACAAACCAACAAACCAACAAACCAACAAACCAATAAACTAACAAATCAACAAACAAACAAACCAACAAACCAACAAATCAACAAACCAACAAACCAACAAATCAGCAAACGAACAAACCAACGAACTAACAAACCAACACACCAACAAACCAACAAACGAACAAGCCAACAAACCAACAAACCAACAAACCAACAAACCAACAAACCAACAAACCAACTCACCAGCAAACCAACAAACGAACAAGCCAACAAACCAACAAACCAACAAACCAACAAACCAACAAACCAACAAACCAACAAACCAATAGACCAACAAACCAACAAATTAACAAACCAACAAACCAACAAACCAACAAACCAACAAACCAACAAACCAACAAACCAACAAACCAACAAACCAACAAACCAACAAACTAACAAACTAACAAACCAACAAACCAACAAACCAACAAACCAACAAACCAACAAACCAACAAACCAACAAACCAACAAACCAACAAGCCAACAAACCAACAAACCAACAAACCAACAAACCAACAAACCAACATAGCAACAAAAGAACATAGCAACAAAAGGACAAACCAACAAACCAACAAACCAACAAACTAAGAAACTAACAAACTAACAAACTAACAAACCAACGAACCAACAAACCAACAAACCAACAAACCAACAAACCAACAAACCAACAAACCAACAAACCAACAAACCAACAAAAGAACAAGCCAACAAACCAACATATCAACAAACCAACAACCCAACAAACCAACAAACCAACAAACCAACAAACCAACAAACCAACAAACCAACAAACCAACAAACCAACAAACCAACAAACCAACAAACCAATAAACCAACAAACCAACAAACAAACAAACCAACAAACCAACAAACCAACGAACCAACAAGCGAACAAACCAACAAACCAACAAACCAACAAACCAATAAACCAACAAACCAACAAACAAACAAACCAACAAACCAACAAACCAACAAAACAACAAACCAACAAACAAACAAACAAACAAACCAACGAAGCAACAAACCAACAAGCCAACAAACCAACAAACCAACAAACCAACAAACCAACATACCAACAAACCAACAAAACAATAAACCAACAAATCAACAAGCTAACAAACCAACAAACCAACAAACCAACAAACCAACAAACCAACAAACCAACAAAAAAACAAACCAACAAATTAACAAACCAACAAACCAACAAACCAACAAACCAACAAACCAACAAACCAACAAACCAACAAGCCAACAAACCAACAAACTAAAAAACCAACAAAACAACAAACTAACAAACCAACAAACCAACAAAAGAACCAACCAACAAACCAACAAACCAACAAACCAACAACCCAACAAACCAACAAACCAACAAACCAACAAACCAACAAATGAACAAACCAACAACCTAACAAACCAACAAACCAACAAAACAAAAAACCAACAAACCAACAAACCAACAAACCAACAAACCAACAAACCAACAAACCAACAAAACAACAAACCAACAAACCAACAAACTAACAAACCAACAAACCAACAAACCAACAAGCCAACAAACCAACAAACCAACAAACAAACAAACCAACAAACCAACAAACCAACAAACCAACAAACCAACAAACCAACAAACCAACAAACCAACAAACCAACAAACCAACAAACCAACAAACCAACAAACCAACAAACCAACAAACCAACAAACCAACAAACCAACAAACCAACAAACCAACAAACCAACAAACCAACAAACCAACAAACCAACAAACCAACAACGCAACAAACCAACAAACCAACAAACCAACAAACCAACAAACCAACAAACCAACAAACCAACAAACCAACAAACCAACAAACCAACAAACCAACAAACCAACAAACCAACAAAACAACAAACCAACAAACCAACAAACCAACAAACCAGCAAACCAACAAACCAACAAACCAACAAACCAACAAACCAATAAACCAACAAACCAACAAACCAACAAACAAACAAACCAACAAACCAACAAACCAACAAACCAACAAACCAACAAACTAACAAACCAACAAACCAACAAACCAACAAACCAACAAACCAACAAACCAACAAACCAACAAACCAACAAACTAACAAACTAACAAACTAACAAACCAACAAACCAACAAACGAACAAGCCAACAAACTAACAAACCAATAAACCAACAAACCAACAAAACAACAAACCAACAAACCAACAAACCAAAAAACCAACAAACCAACAAACCAACAACGCAACAAACCAACAAACCAACAAACCAACAAACCAACAAAACAACAAAACAACAAACCAACAAACCAACAAACCAACAAACCAACAAACCAATAAACCAACAAACCAACAAACCAACAAACCAACAAACCAACAAACCAACAAACCAACAAACCAACAAACCAACAAACCAACAAACCAACAAACTAACAAACCAACAAACCAACAAACCAACAAACCAACAAACCAACAAACCAACAAACCAACAAACCAACAAACCAACAAACTAACAAACTAACAAACTAACAAACCAACAAACCAACAAACGAACAAGCCAACAAACTAACAAACCAATAAACCAACAAACCAACAAAACAACAAACCAACAAACCAACAAACCAACAAACCAACAAACCAACAAACCAACAAACCAACAAACCAACAAACCAATAAACCAACAAACCAACAAACAAACAAACCAACAAACCAACAAACCAACAAACCAACAAACGAACAAACCAACAAACCAACGAAGCAACAAACCAACAAGCCAACAAACCAACAAACCAACAAACCAACAAACCAACAAACCAACAAACCAACAAAAAAACAAACCAACAAATTAACAAACCAACAAACCAACAAACCAACAAACCAACAAACCAACAAACCAACAAACCAACAAACCAACAAACCAACAAGCCAACAAACCAACAAACTAAAAAACCAACAAAACAACAAACTAACAAACCAACAAACCAACAAAAGAACCAACCAACAAACCAACAAACCAACAAACCAACAACCCAACAAACCAACAAACCAACAAACCAACAAGCCAACAAATGAACAAACCAACAACCTAACAAACCAACAAACTAACAAACCAAAAAACCAACAAACCAACAAACCAACAAACCAACAAACCAACAAACCAACAAACCAACAAACCAACAACCCAACAAACCAACAAACCAACAAACCAACAAGCCAACAAATGAACAAACCAACAACCTAACAAACCAACAAACTAACAAACCAAAAAACCAACAAACCAACAAACCAACAAACCAACAAACCAACAAAACAACAAACCAACAAACCAACAAACTAACAAACCAACAAACCAACAAACCAACAAGCCAACAAACCAACAAACCAACAAACAAACAAACCAACAAACCAACAAACCAACAAACTAACAAACCAACAAAAAAACAAACCAACAAACCAACAAACGAACAAACCAACAAACCAACAAACCAACAAACCAACAAACCAACAAACCAACAAACCAACAAACCAACAAACCAACAAACCAACAAACCAACAAACCAACAAACCAACAAACCAACAAACGAATAAACCAACAAACGAACAAGCCAACAAATTAACAAACCAATAAACCAACAAACCAACAAAACAACAAACCAACAAACCAACAAACCAACAAACCAACAAACCAACAAACCAACAACGCAACAAACCAACAAACCAACAAACCAACAAACCAACAAAACAACAAACCAACAAACCAACAAACCAACAAACCAACAAACCAACAAACCAACAAACCAACAAACCAACAAAACAACAAACCAACAAACCAACAAACCAACAAACCAGCAAACCAACAAACCAACAAACCAACAAACCAACAAACCAATAAACCAACAAACCAACAAACCAACAAACAAACAAACCAACAAACCAACAAACCAACAAACCAACAAACCAACAAACTAACAAACCAACAAACCAACAAACCAACAAACCAACAAACCAACAAACCAACAAACCAACAAACCAACAAGCTAACAAACTAACAAACTAACAAACCAACAAACCAACAAACGAACAAGCCAACAAACTAACAAACCAATAAACCAACAAACCAACAAAACAACAAACCAACAAACCAACAAACCAAAAAACCAACAAACCAACAAACCAACAACGCAACAAACCAACAAACCAACAAACCAACAAACCAACAAACCAACAAACCAACAAAACAACAAAACAACAAACCAACAAACCAACAAACCAACAAACCAACAAACCAATAAACCAACAAACCAACAAACCAACAAACCAACAAACCAACAAACCAACAAACCAACAAACCAACAAACCAACAAACCAACAAACCAACAAACCAACAAACTAACAAACCAACAAACCAACAAACCAACAAACCAACAAACCAACAAACCAGCAAACCAACAAACCAACAAACTAACAAACTAACAAACTAACAAACCAACAAACCAACAAACGAACAAGCCAACAAACTAACAAACCAATAAACCAACAAACCAACAAAACAACAAACCAACAAACCAAAAAACCAACAAACGAACAAACCAACAACGCAACAAACCAACAAACCAACAAACCAACAAACCAACAAACCAACAAACCAACAAACCAACAAACCAACAAACCAACAAACCAACAAACCAACAAACCAACAAACCAACAAACCAACAAACCAACAAACCAATAAACCAACAAACCAACAAACCAACAAACCAACAAACCAACAAACCAACAAACCAACAAACCAACAAAACAACAAACCAACAAACCAACAAACCAACAAACTAGCAAACCAACAAACCAACAAACCAACAAACCAACAAACCAATAAACCAACAAACCAACAAACCAACAAACCAACAAACCAACAAACCAACAAACCAACAAACCAACAAACCAACAAACCAACAAACCAACAAACTAACAAACCAACAAACCAACAAACCAACAAACCAACAAACCAACAAACCAACAAACCAACAAACCAACAAACCAACAAACCAACAAACTAACAAACTAACAAACTAACAAACCAACAAACCAACAAACGAACAAGCCAACAAACTAACAAACCAATAAACCAACAAACCAACAAAACAATAAACCAACAAACCAACAAACCAAAAAACCAACAAACCAACAAACCAACAACGCAACAAACCAACAAACCAACAAACCAACAAACCAACAAACCAACAAACCAACAAAACAACAAACCAACAAACCAACAAACCAACAAACCAACAAACCAACAAACCAACAAACTAACAAACTAACAAACTAACAAACCAACAAACCAACAAACGAACAAGCCAACAAACCAACAAACCAACAAACCAACAAAACAACAAAACAACAAACCAACAAACCAACAAACCAACAAACCAACAAACCAATAAACCAACAAACCAACAAACCAACAAACCAACAAACCAACAAACCAACAAACCAACAAACCAACAAACCAACAAACCAACAAACCAACAAACCAACAAACCAACAAACCAACAAACTAACAAACCAACAAACCAACAAACCAACAAACCAACAAACCAACAAACCAACAAACCAACAAACCAACAAACTAACAAACTAACAAACTAACAAACCAACAAACCAACAAACGAACAAGCCAACAAACTAACAAACCAATAAACCAACAAACCAACAAAACAACAAACCAACAAACCAACAAACCAAAAAACCAACAAACCAACAAACCAACAACGCAACAAACCAACAAACCAACAAACCAACAAACCAACAAACCAACAAACCAACAAACCAACAAACCAACAAACCAATAAACCAACAAACCAACAAACCAACAAACCAACAAACCAACAAACCAACAAACCAACAAACCAACAAACCAACAAACCAACAAACTAACAAACTAACAAACTAACAAACCAACAAACCAACAAACGAACAAGCCAACAAACTAACAAACCAATAAACCAACAAACCAACAAAACAATAAACCAACAAACCAACAAACCAAAAAACCAACAAACCAACAAACCAACAACGCAACAAACCAACAAACCAACAAACCAACAAACCAACAAACCAACAAACCAACAAACCAACAAACCAACAAAACAACAAACCAACAAACCAACAAACCAACAAACCAACAAACCAACAAACCAACAAACCAATAAACCAACAAACCAACAAACCAACAAACCAACAAACCAACGAACCAACAAACCAACAAACCAACAAACCAACAAACTAACAAACCAACAAACCAACAAACCAACAAACCAATAAACCAACAAACCAACAAACCAACAAACCAACAAACCAACAAACTAACAAACTAACAAACTAACAAACCAACAAACCAACAAACGAACAAGCCAACAAACTAACAAACCAATAAACCAACAAACCAACAAAACAACAAACCAACAAACCAACAAACCAAAAAACCAACAAACCAACAAACCAACAACGCAACAAACCAACAAACCAACAAACCAACAAACCAACAAACCAACAAACCAACAAACCAATAAAACAACAAACCAACAAACCAACAAACCAACAAACCAACAAACCAACAAACCAACAAACCAACAAACCAACAAACCAACAAACCAATAAACCAACAAACCAACAAACCAACAAACCAACAAACCAACAAACCAACAAACCAACAAACCAACAAACCAACAAACCAACAAACCAACAAACCAACAAACCAACAAACCAACAAACCAACAAACCAACAAACCAACAAACCAACAAACCAACATAGCAACAAAAGAACATAGCAACAAAAGGACAAACCAACAAACCAACAAACTAACAAACTAACAAACTAACAAATCAACAGACCAACAAACCAACAAACCAACAAACCAACAAACCAACAAACCAACAAACCAACATAGCAACAAAAGAACAGCAACAAAAGGACAAACCAACAAACCAACAAGCTAACAAACTAACAAGCTAACAAACTAACAAACCAACAGACCAACAAACCAACAAACCAACAAACCAACAAACCAACAAACCAACAAACCAATAAAAGAACAAGCCAACAAACCAACATATCAACAAACCAACAACCCAACAACCCAACAAACCAACAAACCAACAAACCAACAAACCAACAAACCAACCAACCAACAAACCAACAAACCAATAAACCAACAAACCAACAAACAAACAAACCAACAAACCAACAAACCAACGAACCAACAAGCGAACAAACCAACAAACCAACAAACCAACAAACCAACAAACCAACAAACCAACAAACCAACAAACTAACAAACCAACAAACCAACAAACCAAC
Source organism: Atherix ibis (assembly GCA_958298945.1). NCBI lineage: Eukaryota > Metazoa > Arthropoda > Insecta > Diptera > Athericidae > Atherix > Atherix ibis. The sequence goes on along the minus strand of OY282608.1, from coordinate 86,111,943 downwards.
AAACCAACAAACCAACAAACCAACAAACCAACAAACCAACAAACTAACAAACCAACAAACCAACAAACCAACAAACCAACAAACCAACAAACCAACAAACCAACAAACGAACAAGCCAACAAACTAACAAACCAATAAACCAACAAACCAACAAAACAACAAACCAACAAACCAACAAACCAACAAACCAACAAACCAACGAACCAACAACGCATCAAACCAACAAACCAACAAACCAACAAACCAACAAACCAACAAACCAACAAACCAAAAACCAACAAACTAACAAACCAACAAACCAATAAACCAACAAACCAACAAACCAACAAACCAACAAACCAACAAACCAACAAACCAACAAACCAACAAACCAACAAACCAACAAACCAACAAACCAACAAATCAACAAACTAACAAACTAACAAACTAACAAACCAACAAACCAACAAACCAACAAACCAACAAACCAACAAACCAACAAACCAACAAACCAACAAACCAACAAACCAAAAAACCAACAAACCAACAAACTAACAAACCAACAAACCAACAAACCAACAAACCAACAAACAAAAATAGCAACAAAAGAACATAGCAACAAAAGAACAAGCCAACAAACCAACAAACCAACAAACCAACAAACTAACAAACCAACAAACCAACAAACCAACAAACCAACAAACCAACAAACCAACAAACCAACAAACCAACAAACCAACAAACCAACAAACCAACAAACCAACAAACCAACAAACCAACAAACCAATAAACCAACAAACCAACAAACCAACAAACCAATAAACCAACAAATCGAAAACGAACAAACAAACAAACCATCAAACCAACAAACCAACAAACCAACAAACCAAAAACCAACAAACCAACTAACCAACAAACCAACAAACCAACAAACCAACAAACCAACAAACCAACAAACCAACAACCCAACAAACCAACAAACTAACAAACCAACAAACCAACAAACCAACAAACCAACAAACCAACAAACCAACAAACCAACAAACCAACAAACCAACAAACCAACAAACCAACAAACCAACAAACCAACAAACCAACAAAACAACAAACCAACAAACCAACAAACCAACAAACCAACAAACCAACAAACCAACAAACCAATAAACCAACAAACCAACAAACCAACAAACCAACAAACCAACAAACCAACAAACCAACAAACCAACAAACCAACAAACCAACAAACCAACAAACCAACAAACCAACAAACCAACAAACCAACAAACCAACAAACCAACAAACCAACAAACCACAAACCAACAAACCAACAAACCAACATAGCAACAAAAGAACATAGCAACAAAAGGACAAACCAACAAACCAACAAACTAACAAACTAACAAACTAACAAACCATCAGACCAACAAACCAACAAACCAACAAACCAACAAACCAACAAAACAACAAACCAACAAACCAACAAAAGAACAAGCCAACAAACCAACATATCAACAAACCAACAACCCAACAAACCAACAAACCAACAAACCAACAAACCAACAAACCAACAAACCAACCAACCAACAAACCAACAAACCAATAAACCAACAAACCAACAAACAAATAAACCAACAAACCAACAAACGAACGAACCAACAAGCGAACAAACCAACAAACCAACAAACCAACAAACCAACAAACCAACAAACCAACAAACCAACAAACCAACAAACCAACAAACTAACAAACCAACAAACCAACAAACCAACAAACCAACAAACCAACAAACCAACAAACCAACAAACCCACAAACCAACAAACCAACAAACTAAAAAACCAACAAACCAACAAACCAACAAACCAACAAACCAACAAACGAACAAGCCAACAAACTAACAAACCAATAAACCAACAAACCAACAAAACAACAAACCAACAAACCAACAAACCAACAAACCAACAAACCAACAAACCAACAACGCAACAAACCAACAAACCAACAAACCAACAAACCAACAAACCAACAAACCAACAAACCACAAACCAAAAACCAACAAACTAACAAACCAATAAACCAACAAACCAATAAACCAACAAACTAACAAACCAACAAACCAACAAACCAACAAACCAACAAACCAACAAACCAACAAACCAACAAACCAACAAACCAACAAACCGACAAACCAACAAACCAACAAACCAACAAACCAGCAAACCAACAAACCAGCAAACCATTAAATCAACAAACCAACAAACCAAAAAAACCACCAAACCAACAAACCAACAAACTAACAAACCAACAAACCAACAAACCAACGAACCAACAAACCAAAAAACCAACAAACCAACAAACCAAGAAACCAACAAATCAACAAACCAGCAAATGAACAAACCAACAAACCAAGAAACCAACAAACCAACAAACCAACAAACCAACAAACCAACAAACCAACAAACCGTTAAACCAACAAACCAACAAACCAACAAACCAACAAGCCAACACACCAACAAACCAACCAATAAACAAACAAACAAACCAACAAACCAACAAACCAACAAACCAACAAACCAACAAACCAACAAAATAACAAATCAACAAACAAACAAACCAAAATACCAACAAACCAACAAACTAACAAACCAACAACCCAACAAACCAGCAAACCAACAAACAACAAACCAACAAACCAACAAACCAACGAACCAACAAACCAAAAAACCAACAAACCAACAAACCAAGAAACCAACAAACCAACAAATAAACGAACCAACAAACCAACAAACCAACAAACCAACAAACCAACAAACCAACAAACCAACAAACCAACAAACCAACAAACCAACAAACCAACAAACCAACAAACCAACAAGCCAACAAACCAACAAACCAACAAACAAACAAACCAACAAACCAACAAACCAATAAACTAACAAATCAACAAACAAACAAACCAACAAACCAACACACCAACAAATCAACAAACCAACAAACCAACAAACCAATAAACCAACAAACCAACAAACCAACAAACCAACAAACCAACAAACCAACAAACCAACAAACCAACAAACCAACAAACCAACAAACCAACAAACCAACAAACCAACAAACCAACAAACTAACAAACCAACAAACCAACAAACCAACATAGCAACAAAAGAACATAGCAACAAAAGGACAAACCAACAAACCCACAAACTAACAAACTAACAAACTAACAAACTAACAAACCAAGAAACCAAGAAACCAAGAAACCAACAAACCAACAAACCAACAAACCAACAAACCAACAAACCAACAAACCAACAAACCAACAAACCAACAAACCAACAAACCAACAAACCAACAAACCAACAAACCAACAAACCAACAAACCAACAAACCAACAAACCAACAAACAAACAAACAAACAAACCAACAAACCAACAAACCAACGAACCAACAAGCGAACAAGCGAACAAACCAACAAACCAACAAACCAAAAAACCAACAAACCAACAAACCAACAAGCCAATAAACCAACAAACCAACAAACCAACGAACCAACAAGCGAACAAACCAACAAACCAACAAAACAACAAACCAACAAACCAACAAACCAACAAACTAACAAACCAACAAACTAACAAACCAATAAACCAACAAACCAACAAAACAACAAACCAACAAACTAACAAACTAACAAACCAACAAACCAACAAACGAACAAGCCAACAAACTAACAAACCAATAAACCAACAAACCAACAAAACAACAAACCAACAAACCAACAAACCAAAAAACCAACAAACCAACAAACCAACAACGCAACAAACCAACAAACCAACAAACCAACAAACCAACAAACCAATAAAACAACAAACCAACAAACCAACAAACCAACAAACCAACAAACCAACAAACCAACAAACCAACAAACCAACAAACCAACAAACCAATAAACCAACAAACCAACAAACCAACAAACCAACAAACCAACAAACCAACAAACCAACAAACCAACAAACCAACAAACCAACAAACCAACAAACCAACAAACCAACCAACCAACAAACCAACAAACCAACATAGCAACAAAAGAACATAGCAACAAAAGGACAAACCAACAAACCAACAAACTAACAAACTAACAAACTAACAAATCAACAGACCAACAAACCAACAAACCAACAAACCAACAAACCAACAAACCAACATAGCAACAAAAGAACATAGCAACAAAAGGACAAACCAACAAACCAAAGAACCAACAACGCAACAAACCAACAAACCAACAAACCAACAAACCAACAAACCAACAAACCAACAAACCAACAAACCAACAAACCAAAAACCAACAAACTAACAAACCAATAAACCAACAAACCAATAAACCAACAAACTAACAAACCAACAAACCAACAAACCAACAAACCAACAAACCAACAAACCAACAAACCAACAAACCAACAAACCAACAAACCAACAAACCAACAAATCAACAAACTAACAAACTAACAAACCAACAAACCAACAAACCAACAAACCAACATGAACAAACCAACAAACCAACAAACCAACAAACCAAAAAACCAACAAACCAACAAACTAACAAACCAACAAACCAACAGAAGAACCAACCAACAAACCAACAAACCAACAAACAAAAATAGCAAAAAAAAGAACATAGCAACAAAAGAACAAGCCAACAAACCAACAAACCAACAAACCAACAAGCTAACAAACCAACAAACCAACAAACCAACAAACCAACAAACCAACAAACCAACAAACCAACAAACCAACAAACCAACAAACCAACAAACCAACAAACCAACAAACCAACAAACCAACAAACCAACAAACCAACAAATCAACAAACCAATAAACCAACAAACCAACAAACCAACAAACCAATAAACCAACAAATCGAAAACGAACAAACAAACAACCATCAAACCAACAAACCAACAAACCAAAAACCAACAAACCAACAAACCAACAAACCAACAAACCAACAAACCAACAAACCAACAAACCAACAAACCAACAACCCAACAAACCAACAAACTAACAAACCAACAAACCAACAAACCAACAAACCAACAAACCAACAAACCAACAAACCAACAAACCAACAAACCAACAAACCAACAAACCAACAAAACAACAAACCAACAAACCAACAAACCAACAAACCAACAAACCAACAAACCAACAAACCAACAAACCAATAAACCAACAAACCAACAAACCAACAAACCAACAAACCAACAAACCAACAAACCAACAAACCAACAAACCAACAAACCAACAAACCAACAAACCAACAAACCAACAAACCAACAAACCAACAAACCAACAAACCAACAAACCAACAAACCAACAAACCAACAAACCAACAAACCAACATAGCAACAAAAGAACATAGCAACAAAAGGACAAACCAACAAACCAACAAACTAACAAACTAACAAACTAACAAACCATCAGACCAACAAACCAACAAACCAACAAACCAACAAACCAACAAAACAACAAACCAACAAACCAACAAACCAACAAAAGAACAAGCCAACAAACCAACATATCAACAAACCAACAACCCAAGAAACCAACAAACCAACAAACCAACAAACCAACAAACCAACAAACCAACAAACCAACAAACCAACCAACCAACAAACCAACAAACCAATAAACCAACAAACCAACAAACAAATAAACCAACAAACCAACAAACGAACGAACCAACAAGCGAACAAACCAACAAACCAACAAACCAACAAACCAACAAACCAACAAACCAACAAACCAACAAACCAACAAACCAACAAACTAACAAACCAACAAACCAACAAACCAACAAACCAACAAACCAACAAACCAACAAACTAACAAACCAACAAACCAACAAACCAACAAACCAACAAACCAACAAACCAACAAACCAACAAACCAACAAACCAACAAACCAACAAACCAACAAACCAACAAACCAACAAACGAACAAGCCAACAAACTAACAAACCAATAAACCAACAAACCAACAAAACAACAAACCAACAAACCAACAAACCAACAAACCAACAAACCAACAAACCAACAACGCAACAAACCAACAAGCCAACAAACCAACAAACCGACAAACCAACAAACCAACAAACCACAAACCAAAAACCAACAAACTAACAAACCAATAAACCAACCAACCAATAAACCAACAAACTAACAAACCAACAAACCAAAAAACCAACAAACCAACAAACCAACAAACCAACAAACCAACAAACCAACAAACCAACAAACCAACAAACCAACGAACCAACAAACCAAAAAACCAACAAACCAACAAACCAAGAAACCAACAAATCAACAAACCAGCAAATGAACAAACCAACAAACCAAGAAACCAACAAACCAAGAAACCAACAAACCAACAAACCAACAAACCAACAAACCATTAAACCAACAAACCAACAAAACAACAAACCAACAAACCAACAAACCAACAAACCAACAAACCAACAAACCAACAACGCAACAAACCAACAAACCAACAAACCAACAAACCAACAAACCAACAAACCAACAAACCACAAACCAAAAACCAACAAACTAACAAACCAATAAACCAACAAACCAGCAAACCAACAAACCAGCAAACCATTAAATCAACAAACCAACAAACCAAAAAACCACCAAACCAACAAACCAACAAACTAACAAACCAACAAACCAACAAACCAACGAACCAACAAACCAAAAAACCAACAAACCAACAAACCAAGAAACCAACAAACCAACAAACCAACAAACCATTAAACCAACAAACCAACAAACCAACAAACCAACAAACCAACAAACCAACAAACAAACAAACCAACAAACCAACAAACCAACAAACCAACAAACCAACAAACCAACAAACCAACAAACCAACAAACCAACAAACTAACAAACCAACAAACCAACAAACCAACAAACCATTAAACCAACAAACCAACAAACCAACAAACCAACAAGCCAACACACCAACAAACCAACCAACAAACAAACAAACAAACCAACAAACCAACAAACCAACAAACCAACAAACCAACAAAATAACAAATCAACAAACAAACAAACCAAAATACCAACAAACCAACAAACCAACAAACCAACGAACCAACAAACCAACAAACCAACAAACCAACAAACCAACAAACCAACAAACCAACAAACCAACAAACCAACAAACCAACAAACCAACAAACCAACAAACTAACAAACCAACAAACCAACAAACCATTAAACCAACAAACCAACAAACCAACAAACCAACAAGCCAACACACCAACAAACCAACCAACAAACAAACAAACAAACCAACAAACCAACAAACCAACAAACCAACAAAATAACAAATCAACAAACAAACAAACCAAAATACCAACAAACCAACAAACCAACAAACCAACGAACCAACAAACCAAAAAACCAACAAACCAAGAAACCAACAAACCAACAAATAAACGAACCAACAAACCAACAAACCAACAAACCAACAAACCAACAAACCAACAAACCAACAAACCAACAAACCAACAAACCAACAAACCAACAAACCAACAAACCAACAAACCAACAAACCAACAAACCAACAAACCAACAAACCAACAAACCAACAAACCAACAAACCAACAAACCAACAAACCAACAAACCAACAAACCAACAAACCAACAAACCAACAAACCAACAAACCAACAAACCAACAAACCAACATAGCAACAAAAGAACATAGCAACAAAAGGACAAACCAACAAACCAACAAACTAACAAACTAACAAACCATCAGACCAACAAACCAACAAAAGAACAAGCCAACAAACCAACATATCAACAAACCAACAACCCAAGAAACCAACAAACCAACAAACCAACAAACCAACAAACCAACAAACCAACAAACCAACAAACCAACCAACCAACAAACCAACAAACCAACAAACCAACAAACCAACAAACCAACAAACCAACAACGCAACAAACCAACAAACCAACAAACCAACAAACCAACAAACCAACAAACCAACAAACCACAAACCAAAAACCAACAAACTAACAAACCAATAAACCAACAAACCAATAAACCAACAAACTAACAAACCAACAAACCAACAAACCAACAAACCAACAAACCAACAAACCAACAAACCAACAAACCAACAAACCAACAAACCAACAAACCAACAAACCGACAAACCAACAAACCAACAAACCAACAAACCAGCAAACCAACAAACCAGCAAACCATTAAATCAACAAACCAACAAACCAAAAAACCACCAAACCAACAAACCAACAAACTAACAAACCAACAAACCAACAAACCAACGAACCAACAAACCAAAAAACCAACAAACCAACAAACCAAGAAACCAACAAATCAACAAACCAGCAAATGAACAAACCAACAAACCAAGAAACCAACAAACCAACAAACCAACAAACCAACAAACCAACAAACCAACAAACCAACAAACCAACAAACCAACAAACCATTAAACCAACAAACCAACAAACCAACAAACCAACAAGCCAACACACCAACAAACCAACCAACAAACAAACAAACAAACCAACAAACCAACAAACCAACAAACCAACAAACCAACAAAATAACAAATCAACAAACAAACAAACCAAAATACCAACAAACCAACAAACTAACAAACCAACAACCCAACAAACCAGCAAACCAACAAACAACAAACCAACAAACCAACAAACCAACGAACCAACAAACCAAAAAACCAACAAACCAAGAAACCAACAAACCAACAAATAAACGAACCAACAAACCAACAAACCAACAAACCAACAAACCAACAAACCAACAAACCAACAAACCAACAAACCAACAAACCAACAAACCAACAAACCAACAAACCAACAAACCAACAAACCAACAAACCAACAAGCCAACAAACCAACAAACCAACAAACAAACAAACAAACAAACCAACAAACCAACAAACCAACAAACCAACAAACCAACAAACCAACAAACCAACAAACTAACAAACCAACAAACCAACAAACCAACAAACCAACAAACCAACAAACCAACAAACCAACAAACCAACAAACCAACAAACCAACAAACCAACAAACCAACAAACCAACAAACCAACAAACCAACAAACCAACAAACCAACAAACCAACAAACCAACAAACAAACCAACAAACCAACAAGCGAACAAGCGAACAAACCAACAAACCAACAAACCAAAAAACCAACAAACCAACAAACCAACAAGCCAATAAACCAACAAACCAACAAACCAACGAACCAACAAGCGAACAAACCAATAAACCAACAAAACAACAAACCAACAAACCAACAAACCAACAAACTAACAAACCAACAAACCAACAAACCAACAAACCAACAAACCAACAAACCAACAAACTAACAAACCAACAAACCAACAAAAGAAAAAGCCAACCAACCAACAAACCAAGAAACCAACAAACGAACAAACCAAAAAACCAACAAATCAACAAACCAACAAACCAACAAACCAACAAACCAACAAACCAACAAACCAATAAATAAACAAACCAACAAACCAACTAATCAACAAACCAACAAAAGAACAAGCCAACAAACCAACAAACCAACAACGCAACAACGCAACAAACCAACAAACCAACAAACCAACAAACCAACAAACCAACAAACCAACAAACAAACAAACCAACAAACCAACAAACCAGCAAACCAACAAACCAACAAACCAACAAACCAACAAACCAAAAAACCAACAAACCAACAAACCAACAAACCAACAAACCAACAAACCAACAAACCAACAAAACAAAAAAACAACAAACCAACAAACCAACAAACCAACAAACCAACAAACCAACAAACCAACAAACCAACAAACCAACAAACCAACAAACCAACAAACCAACAAACAAACAAACCAACACACCAACAAACCAACGAACCAACAAGCGAACAAGCGAACAAACCAACAAACCAACAAACCAACAAACCAACAAACCAACAAACCAATAAACCAACAAACCAACAAACCAACGAACCAACAAGCGAACAAACCAACAAACCAACAAAACAACAAACCAACAAACCAACAAACCAACAAACCAACAAACTAACAAACCAACAAACCAACAAACCAACAAACCAATAAACCAACAAACTAACAAGCCAACAAACCAACAAAAGAAAAAGCCAACAAACCAACAAACCAAGAAACCAACAAACGAACAAACCAAAAAACCAACAAATCAACAAACCAACAAACCAACAAACCAACAAACCAACAAACCAACAAACCAACAAACCAATAAATAAACAAACCAACAAACCAACTAATCAACAAACCAACAAAAGAACAAGCCAACAAACCAACAAACCAACAACGCAACAAACCAACAAACCAACAAACCAACAAACCAACAAACCAAGAAACCAACAAACCAACAAACCAACAAACAAACAAACCAGCAAACCATCAATCCAACAAACCAACAAACCAACAAACCAACAAACCCTCAAACCAACAAACCAAAAAACCAACAAACCAACAAACCAACAAACCAACAAACCAACAAACCAACAAACCAACAAACCAACAAACCAACAAACCAACAAACCAACAAACCAACAAACCAACAAACCAACAAACCAACAAACCAACAAACCAACAAACCAACAAACCAACAAACCAACAAACCAACAAACCAACAAACAAACAAACCAACAAACCAACGATCCAACAAGCGAACAAGCGAACAAACCAACAAACCAACAAACCAACAAACCAACAAACCAACAAAACAACAAACCAACAAACCAACAAACCAACAAACTAACAAACCAACAAACCAACAAACCAACAAACCAACAAACCAACAAACTAACAAACCAAAAAACCAACAAAAGAAAAAGCCAACAAACCAACAAACCAAGAAACCAACAAACGAACAAACCAAAAAACCAACAAATCAACAAACCAACAAACCAACAAACCAACAAACCAACAAACCAACAAACCAATAAATAAACAAACCAACTAATCAGCAAACCAACAAAAGAACAAGCCAACAAACCAACAAACCAACAACGCAATAAACCAACAAACCAACAAACCAACAAACCAACAAACCAACAAACCAACAAACCAACAAACCAACAAACCAACAAACCAACAAGCGAACAAGCGAACAAACCAACAAACCAACAAACCAACAAACCAACAAACCAGCAAACCAACAAACCAATAAACCAACAAACCAATAAACCAACGAACCAACAAGCGAACAAACCAACAAACCAACAAAACAACAAACCAACAAACCAACAAACCAACAAACTAACAAACCAACAAACCAACAAACCAACAAACCAACAAACTAACAAACCAACAAACCAACAAAAGAAAAAGCCAACAAAACAACAAACCAAGAAACCAACAAACGAACAAACCAAAAAACCAACAAATCAACAAACCAACAAACCAACAAACCAACAAACCAACAAAAGAACAAGCCAACAAACCAACAAACCAACAACGCAATAAACCAACAAACCAACAAACCAACAAACCAACAAACCAACAAACCAACAAGCGAACAAGCGAACAAACCAACAAACCAACAAACCAACAAACCAACAAACCAACAAACCAACAAACCAATAAACCAACAAACCAACAAACCAACGAACCAACAAGCGAACAAACCAACAAACCAACAAAACAACAAACCAACAAACCAACAAACCAACAAACCAACAAACTAACAAACCAACAAACCAACAAACCAACAAACCAATAAACCAACAAACTAACAAACCAACAAACCAACAAAAGAAAAGCCAACAAACCAACAAACCAAGAAACCAACAAACGAACAAACCAAAAAACCAACAAATCAACGAACCAATAAACCAACAAACCAACAAACCAACAAACCAACAAACCAACAAACCAACAAACCAACAAACCAACAAACCAACAAGCGAACAAGCGAACAAACCAACAAACCAACAAACCAACAAACCAACAAACCAACAAACCAACAAACCAATAAACCAACAAACCAACAAACCAACGAACCAACAAGCGAACAAACCAACAAACCAACAAAACAACAAACCAACAAACCAACAAACCAACAAACCAACAAACTAACAAACCAACAAACCAACAAACCAACAAACCAATAAACCAACAAACTAACAAACCAACAAACCAACAAAAGAAAAGCCAACAAACCAACAAACCAAGAAACCAACAAACGAACAAACCAAAAAACCAACAAATCAACGAACCAACAAACCAACAAACCAACAAACCAACAAACCAACAAACCAATAAATAAACAAACCAACAAACCAACAAACCAACAAACCAACAAACCAACAAACCAACAAACCAACAAACCAACAAACCAACAAACCAACAAACCAACAAACCAACAAACCAACAAACCAACAAACAAACAAACCAACAAACCAACGAACCAACAAGCGAACAAGCGAACAAACCAACAAACCAACAAACCAACAAACCAACAAATCAGCAAACCAACAAACCAATAAACCAACAAACCAATAAACCAACGAACCAACAAGCGAACAAACCAACAAACCAACAAAACAACAAACCAACAAACCAACAAACCAACAAACTAACAAACCAACAAACCAACAAACCAACAAACCAACAAACTAACAAACCAACAAACCAACAAAAGAAAAAGCCAACAAACCAACAAACCAAGAAACCAACAAACGAACAAACCAAAAAACCAACAAATCAACAAACCAACAAACCAACAAACCAACAAACCAACAAACCAACAAACCAATAAATAAACAAACCAACAAACCAACTAATCAACAAACCAACAAAAGAACAAGCCAACAAACCAACAAACCAACAACGCAATAAACCAACAAACCAACAAACCAACAAACCAACAAACCAACAAACCAACAAACCAACAAACCAACAAACCAGCAAGCCAACAAACCAACAAACCAACAAACCAACAAACCAACAAACCAACAAACCAACAAACCAACAAACCAACAAACCAACAAACCAACAAACCAACAAACCAACAAACCAACAAACCAACAACCCAACAAACCAACAAACCAACAAACCAACAAACCAACAAACCAACAAACCAACAAACCAACAAACCAAAAACCAACAAATTAACAAACCAACAAACCAACAAACCAACAAACCAACAAACTAACAAACCAACAAACCAACAAACCAACGAACCAACAAACCAAAAAACCAACAAACCAATAAACCAAGCAACCAACAAACCAACAAACCAACAAATGAACAAACCAACAAACCAACAAACCAACAAACCAACAAACCAACAAACCAACAAACCAACAAACCAACAAACCAACAAATCAACAAACCAAAAAACCAACAAACCAACAAACCAACAAACCAACAAACCAACAAACCAACAAGCCAACAAACCAACAAACCAACAAACAAACAAACCAATAAACCAACAAACCAACAAACCAACAAACCAACAAACTAACAAATCAACCAACCAACAAACCAACAAACCAAAAACCAACAAACCATCAAACCAACAAACCAACAAACCAACAACCAACAAACCAATAATCCAACAAAACAACAAACCAACAAACTAAAAAACCAACAAACCAACAAACTAACCAACCAACAAACCAACAAACCAACAAACAACAAACCAACAAACCAACAAATCAACAAACCAACAAACCAACAAACGAACAAACAAACAAACCAACAAACCAACAAACCAACAAACCAACAAACCAACAAACCAACAAACCAACAAACCAACAAACCAATAAACCAACAAACCAACAAACCAACAAACCAACAAACCAACAAACCAACAAACCAACAAACCAACAAACCAACAAAAGAACAAACCAATAAACCAACATATCAACAAACCAACAACCCAACAAACCAACAAACCAACAAACCAACAAACCAACAAACCAACAAACCAACAAACCAACAAACCAACAAACCAATAAACAAACAAACCAACAAACCAACAAACCAACAACCCAACGAACCAACAAGCGAACAAACCAACAAACCAACAAACCAACAAACCAACAAACCAACAAACCAACAAACTAACAAACCAACAAACCAACAAACCAACAAACCAACAAACCAACAAACCAACAAACCAACAAACCAATAAACCAACAAACCAACAAACCAACAAACCAACAAACCAACAAACCAACAAACCAACAAACCAACAAACCAACAATCCAACAAACGAACAAGCCAACAAACCAACAAACCAATAAACCAACAAACCAACAAAACAACAAACAAACAAACCAACAAACCAACAAATTAACAACGCAACAACGCAACAAACCAACAAACCAACAAACCAACAAACCAACAAACCAACAAACCAACAAACCAAAAACCAACAAACTAACAAAAAAAAAAAAAACCAACAAACCAACAAACCAACAAACTAACAAACCAACAAACCAACAAACCAACAAACCAACAAACCAACAAACCAACAAACCAACGAACCAACAAGCGAACAAACCAACAAACCAACAAAACAACAAACCAACAAACCAACAAACCAACAAACCAACAAACTAACAAACCAACAAACCAACAAACCAATAAACCAACAAACTAACAAACCAACAAACCAACAAAAGAAAAAGCCAACAAATCAACAAACCAAGAAACCAACAAACGAACAAACCAAAAAACCAACAAATCAACAAACCAACAAACCAACAAACCAACAAACCAATAAATAAACAAACCAACAAACCAACAAACCAACAAACCAACAAACCAACAAACCAACAAACCAACAAACCAACAAACCAACAAACCAACAAACCAACAAACCAACAAACCAACAAACCAACAAACCAACAAACAAACAAACCAACAAACCAACAAACCAACAAGCGAACAAGCGAACAAACCAACAAACCAACAAACCAACAAACCAACAAACCAGCAAACCAACAAACCAATAAGCCAACAAACCAATAAACCAACGAACCAACAAGCGAACAAACCAACAAACCAACAAAACAACAAACCAACAAACCAACAAACCAACAAACTAACAAACCAACAAACCAACAAACCAACAAACCAACAAACTAACAAACCAACAAACCAACAAAAGAAAAAGCCAACAAACCAACAAACCAAGAAACCAACAAACGAACAAACCAAAAAACCAACAAATCAACAAACCAACAAACCAAAAAACCAACAAACCAACAAACCAACAAACCAATAAATAAACAAACCAACAAACCAACTAATCAACAAACCAACAAAAGAACAAGCCAACAAACCAACAAACCAACAACGCAATAAACCAACAAACCAACAAACCAACAAACCAACAAACCAACAAACCAACAAACCAACAAACCAACAAACCAACAAACCAACAAACCAACAAACCAACAAACCAGCAAGCCAACAAACCAACAAACCAACAAACCAACAAACCAACAAACCAACAAACCAACAAACCAACAAACCAACAAACCAACAGACCAACAAACCAACAAACCAACAACCCAACAAACCAACAAACCAACAAACCAACAAACCAACAAACCAACAAACCAAAAACCAACAAACTAACAAACCAACAAACCAACAAACCAACAAACCAACATACTAACAAACCAACAAACCAACGAACCAACAAACCAAAAAACCAACAAACCAATAAACCAAGCAACCAATAAACCAACAAACCAACAAATGAACAAACCAACAAACCAACAAACCAACAAACCAACAAACCAACAAACCAACAAACCAACAAACCAACAAACCAACAAACCAACAAACCAACAAACCAACAAACCAAAAAAACCAACAAACCAACAAACCAACAAACCAACAAACCAACAAACCAACAAGCCAACAAACCAACAAACCAACAAACAAACAAACCAATAAACCAACAAACCAACAAACCAACAAACCAACAAACTAACAAATCAACAAACCAACAAACCAACAATCCAACAAACCAACAAACCAACAAACTAACAAATCAACAAATCAACAAACCAACAAACCAACAAACCAACAAACCAACAAACCAACAAACCAACAAACCAACAAACCAACAAACCAACCAACCAACAAACCAACAAACCAAAAACCAACAAACCATCAAACCAACAAACCAACAAACCAACAACCAACAAACCAATAATCCAACAAAACAACAAACCAACAAACTAAAAAACCAACAAACCAACAAACTAACCAACCAACAAACCAACAAACCAACAACCAACAAACCAACAAACCAACAAATCAACAAACCAACAAACCAACAAACGAACAAACAAACAAACCAACAAACCAACAAACCAACAACGCAATAAACCAGCAAACCAACAAACCAACAAACCAACAAACCAACAAACCAACAAACCAACAAACCAACAAACCAGCAAGCCAACAAACCAACAAACCAACAAACCAACAAACCAACAAACCAACAAACCAACAAACCAACAAACCAACAAACCAACAAACCAACAAACCAACAAACCAACAAACCAACAAACCAACAACCCAACAAACCAACAAACCAACAAACCAACAAACCAACAAACCAACAAACCAACAAACCAACAAACCAAAAACCAACAAATTAACAAACCAACAAACCAACAAACCAACAAACCAACAAACTAACAAACCAACAAACCAACAAACCAACGAACCAACAAACCAACGAACCAACAAACCAAAAAACCAACAAACCAATAAACCAAGCAACCAACAAACCAACAAACCAACAAATGAACAAACCAACAAACCAACAAACCAACAAACCAACAAACCAACAAACCAACAAACCAACAAACCAACAAACCAACAAACCAACAAATCAACAAACCAAAAAAACCAACAAACCAACAAACCAACAAACCAACAAACCAACAAACCAACAAACCAACAAGCCAACAAACCAACAAACCAACAAACAAACAAACCAATAAACCAACAAACCAACAAACCAACAAACCAACAAACTAACAAATCAACCAACCAACAAACCAACAAACCAAAAACCAACAAACCATCAAACCAACAAACCAACAAACCAACAACCAACAAACCAATAATCCAACAAAACAACAAACCAACAAACTAAAAAACCAACAAACCAACAAACTAACCAACCAACAAACCAACAAACCAACAACCAACAAACCAACAAACCAACAAATCAACAAACCAACAAACCAACAAACGAACAAACAAACAAACCAACAAACCAACAAACCAACAAACCAACAAACCAACAAACCAACAAACCAACAAACCAACAAACCAATAAACCAACAAACCAACAAACCAACAAACCAACAAACCAACAAACCAACAAACCAACAAACCAACAAACCAACAAAAGAACAAACCAATAAACCAACATATCAACAAACCAACAACCCAACAAACCAACAAACCAACAAACCAACAAACCAACAAACCAACAAACCAACAAACCAACAAACCAACAAACCAATAAACAAACAAACCAACAAACCAACAAACCAACAACCCAACGAACCAACAAGCGAACAAACCAACAAACCAACAAACCAACAAACCAACAAACCAACAAACCAACAAACTAACAAACCAACAAACCAACAAACCAACAAACCAACAAACCAACAAACCAACAAACCAACAAACCAATAAACCAACAAACCAACAAACCAACAAACCAACAAACCAACAAACCAACAAACCAACAAACCAACAAACCAACAATCCAACAAACGAACAAGCCAACAAACCAACAAACCAATAAACCAACAAACCAACAAAACAACAAACCAACAAACCAACAAACCAACAAATTAACAACGCAACAACGCAACAAACCAACAAACCAACAAACCAACAAACCAACAAACCAACAAACCAACAAACCAACAAACCAACAAACCAAAAACCAACAAACTAACAAACCAATAAACCAACAAACCAGCAAACCAACAAACTAACAAACCAACAAACCAACAAACCAACAAACCAACAAACGAACAAACCAACAAACCAACGAACCAACAAGCGAACAAACCAACAAACCAACAAAACAACAAACCAACAAACCAACAAACCAACAAACCAACAAACCAACAAACTAACAAACCAACAAACCAACAAACCAACAAACCAATAAACCAACAAACTAACAAACCAACGAACCAACAAAAGAAAAAGCCAACAAATCAACAAACCAAGAAACCAACAAACGAACAAACCAAAAAACCAACAAATCAACAAACCAACAAACCAACAAACCAACAAACCAACAAACCAACAAACCAACAAACCAATAAATAAACAAACCAACAAACCAACAAACCAACAAACCAACAAACCAACAAACCAACAAACCAACAAACCAACAAACCAACAAACCAACAAACCAACAAACCAACAAACCAACAAACCAACAAACCAACAAACCAACAAACCAACAAACCAACAAACAAACAAACCAACAAACCAACAAACCAACAAGCGAACAAGCGAACAAACCAACAAACCAACAAACCAACAAACCAACAAACCAACAAACCAGCAAACCAACAAACCAATAAACCAACAAACCAATAAACCAACGAACCAACAAGCGAACAAACCAACAAACCAACAAAACAACAAACCAACAAACCAACAAACCAACAAACTAACAAACCAACAAACCAACAAACCAACAAACCAACAAACTAACAAACCAACAAACCAACAAAAGAAAAAGCCAACAAACCAACAAACCAAGAAACCAACAAACGAACAAACCAAAAAACCAACAAATCAACAAACCAACAAACCAAAAAACCAACAAACCAACAAACCAACAAACCAATAAATAAACAAACCAACAAACCAACTAATCAACAAACCAACAAAAGAACAAGCCAACAAACCAACAAACCAACAACGCAATAAGCCAACAAACCAACAAACCAACAAACCAACAAACCAACAAACCAACAAACCAACAAACCAACAAACCAACAAACCAACAAACCAGCAAGCCAACAAACCAACAAACCAACAAACCAACAAACCAACAAACCAACAAACCAACAAACCAACAAACCAACAAACCAACAAACCAACAAACCAACAAACCAACAAACCAACAAACCAACAACCCAACAAACCAACAAACCAACAAACCAACAAACCAACAAACCAACAAACCAACAAACCAAAAACCAACAAACTAACAAACCAACAAACCAACAAACCAACAAACCAACATACTAACAAACCAACAAACCAACAAACCAACGAACCAACAAACCAAAAAACCAACAAACCAATAAACCAAGCAACCAATAAACCAACAAACCAACAAATGAACAAACCAACAAACCAACAAACCAACAAACCAACAAACCAACAAACCAACAAACCAACAAACCAACAAACCAACAAACCAACAAACCAAAAAAACCAACAAACCAACAACCAACAAACCAACAAACCAACAAACCAACAAGCCAACAAACCAACAAACCAACAAACAAACAAACCAATAAACCAACAAACCAACAAACCAACAAACCAACAAACTAACAAATCAACAAACCAACAAACCAACAATCCAACAAACCAACAAACCAACAAACTAACAAATCAACAAATCAACAAACCAACAAACCAACAAACCAACAAACCAACAAACCAACAAACCAACAAACCAACAAACCAACAAACCAACAAACCAACAAACCAACCAACCAACAAACCAACAAACCAAAAACCAACAAACCATCAAACCAACAAACCAACAAACCAACAACCAACAAACCAATAATCCAACAAAACAACAAACCAACAAACTAAAAAACCAACAAACCAACAAACTAACCAACCAACAAACCAACAAACCAACAACCAACAAACCAACAAACCAACAAATCAACAAACCAACAAACCAACAAACGAACAAACAAACAAACCAACAAACCAACAAACCAACAAACCAACAAACCAACAAACCAACAAACCAACAAACCAACAAACCAACAAACCAACAAATCAACAAACCAGCAAACCAACAAACCAACAAACCAACAAACCAACAAACCAACAAAAGAACAAGCCAATAAACCAACATATCAACAAACCAACAACCCAACAAACCAACAAACCAACAAACCAACAAACCAACAAACCAACAAACCAACAAACCAACAAACCAACAAACCAACAAACCAACAAACCAATAAACAAACAAACCAACAAACCAACAAACCAACAAACCAACGAACCAACAAGCGAACAAACCAACAAACCAACAAACCAACAAACCAACAAACCAACAAACCAACAAACCAACAAACCAATAAACCAACAAACC
Organism: Atherix ibis; assembly: GCA_958298945.1. NCBI lineage: Eukaryota > Metazoa > Arthropoda > Insecta > Diptera > Athericidae > Atherix > Atherix ibis. Next base: position 86,091,471 of record OY282608.1, on the reverse strand, counting down.
AACAAACCAACCAACCAACAAACCAACAAACCAACAAACCAACAAACCAACAAACCAACAAACCAACAAACCAACAAACCAACAAACCAACAAACCAACAAACCAACAAACAAACAATCCAACAAACGAACAAGCCAACAAACCAACAAACCAATAAACCAACAAACCAACAAAACAACAAACCAACAAACCAACAAACCAACAAATTAACAACGCAACAACGCAACAAACCAACAAACCAACAAACCAACAAACCAACAAACCAACAAACCAACAAACCAACAAACCAACAAACCAAAAACTAACAAACTAACAAACCAATAAACCAACAAACCAACAAACCAACAAACTAACAAACCAACAAACCAACAAACCAACAAACCAACAAACCAACAAACCAACAAACCAACAAACCAACAAATCAACAAACCAACAAACCAACAAACCAACAAACCAACAAACCAACAAACCAACAAACCAACAAACCAACAAACCAACAAACCAACAAACCAACAAACCAACAAGCCAACAAACCAGCAAACCAACAAACCAACAAACCAACAAACCAACAAACCAACACACCAACAAACCAACAAACCAACAAACCAACAAACCAACAAACCAACAAACCAACAAACCAAAAAACCAACAAACCAACAACCCAACAACCCAACAAACCAACAAACCAACAAACCAACAAACCAACAAACCAACAAACCAACAAACCAACAAACCAACAAACCAAAAACCAACAAACTTACAAACCAACAAACCAACAAACCAACAAACTAACAAACCAACAAACCAACAAACCAACAAACCAACGAACCAACAAACCAACAAACCAAGAAACCAACAAACCAACAAACCAGCAAATGAACAAACCAACAAACCAACAAACCGAGAAACCAACAAACCAACAAACCAACAAACCAACAAACCAAGAAACCAACAAACCAACAAACCAACAAACCAACAAACCAACAAACCAACAAACCAACAAACCAACAAACCAACAAACCAACAAACCAACAAACCAACAAACCAACAAGCCAACAAACCAACAAACCAACTAACAAACAAACCAACAAACCAACAAACCAACAAACCAACAAAATAACAAATCAACAAACAAACAAACCAAAATACCAACAAACCAAAAAACTAACAAACCAACAAACCAACAAACCAACAAACCAACAAACAACAAACCAACAAACACACGAACCAACAAACCAAAAATCAACAAACCAACAAATTAAGAAACCAACAAACCAACAAATAAACGAACCAACAAACCAACAAACCAACAAACCAACAAACCAACAAACCAACAAACCAACAAACCAACAAACCAACAAACCAACAAACCAACAAACCAACAAACCAACAAACCAACAAACCAACAAACCAACAAACCAACAAACCAACAAACCAACAACGCAACAAACCAACAAACCAACAAACCAACAAACCAACAAACCAACAAACCAACAAACCAACAAACCAAAAACCAACAAACTAACAAACCAATAAACCAACAAACCAACAAACCAACAAACTAACAAGCCAACAAACCAACAAACCAACAAACGAACAAACCAACAAACCAACAAACCAACAAACCAACAAACCAACAAACCAACAAACCATCAAACCAACAAACCAACAAACCAACAAACCAACAAACCAACAAACCAGCAAACCAACAAACCAACAAACCAACAAACCAACACACCAACAAACCAACAAACCAACAAACCAACAAACCAACAAACCAACAAACCAAAAAACCAACAAACCAACAACCCAACAACCCAACAAACCAGCAAACCAACAAACCAACAAACCAACAAACCAACAAACCAACAAACCAAAAACCAACAAACCAACAAACCAACAAACCAACAAACCAACAAACCAACAAACCAACAAACCAACAAACCAACAAACCAACAAACCAACAAACCAACAAACCAGCAAACCAACAAACCAACAAACCAACAAACCAACACACCAACAAACCAACAAACCAACAAACCAACAAACCAACAAACCAAAAAACCAACAAACCAACAACCCAACAACCCAACAAACCAACAAACCAACAAACTAACAAACCAATAAACCAACAAACCAACAAACCAACAAACCAACAAACCAACGAACCAACAAGCGAACAAACCAACAAACCAACAAACCAACAAACCAACAAACCAACAAACCAACAAACTAGCAAACCAACAAACCAACAAACCAACAAACCAACAAACCAACAAACCAACAAACCAACAAACCAACAAACCAACAAACCAACAAACCAACAAACCAACAAACCAACAAACCAACAAACCAACAAACCAACAAACCAACAAACCAACAAACCAACAAACCAACAATCCAACAAACGAACAAGCCAACAAACCAACAAACCAATAAACCAACAAACCAACAAAACAACAAACCAACAAACCAACAAACCAACAAACCAACAAATTAACAACGCAACAACGCAACAAACCAACAAACCAACAAACCAACAAACCAACAAACCAACAAACCAACAAACCAACAAACCAAAAACCAGCAAACTAACAAACCAATAAACCAACAAACCAACAAACCAACAAACTAACAAACCAACAAACCAACAAACCAACAAACCAACAAACCAACAAACCAACAAACCAACAAACCAACAAATCAACAAATCAACAAACCAACAAACCAACAAACCAACAAACGAACAAACCAACAAACCAACAAACCAACAAACCAACAAACCAACAAACCAACAAACCAACAAACCAACAAACCAACAAGCCAACAAACCAGCAAACCAACAAACCAACAAACAAACAAACCAACAAACCAACAAACCAACACACCAACAAACCAACAAACCAACAAACCAACAAACCAACAAACCAACAAACCAACAAACCAACAAACCAAAAAACCAACAAACCAACAACCCAACAACCCAACAAACCAACAAACCAACAAACCAACAAACCAACAAACCAACAAACCAACAAACCAACAAACCAAAAACCAACAAACTTACAAACCAACAAACCAACAAACCAACAAACTAACAAACCAACAAACCAACAAACCAACAAACCAACGAACCAACAAACCAACAAACCGAGAAACCAACAAACCAACAAACCAGCAAATGAACAAACCAACAAACCAACAAACCGAGAAACCAACAAACCAACAAACCAACAAACCAAGAAACCAACAAACCAACAAACCAACAAATCAACAAACCAACAAACCAACAAACCAACAAACCAACAAACCAACAAACCAACAAACCAACAAACCAACAAGCCAACAAACCAACAAACCAACTAACAAACAAACCAACAAACCAACAAACCAACAAACCAACAAAATAACAAATCAACAAGCAAACAAACCAAAATACCAACAAACCAACAAACTAACAAACCAACAAACCAACAAACCAACAAACAACAAACCAACAAACCAACAAACACACGAACCAACAAACCAAAAAACCAACAAACCAACAAACCAAGAAACCAACAAACCAACAAATAAACGAACCAACAAACCAACAAACCAGCAAACCAACAAACCAACAAACCAACAAACCAACAAACCAACAAACCAACAAACCAACAAACCAACAAACCAACAAACCAACAAACCAACAAACCAACAAACCAACAAACCAACAAACCAACAAACCAACAAACCAACAAACCAACGAACCAACAAACCAACAAACTAACAAACCAACAACGCAACAAACCAACAAACCAACAAACCAACAAACCAACAAACCAACAAACCAACAAACCAAAAACCAACAAACTAACAAACCAATAAACCAACAAACCAACAAACCAACAAACTAACAAGCCAACAAACCAACAAACCAACAAACCAACAAACCAACAAACCAACAAACCAACAAACCAACAAACCAACAAACCAATAAACCAACAAACCAACAAACCAACAAACCAACAAACCAACAAACCAACAAACCAGCAAACCAACAAACCAACAAACCAACAAACCAACACACCAACAAACCAACAAACCAACAAACCAACAAACCAACAAACCAACAAACCAAAAAACCAACAAACCAACAACCCAACAACCCAACAAACCAACAAACCAACAAACCAACAAACCAACAAACCAACAAACCAACAAACCAAAAACCAACAAACCAACAAACCAACAAACCAACAAACCAACAAACCAACAAACCAACAAACCAACAAACCAACAAACCAACAAACCAACAAACCAACAAACCAACAAACCAACAAACCAGCAAACCAACAAACCAACAAACCAACAAACCAACACACCAACAAACCAACAAACCAACAAACCAACAAACCAACAAACCAACAAACCAAAAAACCAACAAACCAACAACCCAACAACCCAACAAACCAACAAACTAACAAACCAACAAATCAACAAACCAACAAACCAACAAACTAAAAACCAACAAACTAACAAACCAACAAACCAACAAACCAACAAACCAACAAACAAACAAACCAACAAACCAACAAACCAACGAACCAACAAACCAAAAAACCAACAAACCAACAAACCAAGAAACCAACAAACCAACAAACCAGCAAATGAACAAACCAACAAACCAACAAACCAAGAAACCAACAAACCAACAAACTAAGAAACCAACAAACCAACAAACCAACAAACCAACAAACCAACAAACCAACAAACCAACAAACCAACAAACCAACAAACCAACAAACCAACAAACCAACAAACCACCAAACCAACAAGCCAACAAACCAACAATCCAACAAACAAACAAACCAACAAACCAACAAACCAACAACCCAACAAACCAACAAACCAACAAAATAACAAATTAACAAACAAACAAACCAAAATACCAACAAACCAACAAACTAACAAACCAACAAACCAACAAACCAACAAACCAACAAACAACAAACCAACAAACCAACAAACCAACGAACCAACAAACCAAAAAACCAACAAACCAACAAACCAAGAAACCAACAAATAAACGAACCAACAAACCAACAAACCAACAAACCAACAAACCAACAAACCAACAAACCAACAAACCAACAAACCAACACACCAACAAACCAACAAACCAACAAACCAGCAAGACAACAAACCAACAAACCAACAAACAAACAAACCAACAAACCAACAAATCAACAAACCAATAAACTAACAAATAAACAAACAAACAAACCAACAAACCAACAAACCAACAAACCAACAAATCAACAAACCAACAAACCAACAAACCAACAAACCAACAAACCAACAAACCAACAAACCAACAAACCAACAAACCAACAAACCAACAAACCAACAAACCAACAAACCAACAAACCAACAAACCAACAAACCAACAAACCAACAAACCAACAAACCAACAAACCAACATAGCAACAAAAGAACATAGCAACAAAAGGACAAACCAACAAACCAACAAACCAACAAAATAACAAATCAACAAACAAACAAACCAAAATACCAACAAACCAACAAACTAACAAACCAACAAACCAACAAACCAACAAACCAACAAACAACAAACCAACAAACCAACAAACCAACGAACCAACAAACCAAAAAACCAACAAAGCAACAAACCAAGAAACCAACAAATAAACGAACCAACAAACCAACAAACCAACAAACCAACAAACCAACAAACCAACAAACCAACAAACCAACACACCAACAAACCAACAAACCAACAAACCAGCAAGCCAACAAACCAACAAACCAACAAACAAACAAACCAACAAACCAACAAATCATCAAACCAATAAACTAACAAATCAACAAACAAACAAACCAACAAACCAACAAACCACAAATCAACAAACCAACAAACCAGCAAACCAACAAACCAACAAACCAACAAACCAACAAACCAACAAAACAACAAACCAACAAACCAACAAACCAACAAACCAACAAACCAACAAACCAACAAACCAACAAACCAACAAACCAACAAACCAACAAACCAACAAACCAACATAGCAACAAAAGAACATAGCAACAAAAGGACAAACCAACAAACCAACAAACTAAAAAACTAACAAACTAACAAACTAACAAACCAACAAACCAGCAAACCAACAAACCAACAAACCAACAAACCAACAAACCAACAAACTAACAAACCAACAAACCAACAAACCAACAAACCAACAAACCAACGAACCAACAAACCAACAAACCAACAAACCAACAAACCAACAAACCAACAAACAAACAAACCAACAAACCAACAAACCAACGAACCAACAAGCGAACAAACCAAACAAACCAACAAACCAACAAACCAACAAACCAATAAACCAACAAACCAACAAACCAACGAACCAACAAGCGAACAAACCAACAAACCAACAAAACAACAAACCAACAAACCAACAAACCAACAAACTAACAAACCAACAAACCAACAAACCAACAAACCAACAAACTAACAAACCAACAAACCAACAAAAGAAAAAGCCAACAAACCAACAAAACAACAAACCAACAAACGAACAAACCATAAAACCAACAAATCAACAAACCAACAAACCAACAAACCAATAAATAAACAAACCAACAAACCAACTAATCAACAAACCAACAAAAGAACAAGCCAACAACCAACAAACCAACAACGCAACAAACCAACAAACCAACAAACCAACAAACCAACAAACCAACAAACCAACAAACCAACAAACCAACAAACCAACAAACCAACAAACCAACAAACCAACAAACCTACAAACCAACAAACCAACAAACCAACAAACCAACAAACCAACAAACCAACAAACCAACAAACCAACAAACCAACAGACCAACAAACCAACAACTCAACAAACCAACAAACCAACAAACCAACAAACCAACAAACCAACAAACCAACAAACCAAATATCAACAAACTAACAAACCAACAAACCAACAAATCAACAAACCAACAAACTAACAAACCAACAAACCAACAAACCAACGAACCAACAATCCAAAAAACCAACAAACCAACAAACCAAGCAACCAACAAACCAACAAACCAACAAATGAACAAACCAACAAACCAACAAACCAACAAACCAACAAACCCACAAACCAACAAACCAACAAACCAACAAACCAACAAATCAACAAACCAACAAACCAAAAAAACCGACAAACCAACAAACCAACAAACCAACAAACCAACAAACCAACAAGCCAACAACCCAACAAACCAACAAACAAACAAACCAACAAACCAACAAACCAACAAACCAACAAACCAACAAACCAACAAACCAACAAACCAACGAACCAACAAGCGAACAAACCAACAAACCAACAAAACAACAAACCAACAAACCAACAAACCAACAAACTAACAAACCAACAAACCAACAAACCAAAAATCAACAAACTAACAAACCAACAAACCAACAAATCAACAAACCAACAAACTAACAAACCAACGAACCAACAAACCAACGAACCAACAATCCAAAAAACCAACAAACCAACAAACCAAGCAACCAACAAACCAACAAACCAACAAATGAACAAACCAACAAACCAACAAACCAACAAACCAACAAACCAACAAACCAACAAACCAACAAACCAACAAACCAACAAATCAACAAACCAACAAACCAAAAAAACCGACAAACCAACAAACCAACAAACCAACAAACCAACAAACCAACAAACCAACAAGCCAACAAACCAACAAACCAACAAACAAACAAACCAACAAACCAACAAACCAACAAACCAACAAACCAACAAACCAACAAACCAACAAACCAACAAACCAACAAACCAACAAACTAACAAATCAACAAATCAACAAACCAACAAACCAACAAACCAACAAACCAACAAACCAACAAACCAACAAACCAACAAACCAACAAACCAACAAACCAACAAACCAACAAACCAACAAACCAACAAACCAACAAACCAACAAACCAAAAACCAACAAACCATCAAACTAACAAACCAACAAACCAACAACCAACAAACAAATAATCCAACAAATCAACAAACCAACAAACCAAAAAACCAACAAACCAACAAACCAACCAACCAACAAACCAACAAACCAACAAACCAACAAACCAACAAACCAACAAACCAACAAACCAACAAACGAACAAACAAACAAACCAACAAACTAACAAACCAACAAACCAACAAAATAACAAACCAACAAACCAACAAACCAACAAACCAAAAAACCAACAAACCAAAAAACCAACAAACCAACAAACCAACAAACCCACAAACCAACAAAACAACAAACCAACAAACCAACAAACCAACAAACTAACAAACCAACAAACCAACAAACCAACAAACCAACAAACTAACAAACCAACAAAAGAAAAAGCCAACAAACCAACAAAACAACAACCCAACAAACGAACAAACCAAAAAACCAACAAATCAACAAACCAACAAACCAACAAACCAACAAACCAATAAATAAACAAACCAACAAACCAACTAATCAACAAACCAACAAAAGAACAAGCCAACAAACCAACAAACCAACAACGCAACAAACCAACAAACCAACAAACCAACAAACCAACAAACCAACAAACCAACAAACCAACAAACCAACAAACTAACAAACCAACAAACCAACAAACCAACGAACCAACAATCCAAAAAACCAACAAACCAACAAACCAAGCAACCAACAAACCAACAAACCAACAAATGAACAAACCAACAAACCAACAAACCAACAAACCAACAAACCAACAAACCAACAAACCAACAAACCAACAAACCAACAAATCAACAAACCAACAAACCAAAAAAACCAACAAACCAACAAACCAACAAACCAACAAACCAACAAACCAACAAGCCAACAAACCAACAAACCAACAAACAAACAAACCAACAAACCAACAAACCAACAAACCAACAAACCAACAAACCAACAAACCAACAAACTAACAAATCAAAAAACCAACAAACCAACAAACCAACAAACCAACAAACCAACAAACCAACAAACCAACAAACCAACAAACCAACAAACCAACAAACCAACAAACCAACAAACCAACAAACCAAAAACCAACAAACCATCAAACTAACAAACCAACAAACCAACAACCAACAAACAAATAATCCAACAAATCAACAAACCAACAAACCAACAAACCAACGAACAACCAAACCAACAAACCAACAAACCAACAAACCAAGAAACGAACAAACCAACAAACCAATAAACCAACAAACTAACAAACCAACAAACCAACAAACCAACAAATCAACAAACCAACAAACCAACATACCAACAAACCAACAAACCAACAAACCAACAAACCAACAAACCAACAAACCAACAAACCAACAAACCAACAAACCAACAAACCAACAAACCAACAAACCAACAAACCAACAAACGAACAAACAAACAAACCAACAAACCAACAAACGAACAAACAAACAAACCAACAAACCAACAAACCAACAAACCAACAAACCAACAAACAAACAAACCAACAAACCAACAAACCAACAAACCAACAAACCAACAAAACAACAAACCAAAAAACCAACAAACTAACAAACCAACAAACCAACAAAAGAAAAAGCCAACAAACCAACAAAACAACAACCCAACAAACGAACAAACCAAAAAACCAACAAATCAACAAACCAACAAACCAACAAACCAACAAACCAATAAATAAACAAACCAACAAACCAACTAATCAACAAACCAACAAAAGAACAAGCCAACAAACCAACAAACCAACAACGCAACAAACCAACAAACCAACAAACCAACAAACCAACAAACCAACAAACCAACAAACCAACAAACCAACAAACCAACAAACTAACAAACCAACAAACCAACAAACCAACGAACCAACAATCCAAAAATCCAACAAACCAACAAACCAAGCAACCAACAAACCGACAAACCAACAAATGAACAAACCAACAAACCAACAAACCAACAAACCAACAAACCAACAAACCAACAAACCAACAAACCAAAAAAACCAACAAACCAACAAACCAACAAACCAACAAACCAACAAACCAACAAACAAACAAACCAACAAACCAACAAACCAACAAACCAACAAACCAACAAACCAACAAACTAACAAATCAACAAACCAACAAACCAACAAACCAACAAACCAACAAACCAACAAACCAACAAACCAACAAACCAACAAACCAACAAACCAACAAACCAACAAACCAAAAACCAACAAACCATCAAACTAACAAACCAACAAACCAACAACCAACAAACAAATAATCCAACAAATCAACAAACCAACAAACCAAAAAACCAACAAACCAACAAACCAACAAACCAACAAACCAACAAACCAACAAACCAACAAACCAACAAACCAACAAACCAACAAACGAACAAACAAACAAACCAACAAACCAACAAACCAACAAACCAACAAACCAACAAACCAACAAACCAACAAACCAACAAACCAACAAACCAACAAACCAAAAAACCAACAAACCAACAAACCAACAAACCAACAAACCAACAAACCAACAAACCAACATACCAACAAACCAACAAAACAATAAACCAACAAACCAACAAACTAACAAACCAACAAACCAACAAACCAACAAACCAACAAACCAACAAACCAACATACCAACAAATCAACAAACCAACAAGCTAACAAACCAACAAACCAACAAACCAACAAACCAACAAACCAACAACCAATAAACCAATAATCCAACAAATCAACAAACCAACAAACCAAAAAACCAACAAACCAACAAACCAACCAACCAACAAACCAACAAACCAACAAACCAACAAACCAACAAACCAACAAACCAACAAACCAACAAACCAACAAACCAACAAACCAACAAACCAACAAACGAACAAACCAACAAACTAACAAACCAACAAACCAACAAACCAACAAACCAACAAACCAACAAACCAACGAACAACCAAACCAACAAACCAACAAACCAACAAACCAAGAAACGAACAAACCAACAAACCAATAAACCAACAAACTAACAAACCAACAAACCAACAAACCAACAAATCAACAAACCAACAAACCAACATACCAACAAACCAACAAAACAATAAACCAACAAACCAACGAACTAACAAACCAACAAACCAACAAACCAACAAACCAACAAACCAACAAACCAACAAACCAACAAACCAACAAAACAACAAGCTAACAAACCAACAAACCAACAAACCAACAACCCAACAAACCAACAAACTAACAAACCAACAAACCAAAAAACCAACAAACCAACAAACCAACAAACCAACAAACCAACAAACCAACAAACTAAAAAACCAACCAACCAACAAACCAACAAACCAACAAACCAACAAACCAACAAAAGAACAAGCCAACAAACCAACAAACCAACAAACCAACAACCCAACAAACCAAAAAACCAATAAACAAACAAATCAACAAACAAATAAACCAACAAACCAACAAACCAACAAATCAACAAATCAACAAACCAACAAATCAACAAACAAACAAACCAACGAACCAATACACCAACACACCAACAAACCAACAAATGAACAAGCCAACAAGCCAATAAACCAACAAACCAACAAACCAACAAACCAACAAACCAACAAACCAACAAACCAAAAACCAACCAACCATCAAACCAACAAACCATCAAACCAACAAACCAACAACCAACAAACCAATAATCCAACAAATCAACAAACCAACAAACCAAAAAACCAACAAACCAACAAACCAACCAACCAACAAACCAACAAACCAACAAACCAACAAACCAACAAACCAACAAACCAACAAACCAACAAACCAACAAACCAACAAACCAACAAACCAACAAACCAACAAACCAACAAACCAACAAACGAACAAACGAGCAAACCAACAAACTAACAAACCAACAAAACAACAAACCAACAAACCAACAAACCAACAAACCAACAAAACAACAAACCAATAAACCAACAAACCAATAAACCAACCAACTAACAAACCAACCAACCAACAAACCAACAAACCAACAAACCAACAAACCAACAAACCAACAAACCAACAAACAAACAAACCAACAAACCAACAAACCAATAAACTAACAAACCAACAAACCAACAAACCAACAAACCAACAAATCAACAAACCAACAAACGAACAAACCATCAAACCAACAAACCAACAAACCAACAAACCAACAAACCAACAAACCAACAAACCAACAAACCAACAAACCAATAAACCAACAAACCAACAAACCAACATAGCAACAAAAGAACATAGCAACAAAAGGACAAACCAACAAACCAACAAACTAACAAACTAACAAACTAACAAACTAACAAACCAACAAACCAACAAACCAACAAACCAACAAACCAACAAACCAACAAACCAACAAACTAACAAACCAACAAACCAACAAACCAACAAACCAACAAACCAACAAACCAACAAACCAACAAGCCAACAAACCAACAAACCAACAAACCAACAAACCAACAAACCAACAAACCAACAAACAAACAAACCAACTAACCAACAAACCAACGAACCAACAAGCGAACAAACCAAACAAACCAACAAACCAACAAACCAACAAACCAATAAACCAACAAACCAACAAACCAACGAACCAACAAGCGAACAAACCAACAAACCAACAAAACAACAAACCAACAAACCAACAAACCAACAAACTAACAAACCAACAAACCAACAAACCAACAAACCAACAAACTAACAAACCAACAAACCAACAAAAGAAAAAGCCAACAAACCATTAAACCAACAAACCAACAAACGAACAAACCAAAAAACCAACAAATCAACAAACCAACAAACCAACAAACCAACAAACCAACAAACCAACAAACCAACAAACCAATAAATAAACAAACCAACAAACCAACTAATCAACAAACCAACAAAATAACAAGCCAACAAACCAACAAACCAACAACGCAACAAACCAACAAACCAACAAACCAACAAACCAACAAACCAACAAACCAACAAACCAACAAACCAACAAACCAACAAACCAACAAACCAACAAACCAACAAACCAACAAACCAACAAACCAACAAACCAACAAACCAACAAACCAACAAACCAACAAACCAACAAACCAACAAACCAACAAACCAACAGACCAACAAACCAACAACTCAACAAACCAACAAACCAACAAACCAACAAACCAACAAACCAACAAACCAACAAACCAACAAACCAAAAACCAACAAACTAACAAACCAACAAACCAACAAACCAACAAACCAACAAACTAACAAACCAACAAACCAACAAACCAACGAACCAACAATCCAAAAAACCAACAAACCAACAAACCAAGCAACCAACAAACCAACAAACCAACAAATGAACAAACCAACAAACCAACAAACCAAGAAACCAACAAACCAACAAACCAACAAACCAACAAACCAACAAACCAACAAACCAACAAACCAACAAACCAACAAATCAACAAACCAACAAACCAAAAAAACCAACAAACCAACAAACCAACAAACCAACAAACCAACAAACCAACAAACCAACAAGCCAACAAACCAACAAACCAACAAACAAACAAACCAACAAACCAACAAACCAACAAACCAAAAACCAACAAACCATCAAACTAACAAACCAACAAACCAACAACCAACAAACAAATAATCCAACAAATCAACAAACCAACAAACCAAAAAACCAACAAACCAACAAACCAACCAACCAACAAACCAACAAACCAACAAACCAACAAACCAACAAACCAACAAACCAACAAACCAACAAACCAACAAACCAACAAACCAACAAACGAACAAACAAACAAACCAACAAACCAACAAACCAACAAACCAACAAACCAACAAACCAACAAACCAACAAACCAACAAACCAACAAACCAACAAACCAACAAACCAACAAACCAAAAAACCAACAAACCAACAAACCAACAAACCAACATACCAACAAACCAACAAAACAATAAACCAACAAACCAACAAACTAACAAACCAACAAACCAACAAACCAACAAACCAACAAACCAACAAACCAAAAAACCAACAAACCAACAAACCAACAAACCAACATACCAACAAACCAACAAAACAATAAACCAACAAACCAACAAACTAACAAACCAACAAACCAACAAACCAACAAACCAACAAACCAACAAACCAACAAACCAACAAATCAACAAACCAACAAGCTAACAAACCAACAAACCAACAAACCAACAAACCAACAAACCAACAAACCAACAAACCAACAAACCAACAAACCAACAAACCAACAAACCAACAAACCAACAAACCAACAAACCAACAAACCAACAAACCAACAAACCAACAAACCAAAAACCAACAAACCATCAAACTAACAAACCAACAAACCAACAACCAACAAACAAATAATCCAACAAATCAACAAACCAACAAACCAAAAAACCAACAAACCAACAAACCAACCAACCAACAAACCAACAAACCAACAAACCAACAAACCAACAAACCAACAAACCAACAAACCAACAAACCAACAAACCAACAAACGAACAAACAAACAAACCAACAAACCAACAAACCAACAAACCAACAAACCAACAAACCAACAAACCAACAAACCAACAAACCAACAAACCAACAAACCAACAAACCAACAAACCAAAAAACCAACAAACCAACAAACCAACAAACCAACATACCAACAAACCAACAAAACAATAAACCAACAAACCAACAAACTAACAAACCAACAAACCAACAAACCAACAAACCAACAAACCAACAAACCAACAAACCAACAAATCAACAAACCAACAAGCTAACAAACCAACAAACCAACAAACCAACAAACCAACAAACCAACAAACCAACAAACCAACAAACCAACAACCAATAAACCAATAATCCAACAAATCAACAAACCAAAAAACCAACAAACCAACAAACCAACAAACCAACCAACCAACAAACCAACAAACCAACAAACCAACAAACCAACAAACCAACAAACCAACAAACCAACAAACCAACAAACCAACAAACCAACAAACCAACAAACCAACAAACCAACAAACCAACAAACGAACAAACCAACAAACTAACAAACCAACAAACCAACAAACCAACAAACCAACAAACCAACAAACCAACAAACCAACAAACCAACAAACCAACAAACCAACAAACCAACAAACCAACAAACCAACAAACCAACAAACCAACAAACCAACAAACCAACAAACAACCAAACCAACAAACCAACAAACCAACAAACCAAGAAACCAACAAACCAACAAACCAATAAACCAACAAACTAACAAACCAACAAACGAACAAACCAACAAACCAATAAACCAACAAACCAACAAACTAACAAACCTACAAACCAACAAACCAACAAACCAACAAACCAACAAACCAACAAACCAACAAACCAACAAATCAACAAACCAACAAGCTAACAAACCAACAAACCAACAAACCAACAAACCAACAAACCAACAAACCAACAAACCAACAAACCAACAACCAATAAACCAATAATCCAACAAATCAACAAACCAAAAAACCAACAAATCAACAAACCAACAAACCAACAAACCAACAAACCAACAAACCAACAAACCAACAAACCAACAAACGAACAAACCAACAAACCAACAAACCAACAAACCAACAAACGAACAAACCAACAAACTAACAAACCAACAAACCAACAAACCAACAAACCAACAAACCAACAAACCAACAAACCAACAAACCAACAAACCAACAAACCAACAAACCAACAAATCAACAAACCAACAAACCAACAAACCAACAAACCAACAAACCAACAAACCAACAAATCAACAAAACAACAAGCTAACAAACCAACAAACCAACAAACCAACAAACCAACAGACCAACAAACTAACAAACCAACAAACCAACAAACCAACAAACCAACAAACCAACAAACCAACAAACCAACAAACCAACAAACCAACAAACCAACAAACCAACAAACCAACAAACCAACAAACCAACAAACCAACAAACCAACAAACCAACAAACCAACAAACCAACAAACTAACAAACCAACAAACCAACAAACCAACAAACCAACAAACCAACAAACCAACAAACCAACAAACCAACAAACCAACAAACCAACAAACCAACAAACCAACAAACCAACAAACCAACAAACCAACAAACCAACAAACCAACAAACCAACAAACCAAAAACCAACAAACTAACAAACCAACAAACCAACAAACCAACAAACCAACAAACTAACAAACCAACAAACCAACAAACCAACAATCCAAAAAACCAACAAACCAACAAACCAAGCAACCAACAAACCAACAAACCAACAAATGAACAAACCAACAAACCAACAAACCAACAAACCAACAAACCAACAAACCAACAAACCAACAAACCAACAAACCAACAAACCAACAAACCAACAAATCAACAAACCAACAAACCAAAAAAACCAACAAACCAACAAACCAACAAACCAACAAACCAACAAACCAACAAACCAACAAGCCAACAAACCAACAAACCAACAAACAAACAAACCAACAAACCTACAAACCAACAAACCAACAAACCAACAAACCACCAAACCAACAAACTAACAAATCAACAAACCAACAAACCAACAAACCAACAAACCAACAAACCAACAAACCAACAAACCAACAAACCAACAAACCAACAAACCAAAAACCAACAAACCATCAAACTAACAAACCAACAAACCAACAACCAACAAACAAATAATCCAACAAATCAACAAACCAACAAACCAAAAAACCAACAAACCAACAAACCAACCAACCAACAAACCAACAAACCAACAAACCAACAAACCAACAAACCAACAAACCAACAAACCCACAAACGAACAAACAAACAAACCAACAAACCAACAAACCAACAAACCAACAAACCAACAACCCAACAAACCAACAAACCAACAAACCAACAAACCAACAAACCAACAAACCAACAAACCAACAAACCAAAAAACCAACAAACCAACAAACCAACAAACCAACAAACCAACAAACCAACAAACCAACAAACCAACATACCAACAAACCAACAAAACAATAAACCAACAAACCAACAAACTAACAAACCAACAAACCAACAAACCAACAAACCAAGAAACCAACAAACCAACAAACCAACAAATCAACAAACCAACAAGCTAACAAACCAACAAACCAACAAACCAACAAACCAACAAACCAACAAACCAACAACCAATAAACCAATAATCCAACAAATCAACAAACCAAAAAACCAACAAACCAACAAACCAACAAACCAACCAACCAACAAACCAACAAACCAACAAACCAACAAACCAACAAACCAACAAACCAACAAACCAACAAACCAACAAACCAACAAACCAACAAACCAACAAACCAACAAACGAACAAACCAACAAACTAACAAACCAACAAACCAACAAACCAACAAACCAACAAACCAACAAACAACCAAACCAACAAACCAACAAACCAAGAAATGAACAAACCAACAAACCAATAAACCAACAAACTAACAAACCAACAAACCAACAAACCAACAAACCAACAAATCAACAAACCAACAAACCAACATACCAACAAACCAACAAAACAATAAACCACCAAACCAACGAACTAACAAACCAACAAACCAACAAACCAACAAACCAACAAACCAACAAACCAACAAAGCAACAAAACAACAAGCTAACAAACCAACAAACCAACAAACCAACAAACCAACAAACCAACAAACTAACAAACTAACAAACCAACAAACCAACAAACCAACAAACCAACAAACCAACAAACCAACAAACCAACAAACCAACAAACCAACAAACCAACAAACCAAAAAACCAACCAACCAACAAACCAACAAACCAACAAACCAACAAACCAACAAAAGAACAAGCCAACAAACCAACAAACCAACAAACAAACAACCCAACAAACCAACAAACCAATAAACAAACAAATCAACAAACAAATAAACCAACAAACAAACAAACCAACAAATCAACAAATCAACAAACCAACAAACCAACAAATCAGCTAACGAACAAACCAACGAACCAACACACCAACACACCAACAAACCAACAAATGAACACGCCAACAAACCAACAAACCAACAAACCAACAAACCAACAAACCAACAAACCAACAAACCAACAAACCAACAAACCAACAAACCAACAAACCAAAAACCAACCAACCATCAAACCAACAAACCATCAAACCAACAAACCAACAACCAACAAACCAATAATCCAACATATCAACAAACCAACAAACCAAAAAACCAACAAACCAACAAACCAACCAACCAACAAACCAACAAACCAACAAACCAATAAACCAACAAACCAACAAACCAACAAACCAACAAACCAACAAACCAACAAACGAACAAACGAGCAAACCAACAAACCAACAAACCAACAAAACAACAAACCAACAAACCAACAAACCAACAAACCAACAAACCAACAAACTAACAAATCAACAAACCAACAAACCAACAAACCAACAAACCAACAAACCAACAAACCAACAAACCAACAAACCAACAAACCAACAAACCAACAAACCAACAAACCAAAAACCAACAAACCATCAAACTAACAAACCAACAAACCAACAACCAACAAACAAATAATCCAACAAATCAACAAACCAACAAACCAAAAAACCAACAAACCAACAAACCAACCAACCAACAAACCAACAAACCAACAAACCAACAAACCAACAAACCAACAAACCAACAAACCAACAAACCAACAAACCAACAAACGAACAAACAAACAAACCAACAAACCAACAAACCAACAAACCAACAAACCAACAAACCAACAAACCAACAAACCAACAAACCAACAAAACAACAAACCAACAAACCAACAAACCAACAAAGCAACAAACCAAAAAATCAGCAAACCAACAAACCAACAAACCAACAAACCAACAAACCAACAAACCAACATACCAACAAACCAACAAAACAATAAACCAACAACCCAACAAACTAACAAACCAACAAACCAACAAACCAACAAATCAACAAACCAACAAACCAACAAACCAACAAATCAACAAACCAACAAGCTAACAAACCAACAAACCAACAAACCAACAAACCAACAAACCAACAACCAATAAACCAATAATCCAACAAATCAACAAACCAACAAACCAAAAAACCAACAAACCAACAAACCAACCAACCAACAAACCAACAAACCAACAAACCAACAAACCAACAAACCAACAAACCAACAAACCAACAAACCAACAAACCAACAAACCAACAAACCAACAAACCAACAAACCAACAAACGAACAAACCAACAAACCAACAAACTAACAAACCAACAAACCAACAAACCAACAAACCAACAAACCAACAAACCGACAGACCAACAAACCAACAAACAACCAAACCAACAAACCAAGAAACGAACAAACCAACAAACCAATAAACCAACAAACTAACAAACCAACAAACCAACAAATCAACAAACCAACAAACCAACAAACCAACAAACCAACAAACCAACAAACCAACAAACCAACAAACTAAGAAACCAACAAACCAGCAAACCAACAAACCAACAAACCAACAAACCAACAAACCAACAAACCAACAAACAACCAAACCAACAAACCAACAAACCAACAAACCAAGAAACGAACAAACCAACAAACCAATAAACCAACAAACTAACAAACCAACAAACCAACAAACCAACAAATCAACAAACCAACAAACCAACATACCAACAAACCAACAAAACAATAAACCAACAAACCAACGAACTAACAAACCAACAAACCAACAAACCAACAAACCAACAAACCAACAAACCAACAAACCAAAAAACCAACAAACCAACAAATCAACAAACCAACAAACCAACAAACCAACAAACCAACAAACCAACAAACCAACAAACCAACAAACCAACAAACCAACAAACCAACAAACCAAAAAACCAACCAACCAACAAACCAACAAACCAACTAACCAACAAACCAACAAAAGAACAAGCCAACAAACCAACAAACCAACAAACCAACAACCCAACAAACCAACAAACCAATAAACAAACAAATCAACAAACAAATAAACCAACAAACCAACAAACCAACAAATCAACAAATCAACAAACCAACAAACCAACAAATCAACAAACGAACAAACCAACGAACCAACACACCAACACACCAACAAACCAACAAATGAACAAGCCAACAAGCCAACAAACCAACAAACCAACAAACCAACAAACCAACAAACCAACAAACCAACAAACCAACAAACCAACAAACCAAAAACCAACCAACCATCAAACCAACAAACCATCAAACCAACAAACCAACAACCAACAAACCAATAATCCAACAAATCAACAAACCGACAAACCAAAAAACCAACAAACCAACAAACCAACCAACCAACAAACCAACAAACCAACAAACCAACAAACCAACAAACCAACAAACCAACAAACCAACAAACCAACAAACCAACAAACCAACAAACGAACAAACCAACAAACCAACAAACCAACAAAACAACAAACCAACAAACCAACAAACCAACAAACCAACAAACCAACAAACCAATAAACCAACAAACCAATAAACCAATAAACCAACCAACTAACAAACCAACCAACCAACAAACCAACAAACCAACAAACCAACAAACCAACAAACCAACATAGCAACAAAAGAACATAGCAACAAAAGAACAAACCAACAAACCAACAAACTAACAAACTAACAAACTAACAAACTAACAAACCAACAAACCAACAAACCAACAAACCAACAAACCAACAAACCAACAAACCAACAAACCAACAAACCAACAAACCAACAAAAGAACAAGCCAACAAAACAACATATCAACAAACCAACAACCCAACAAACCAACAAACCAACAAACCAACAAACCAACAAACCAACAAATGAACAAACGAACAAACCAACAAACCAACAAACCAACAAACCAACAAACCAACAAACCAACAAACCAATAAACCAACAAACCAACAAACCAACAAACCAACAAACCAACAAACCAACAAACCAACAAACCAACAAACCAACAAACCAACAAACAAACAAACCAACAAACTAACAAGCCAACGAACCAACAAGTGAACAAACCAGCAAACCAACAAACCAACAAACTAACAAACCAACAAACTAACAAACCAACAAACCAACAAACCAACAAACTAACAAACCAACAAAACAAAAAACCAACAAAAGAACAAGCCAACAAACCAACAAACCAACAAACCAACAACCCAACAAACAAACAAACCAACAAACCAGCAAACCAACAAACCAACAAACAAACAAACCAACAAACCAACAAACCAACAAACCAACAAACCAACAAACCAACAAACGAACAAACCAAAAAACCAACAAACCAACAAAACAACAAACCAACAAACCAACAAACCAATAAACCAACAAACCAACAAACCAACTAATCAACAAACCACCAAAATAACAAGCCAAGAAACCAACAATCCAACAAACCAACAACGCAACAAACCAACAAACCAACAAACCAACAAACCAACAAACCAACAAACCAACAAACCAAAAACCAACAAATTAACAAACCAACAAACCAACAAACCAACAAACCAACAAACCAACAAACTAACAAACCAACAAACCAACAAACCAACAAACCAACAAACCAACAAATCAACAAACCAACAAACCAACAAACCAACAAACCAACAAACCAACAAACCAATAAACCAACAAACCAACAAACCAACAAACCAACAAATTAACAAACCAACAAACCAACAAACCAACCAACCAGCAAACCAACAAACCAACAAACCAACAAACCAACAAACCAACAAACCAACAAACCAACAAACCAACAAAACAACAAACCAACAAACCAACAAACCAACAAACCAACAAACCAACAAACCAACAAACCAACAAACCAACAAACCAACAAACCAACAAAACAACAATCCAACAAACCAACAAACCAACAAACCAACAAACCAACACACCAACAAACCAACAAACTAACAAACCAACAAACCAACAAACCAACAAACCAACAAACTAACAAACCAACAAACCAACAAACCAACGAACCAACAAACCAACAAACCAAAAAACTAACACACCAACAAACCAAGCAACCAACAAACCAACAAACCAACAAACCAACAAGCCAACAAGCCAACAAACCAACAAACCAACAAACCAACAAACCAACAAACCAACAAACCAACAAACCAACAAACCAACAAACCAAAAACCAACCAACCATCAAACCAACAAACCATCAAACCAACAAACCAACAACCAACAAACCAATAATCCAACAAATCAACAAACCGACAAACCAAAAAACCAACAAACCAACAAACCAACCAACCAACAAACCAACAAACCAACAAACCAACAAACCAACAAACCAACAAACCAACAAACCAACAAACCAACAAACCAACAAACCAACAAACGAACAAACCAACAAACCAACAAACCAACAAAACAACAAACCAACAAACCAACAAACCAACAAACCAACAAACCAACAAACCAATAAACCAACAAACCAATAAACCAATAAACCAACCAACTAACAAACCAACCAACCAACAAACCAACAAACCAACAAACCAACAAACCAACAAACCAACATAGCAACAAAAGAACATAGCAACAAAAGAACAAACCAACAAACCAACAAACTAACAAACTAACAAACTAAGAAACTAACAAACCAACAAACCAACAAACCAACAAACCAACAAACCAACAAACCAACAAACCAACAAAAGAACAAGCCAACAAAACAACATATCAACAAACCAACAACCCAACAAACCAACAAACCAACAAACCAACAAACCAACAAACCAACAAATGAACAAACGAACAAACCAACAAACCAACAAACCAACAAACCAACAAACCAACAAACCAACAAACCAACAAACCAATAAACCAACAAACCAACAAACCAACAAACCAACAAACCAACAAACCAACAAACCAACAAACCAACAAACCAACAAACCAACAAACAAACAAACCAACAAACTAACAAGCCAACGAACCAACAAGTGAACAAACCAGCAAACCAACAAACCAACAAACTAACAAACCAACAAACTAACAAACCAACAAACCAACAAACCAACAAACCAACAAACCAACAAAACAAAAAACCAACAAAAGAACAAGCCAACAAACCAACAAACCAACAAACCAACAACCCAACAAACAAACAAACCAACAAACCAGCAAACCAACAAACCAACAAACAAACAAACCAACAAACCAACAAACCAACAAACCAACAAACCAACAAACCAACAAACGAACAAACCAAAAAACCAACAAACCAACAAAACAACAAACCAACAAACCAACAAACCAATAAACCAACAAACCAACAAACCAACTAATCAACAAACCACCAAAATAACAAGCCAAGAAACCAACAATCCAACAAACCAACAACGCAACAAACCAACAAACCAACAAACCAACAAACCAACAAACCAACAAACCAAAAACCAACAAATTAACAAACCAACAAACCAACAAACCAACAAACCAACAAACCAACAAACTAACAAACCAACAAACCAACAAACCAACAAACCAACAAACCAACAAATCAACAAACCAAACAAACCAACAAACCAACAAACCAACAAACCAACAAACCAATAAACCAACAAACCAACAAACCAACAAACCAACAAATTAACAAACCAACAAACCAACAAACCAACCAACCAGCAAATTAACAAACCAACAAACCAACAAACCAACAAACCAACAAACCAACAAACCAACAAACCAACAAAACAACAAACCAACAAACCAACAAACCAACAAACCAACAAACCAACAAACCAACAAACCAACAAACCAACAAACCAACAAACCAACAAAACAACAATCCAACAAACCAACAAACCAACAAACCAACAAACCAACAAACCAACACACCAACAAACCAACAAACTAACAAACCAACAAACCAACAAACCAACAAACCAACAAACTAACAAACCAACAAACCAACAAACCAACGAACCAACAAACCAACAAACCAAAAAACTAACACACCAACAAACCAAGCAACCAACAAACCAACAAACCAACAAACCAACAAACCAACAAACCAACAAACCAACAAACCAACAAACCAACAAACCAACAAACCAACAAACCAACAAACCAACAACCCAACAAACCAACAAACCAACAAACCAACAAACCAACAAACCAACAATCCAACAAACCAACAAACCAACAAACCAACAAACCAACAAACCAACAAACAAACAAACCAACAAACCAACAAACCAACAAACCTTCAAACCAACAAACCAACAAACTAACAAATCAACAAACAAACAAACCAAAAAACCAACAAACCAACAAACTAACAAACCAACAAACCAACAAACCAACAAACCAACAAACAACAAACCAACAAACCAACAAACCATCAAACAAACAAACCAACAAACCAACAAACCAACAAACCAACAACCAATAAACCAATAATCCAACAAATCAACAAACCAACAAACCAAAAAACCAACAAACCAACAAACCAACCAACCAACAAACCAACAAACCAACAAACCAACAAACCAACAAACCAACAAACCAACAAACCAACAAACCAACAAACCAACAAACCAACAAACGAACAAACCAACAAACCAACAAACTAACAAACCAACAAACCAACAAACCAACAAACCAACAAACCAACAAACCAACAAACCAGCAAATCAACAAACCAACAAACCAACAAACCAACAAACAACCAAACCAACAAACCAACAAACCAAGAAATAAACAAACCAACAAACCAATAAACCAACAAACTAACAAACCATCAAACCAACAAACCAACAAATCAACAAACCAACAAACCAACAAACCAACAAACCAACAAACCAACAAACCAACAAACCAACAAACCAACAAACCAACAAACCAACAAACCAACAAACCAACAAACCAACAAACCAACAAACCAACAAACCAACAAACCAACAAACCAACAAACCAACAAACCAACAAACCAACAAACAACCAAACCAACAAACCAACAAACCAACAAACCAAGAAACGAACAAACCAACAAACCAATAAACCAAAAAACTAACAAACCAACAAACCAACAAACCAACAAATCAACAAACCAACAAACCAACATACCAACAAACCAACAAAACAATAAACCAACAAACCAACGAACTAACAAACCAACAAACCAACAAACCAACAAACCAACAAACCAACAAACCAACAAACCAAAAAACCAACAAACCAACAAATCAACAAACCAACAAACCAACAAACCAACAAACCAACAAACCAACAAACCAACAAACCAACAAACCAACAAATCAACAAACCAACAAACCAAAAAACCAACCAACCAACAAACCAACAAACCAACAAACCAACAAACCAACAAACCAGCAAAAGAACAAGCCAACAAACCAACAAACCAACAAACCAACAACCCAACAAACCAACAAACCAATAAACAAACAAATCAACAAACAAATAAACCAACAAATCAACAAACCAACAAATCAACAAATCAACAAACCAACAAACCAACAAATCAACAAACGAACAAACCAACGAACCAACACACCAACACACCAACAAACCAACAAATGAACAAGCCAACAAGCCAACAAACCAACAAACCAACAAACCAACAAACCAACAAACCAACAAACCAACAAACCAACAAACCAACAAACCAACAAACCAACAAACCAAAAACCAACCAACCATCAAACCAACAAACCATCAAACCAACAAACCAACAACCAACAAACCAATAATCCAACAAATCAACAAACCAACAAACCAAAAAACCAACAAACCAACAAACCAACAAACCAACCAACCAACAAACCAACAAACCAACAAACCAACAAACCAACAAACCAAGAAGCCAACAAACCAACAAACGAACAAACGAGCAAACCAACAAACCAACAAACCAACAAAACAACAAACCAACAAACCAACAAACCAAAAAACCAACAAACCAACAAACCAATAAACCAACAAACCAATAAACCAATAAACCAACCAACTAACAAACCAACCAACCAACAAACCAACAAACCAACAAACGAACAAACGAGCACACCAACAAACTAACAAACTAACAAACCAACAAACCAACAAACCAACAAACCAACAAACCAACAAACCAACAAACCAACAAACCAACAAACCAACAAACCAACAAACCAACAAACCAACAAAAGAACAAGCCAACAAACCAACATATCAACAAACCAACAACCCAACAACCCAACAAACCAACAAACCAACAAACCAACAAACCAACAAACCAACAAACCAACAAACCAACAAACCAACAAACCAACAAACCAACAAACCAACAAACCAACAAACCAACAAACCAACAAACCAACAAACCAACAAACCAACAAACCAACAAACCAACAAACCAACAAACCAACAAACCAACAAACCAACAAACAAACAAACCAACAAACCAACAAACTAACAAGCCAACGAACCAACAAGTGAACAAACCAACAAACCAACAAACCAACAAACCAACAAACCAACAAACTAACAAACCAACAAACCAACAAACCAACAAACCAACAAACCAACAAAACAAAAAACCAACAAAAGAACAAGCCAACAAACCAACAAACCAACAAACCAACAACCCAACAAACAAACAAACCAACAAACCAGCAAACCAACAAACCAACAAACCAACAAACCAACAAACCAACAAACCAACAAACCAACAAACCAACAAACCAACAAACGAACAAACCAACAAACCAACAAACGAACAAACCAAAAAACCAACAAACCAACAAATCAACAAACCAACTAATCAACAAACCACCAAAATAGCAAGCCAAGAAACCAACAATCCAACAAACCAACAACGCAACAAACCAACAAACAAAAAAACCAACAAACCAACAAACCAACAAACCAACAAACCAAAAACCAACAAATTAACAAACCAACAAACCAACAAACCAACAAACCAACAAACCAACAAACCAACAAACTAACAAACCAACAAACCAACAAACCAACAAACCAACAAACCAACAAACCAACAAACCAACAAACCAACAAACCAACAAACCAACAAACCAACAAACCAACAAACCAACAAACCAGCAAACCAACAAACCAACAAACCAACAAACCAACAAACCAACAAACCAACAAACCAACAAACCAACAAACCAACAAACCAACAAACCAACAAACCAACAAACCAACAAACCAACAAACCAACAAAACAACAAACCAACAAACCAACAAACCAACAAACCAACAAACCAACAAACCAACAACCCAACAAACCAACAAACCAACAAACCAACAAACCAACACACCAACAAACCAACAAACTAACAAACCAACAAACCAACAAACCAACAAACTAACAAACCAACAAACTAACAAACCAACAAACCAACGAACCAACGAACCAACAAACCAACAAACCAAAAAACCAACACACCAACAAACCAAGCAACCAACAAACCAACAAACCAACAAATGAACAAACCAAGAAACCAACAAACCAACAAACCAGCAAACCAACAAACCAACAAACCAACAAAAGAACAAACCAACAAACCAACAAACCAACAAACCAACAAACCAACAAACCAACAAACCAACAAACCAACAAACCAACAAACCAACAAACCAACAAACCAACAAACCAACAAACCAACAAACCAACAAACCAACAAACCAACAAACCAACAAACAAACAAACCAACAAACACCAACAAACCAACAAACCTACAAACCAACAAACCAACAAACTAACAAATCAACAAACAAACAAACCAAAAAACCAACAAACCAACAAACTAACAAACGAACAAACCAACAAACCAACAAACCAACAAACCAACAAACAACAAACCAACAAACCAACAAACCATCAAACAAACAAACCAACAAACCAACAAACCAACAAACCAACAAACCAAAAACCAACAAACCATCAAACAAACAAACCAACAAACCAACAAACCAACAAACGAACAAACCAACAAACCAACAAACCAACAAACCAACAAACCAACAAACCAACAAACCAACAAACAAGCAAACCAACAAACCAACAAACCAAGAAACGAACAAACCAACAAACCAACAAACCAACAAACCAACAAACCAACTAACCAACAAACCAACAAACCAACAAACCAACAAACCAACAAACCAACAAAACAACAAACCAACAAACCAACAAACCAAAAACCAACAAACCATCAAACCAACAAACCAACAAACCAACAACCAACAAACAAATAATCCAACAAATCAACAAACCAACAAACCAAAAAACAAACAAACCAACAAACCAACCAACCAACAAACAAACAAACCAACAAACCAACAAACCAACAAACCAACAAACCAACAAACCAACAAACCAACAAACCAACAAACCAACAAACGAACAAACAAACAAACCAACAAACCAACAAACCAACAAACCAACAATCCAACAAACCAACAAACCAACATACCAACAAACCTACAAAACAATAAACCAACAAACCAACAAACTAACAAACCAACAAACCAACAAACCAACAAACCAACAAACCAACAAAACAACAAATAAACAAACCAACAAGCTAACAAACCAACAAACCAACAAACCAACAAACCAACAACCAATAAACCAATAATCCAACAAATCAACAAACCAACAAACCAAAAAACCAACCAACCAACAAACCAACAAACCAACAAACCAACAAACCAACAAACCAACAAAACAACAAACCAACAAACGAACAAACCAACAAACTAACAAACCAACAAACCAACAAACCAACAAACTAACAAACCAACAAACCATCAAACCAACAAACCAACAAACCAACAAACCAACAAACCAACATACCAACAAACCAACAAAACAATAAACCAAAAAACCAACAAACTAACAAACCAACAAACCAACAAACCAACAAACCAACAAACCGACAAACCAACAAACCAACAAATCAACAAAACAACAAGCTAACAAACCAACAAACCAACAAACCAACAAACCAACAAACCAACAAACCAACAAAACAACAAACCAACAAACCAACAAACCAACAAACCAACAAACCAACAAACCAACAAACCAACAAACCAACAAACCAACAAACCAAAAAACCAACAAACCAACAAACCAACAAACCAACAAACCAACAAACCAACAAACCAACAAAAGAACAAGCCAACAAACCAACAAACCAACAAACCAACAACCCAACAAACCAACAAACCAATAAACAAACAAATCAACAAACAAACAAACCAACAAACCAACAAACCAACAAATCAACAAATCAACAAACCAACAAACCAACAAATCAACAAACGAACAAACCAACGAACCAACACACCAACACACCAACAAACCAACAAACGAACAAGCAAACAAGCCAACAAACCAACAAACCAACAAACCAACAAACCAACAAACCAACAAACCAACAAACCAACAAACCAAAAACCAACCAACCATCAAACCAACAAACCATCAAACCAACAAACCAACAACCAACAAACCAATAATCCAACAAATCAACAAACCAACAAACCAAAAAACCAACAAACCAACAAACGAACCAACCAACAAACCAACAAACCAACGAAACAACAAACCAACAAACCAACAAACCAACAAACCAACAAACCAACAAACCAATAAACCAACAAACCAATAAACCAACCAACTAACAAACCAACCAACCAACAAACCAACAAACCAACAAACCAACAAACCAACATAGCAACAAAAGAACATAGCAACAAAAGGACAAACCAACAAACCAACAAACTAACAAACTAACAAACTAACAATCCAACAAATCAACAAACCAACAAACCAACAAACCAACAAACCAACAAACCAACAAACCAAAAAACCAACAAACCAACAAAAGAACAAGCCAACAAACCAACATATCAACAAACCAACAACCCAACAAACCAACAAACCAACAAACCAACAAACCAACAAACCAACAAACCAACAAACCAACAAACCAATAAACCAACAAACCAACAAACCAACAAACCAACAAATTAACAAACCAACAAACCAATAAACCAACAAACCAACAAACCAACAAACCAACAAACCAACAAACCAACAAACCAACAAACAAACAAACCAACAAACTAACAAGCCAACGAACCAACAAGTAAACAAACCAACAAACCAATAAACCAACAAACCAACAAACCAACAAACCAACAAACCAACAAACCAACAAACTAACAAACCAACAAACCAACAAACAAACAAACCAACAAACCAACAAACCAACAAACTAACAAACCAACAAACCAACAAACCAACAAACTAACAAACCAACAAACCAACATAAGAACAAGCCAACAAACCAACAAACCAACAAACCAACAACCCAACAAACAAACAAACCAACAAACCAGCAAACCAACAAACCAACAAACCAACAAACCAACAAACCAACAAACCAACAAACTAACAAACCAACAAACGAACAAACCAAAAAACCAACAAACCAACAAATCAACAAACCAACAAACCAACAAACCAACAAACCAACAAACCAATAAACCAACAAACCAACTAATCAACAAAAAACAAAATAACAAGCCAAGAAACCAACAAACCAACAAACCAACAACGCAACAAACCAACAAACCAACAAACCAACAAACCAACAAACCAACAAACCAACAAACCAACAAACCAACAAACCAACAAACCAACAAACCAACAAACTAACAAACCAACAAACCAACAAACCAACAAACCAACAAACTAACAAACCAACAAACCAACAAACCAACAAACCAACAAACCAACAAACCAACAAACCAACAAACCAACAAACCAATAAGCCAACAAACCAACAAACCAACACACCAACAAACCAACAAACAACAAACCAACAAACCAACAAACCAACAAACCAACAAACCAGCAAACCAACAAACCAACAAACCAACAACCAACAAACCAACAAACCAACAACCACAACCAACAAACCAACAAACCAACAAACCAACAAACCAACAAACCAACAAACCAACAAACCAACAAACCAACAAACCAACAAAACAACAAACCAACAAACCAACAACCCAACAAACCAACAAACCAACAAACCAACAAACCTACAAACCAACAAACCAACAAACCAACAAACCAACACAACCAACAAACCAACAAACTAACAAACCAACAAACCAACAAACCAACAAACGAACAAACCAACAAACTAACAAACCAACAAACCAACAAACCAACAAACCAACGAACAACAAACCAAAAAACCAACACACCAACAAACTAAGCAACCAACAAACCAACAAACCAACAAATGAACAAACCAAGAAACCAAGAAACCAACAAACCAACAAACCAACAACCAACAAGCCAACAAACCACAAACCAACAAACCAACAAACCAACAAACCAACAAACCAACAAACCAACAAACCAACAAACCAACAAACCAACAAACCAACAAACCAACAAACCAACAAACCAACAAGCCAACAAACCAACAAACCAACAAACAAACAAACCAACAAATCAACAAAACAACAAGCTAACAAACCAACAAACCGACAAACCAACAAACCAACAAACCAACAAACCAACAAAACAACAAACCAACAAACCAACAAACCAACAAACCAACAAACCAACAAACCAACAAACCAACAAACCAACAAACCAAAAAACCAACAAACCAACAAACCAACAAACCAGCAAACCAACAAACCAACAAACCAACAAAAGAACAAGCCAACAAACCAACAAACCAACAAACCAACAACCCAACAAACCAACAAACCAATAAACAAACAAATCAACAAACAACAAACCAACAAACCAACAAACCAACAAATCAACAAACCAACAAACAAACAAACCAAAAAACACACCAACAAACCAACAAACCAACAAACCAACAAACCAACAAACCAACAAACCAACAAAACCAACAAACCAACAAACCAACAAACCAACAAACCAACAAACCAACAACAACAAACCAACAAACCAACAACCCAACAAACCAACAAACCAACAAACCAACAAACCAACACACCAACAAACCAACAAACTAACAAACCAACAAACCAACAAACAACAAACAAACCGACAAACCAACAAACTAACAAACCAACAAACCAACAAACCAACAAACCAACAACGAACAAACAAACCAACAAACCAAAAACCAACACACCAACAAACCAAGCAACCAACAAACCAACAAACCAACAAATGAACAAACGAAGAAACCAACAAACCAACAAACCAGCAAACCAACAAACCAACAAACCAACAAAAGAACAAACCAACAAACCAACAAACCAACAAACCAACAAACCAACAAACCAACAAACCAACAAACCAACAAACCAACAAACCAACAAACCAACAAACCAACAAACCAACAAACCAACAAACCAACAAACCAACAAACCAACAAACAAACAAACCAACAAACACCAACAAACCAACAAACCTACAAACCAACAAACCAACAAACTAACAAATCAACAAACAAACAAACCAAAAAACCAACAAACCAACAAACTAACAAACCAACAAACCAACAAACCAACAAACCAACAAACCAACAAACAACAAACAACAAACCAACAACCAACAAACAACAAACCAACAAACCAACAAACCAACAAACCAACAAACCAAAAACCAACAAACCATCAAACAAACAAACCAACAAACCAACAAACCAACAAACGAACAAACCAACAAACCAACAAACCAACAAACCAACAAACCAACAAACCAACAAACAAGCAAACCAACAAACCAACAAACCAACAAACCAACAAACGAACAAACCAACAAACCAACAAACCAACAAACCAACAAACCAACTACCAACAAACCAACAAACCAACAAACCAACAACCAACAAACCAACAAACCAACAAACCAAGAAACCAACAACCAACCACCAACCACAAACCAACAAACCAACAAACCAACAACCAACAAACCAACAAACCAACAAACAACAAACCAACAAACCAAACAAACAAACAAACCACAAACCAACAAACCAACAAACAACAACCAAACAAACCAACAAACCAACAAACCAACAAACCAACAAACCAACAAACCAACAAACCAACAAACCAACAAACAACAAACCAACAAACAACAAACAAACCAACAAACCAACAAACAACAACAACAAACCAACAAACCAACAAACCAACAAACCAACAATCCAACAAACCAACCAAACCAACATACCACAAACCTACAAAACAATAAACCAACAAACCAACAAACTAACAAACCAACAAACCAACAAACCAACAAACCAACAAACCAACAAAACAACAAATAACAAACCAACAAGCTAACAAACCAACAAACCAACAAACCAACAAACCAACAACCAATAAACCAATAATCCAACAAATCAACAAACCAACAAACCAAAAAACCAACCAACCAACAAACCAACAAACCAACAAACCAACAAACCAACAAACCAACAAACACAAACCAACAACGAACAAACCAACAAACTAACAAACCAACAAACCAACAAACCAACAAACTAACAAACCAACAAACCATCAAACCAACAAACCAACAAACCAACAAACCAACAAACCAACATACCAACAAACCAACAAACAATAAACCAAAAAACCAACAAACTAACAAACCAACAAACCAACAAACCAACAAACCAACAAACCAACAAACCAACAAACCAACAAACCAACAAATCAACAAAACAACAAGCTAACAAACCAACAAACCAACAAACCAACAAACCAACAAACCAACAAACCAACAAAACAACAAACCAACAAACCAACAAACCAACAAACCAACAAACCAACAAACCAACAAACCAACAAACCAACAAACCAACAAACCAAAATACCAACAAACCAACAAACCAACAAACCAACAAACCAACAAACCAACAAACCAACAAACCAACAAACCAACAAAAGAACAAGCCAACAAACCAACAAACCAACAAACCAACAACCCAACAAACCAACAAACCAATAAACAAACAAATCAACAAACAAACAAACCAACAAACCAACAAACCAACAAATCAACAAATCAACAAACCAACAAACCAACAAATCAACAAACGAACAAACCAACGAACCAACACACCAACACACCAACAAACCAACAAACGAACAAGCAAACAAGCCAACAAACCAACAAACCAACAAACCAACAAACCAACAAACCAACAAACCAACAAACCAACAAACCAAAAACCAACCAACCATCAAACCAACAAACCATCAAACCAACAAACCAACAACCAACAACCCAATAATCCAACAAATCAACAAACCAACAAACCAAAAAACCAACAAACCAACAAACGAACCAACCAACAAACCAACAAACCAACAAACCAATAAACCAACAAACCAACAAACCAACAAACGAACAAACGAGCAAACCAACAAACCAACAAACCAACAAACCAACAAAACAACAAACCAACAAACCAACAAACCAACAAACCAACAAACCAACAAACCAATAAACCAACAAACCAATAAACCAACCAACTAACAAACCAACCAACCAACAAACCAACAAACCAACAAACCAACAAACCAACATAGCAACAAAAGAACATAGCAACAAAAGGACAAACCAACAAACCAACAAACTAACAAACTAACAAACTAACAATCCAACAAATCAACAAACCAACAAACCAACAAACCAACAAACCAACAAACCAACAAACCAAAAAACCAACAAACCAACAAAAGAACAAGCCAACAAACCAACATATCAACAAACCAACAACCCAACAAACCAACAAACCAACAAACCAACAAACCAACAAACCAACAAACCAACAAACCAACAAACCAATAAACCAACAAACCAACAAACCAACAAACCAACAAACCAACAAACCAACAAACCAACAAACCAATAAACCAACAAACCAACAAACCAACAAACCAACAAACCAACAAACCAACAAACCAACAAACCAACAAACCAACAAACAAACAAACCAACAAACTAACAAGCCAACGAACCAACAAGTAAACAAACCAACAAACCAATAAACCAACAAACCAACAAACCAACAAACCAACAAACCAACAAACCAACAAACCAACAAACCAACAAACCAACAAACAAACAAACCAACAAACCAACAAACCAACAAACTAACAAACCAACAAACCAACAAACCAACAAACTAACAAACCAACAAACCAACATAAGAACAAGCCAACAAACCAACAAACCAACAAACCAACAACCCAACAAACAAACAAACCAACAAACCAGCAAACCAACAAACCAACAAACCAACAAACCAACAAACCAACAAACCAACAAACTAAGAAACCAACAAACGAACAAACCAAAAAACCAACAAACCAACAAATCAACAAACCAACAAACCAACAAACCAACAAACCAACAAACCAATAAACCAGCAAACCAACTAATCAACAAAAAACAAAATAACAAGCCAAGAAACCAACAAACCAACAAACCAACAACGCAACAAACCAACAAACCAACAAACCAACAAACCAACAAACCAACAAACCAACAAACCAACAAACCAACAAACCAACAAACCAACAAACCAACAAACTAACAAACCAACAAACCAACAAACCAACAAACCAACAAACTAACACACCAACAAACCAACAAACCAACAAACCAACAAACCAACAAACCAACAAACCAACAAACCAACAAACCAATAAGCCAACAAACCAACAAACCAACACACCAACAAACCAACAAACCAACAAACCAACAAACCAACAAACCAACAAACCAGCAAACCAACAAACCAACAAACCAACAAACCAACAAACCAACAAACCAACAAACCAACAATCCAACAAACCAACAAACCAACAAACCAACAAACCAACAAACCAACAAACCAACAAACCAACAAACCAACAAACCAACAAACCAACAAACCAACAAACCAACAACCCAACAAACCAACAAACCAACAAACCAACAAACCTACAAACCAACAAACCAACAAACCAACAAACCAACACACCAACAAACCAACAAACTAACAAACCAACAAACCAACAAACCAACAAACCAACAAACCAACAAACTAACAAACCAACAAACCAACAAACCAACAAACCAACGAACCAACAAACCAAAAAACCAACACACCAACAAACTAAGCAACCAACAAACCAACAAATGAACAAACCAAGAAACCAAGAAACCAACAAACCAACAAACCAACAAGCCAACAAACCAACAAACCAACAAACCAAACAAACCAACAAACCAACAAACCAACAAACCAACAAACCAACAAACCAACAAACCAACAAACCAACAAACCAACAAACCAACAAACCAACAAGCCAACAAACCAACAAACCAACAAACAAACAAACCAACAAATCAACAAAACAACAAGCTAACAAACCAACAAACCAACAAACCAACAAACCAACAAACCAACAAACCAACAAAACAACAAACCAACAAACCAACAAACCAACAAACCAACAAACCAACAAACCAACAAACCAACAAACCAACAAACCAACAAACCAAAAAACCAACAAACCAACAAACCAACAAACCAACAAACCAACAAACCAACAAAAGAACAAGCCAACAAACCAACAAACCAACAAACCAACAACCCAACAAACCAACAAACCAATAAACAAACAAATCAACAAACAAACAAACCAACAAACCAACAAACCAACAAATCAACAAATCAACAAACCAACAACCCAACAAATCAACAAACGAACAAACCAACGAACGAACACACCAACACACCAACAAACCAACAAACGAACAAGCAAACAAGCCAACAAACCAACAAACCAACAAACCAACAAACCAACAAACCAACAAACCAACAAACCAACAAACCAACAAACCAAAAACCAACCAACCAACAAACCAACAAACCATCAAACCAACAAACCAACAACCAACAAACCAATAATCCAACAAATCAACAAACCAACAAACCAAAAAACCAACAAACCAACAAACGAACCAACCAACAAACCAACAAACCAACAAACCAACAAACCAACAAACCAACAAACCAACAAACCAACAAACCAACAAACGAACAAACGAGCAAACCAACAAACCAACAAACCAACAAAACAACAAACCAACAAACCAACAAACCAACAAACCAACAAACCAACAAACCAATAAACCAACAAACCAATAAACCAACCAACTAACAAACCAACCAACCAACAAACCAACAAACCAACAAACCAACAAACCAACATAGCAACAAAAGAACATAGCAACAAAAGGACAAACCAACAAACCAACAAACTAACAAACTAACAAACTAACAATCCAACAAATCAACAAACCAACAAACCAACAAACCAACAAACCAACAAACCAACAAACCAAAAAACCAACAAACCAACAAAAGAACAAGCCAACAAACCAACATATCAACAAACCAACAACCCAACAAACCAACAAACCAACAAACCAACAAACCAACAAACCAACAAACCAACAAACCAACAAACCAACAAACCAACAAACCAAAAAACCAACAAACCAACAAACCAATAAACCAACAAACCAACAAACCAACAAACCAACAAACCAACAAACCAACAAACCAACAAACCAACAAACCAACAAACCAACAAACAAACAAACCAACAAACTAACAAGCCAACGAACCAACAAGTAAACAAACCAACAAACCAATAAACCAACAAACCAACAAACCAACAAACCAACAAACCAACAAACCAACAAACCAACAAACCAACAAACCAACAAACCAACAAACAAACAAACCAACAAACCAACAAACCAACAAACTAACAAACCAACAAACCAACAAACCAACAAACCAACAAACTAACAAACCAACAAACCAACATAAGAACAAGCCAACAAACCAACAAACCAACAAACCAACAACCCAACAAACAAACAAACCAACAAACCAGCAAACCAACAAACCAACAAACCAACAAACCAACAAACCAACAAACCAAAAACCAACAAACTAACAAACCAACAAACCAACAAACCAACAAACCAACATACTAACAAACCAACAAACCAACAAACCAACAAACCAACAAACCAACAAACCAACAAACCAGCAAACCAACAAACCAACAAACCAACAAACCAACAAACCAACAAACCAACAAACCAACAAACCAACAAACCAACAAACCAACAATCCAACAAACCAACAAATCAACAAACCAACAAACCAAGAAACCAACAAACCAACAAACCAACAAACCAACAAACCAACAAACCAACAAACCAACAACCCAACAAACCAACAAACCAACAAACCAGCAAACCAACAAACCAACAAACCAACAAACCAACAAACCAACAAACCAACAAACCAACAAACCAACAAACCAACAATCCAACAAACCAACAAATCAACAAACCAACAAACCAACAAACCAACAAACCAACAAACCAACAAACCAACAAACCAACAAACCAACAAACCAACAAACCAACAACCCAACAAACCAACAAACCAACAAACCAACAAACCAACAAACCAACAAACCAACACACCAACAAACCAACAAACTAACAAACCAACAAACCAACAAACCAACAAACCAACAAACCAACAAACCAACAAACTAACAAACCAACAAACCAACAAACCAACGAACCAAAAAACCAACACACCAACAAACTAAGCAACCAACAAACCAACAAACCAACAAATGAACAAACCAAGAAACCAATAAACCAACAAACCAACAAACCAACAAGCCAACAAACCAACAAACCAACAAACCAAACAAACCAACAAACCAACAAACCAACAAACCAACAAACCAACAAACCAACAAACCAACAAACCAACAAACCAACAAACCAACTAGCCAACAAACCAACAAACCAACAAACAAACAAACCAACAAACCAAAAAACCTACAAACCAACAAACCAACAAACTAACAAATCAAAAAACAAACAAACCAAAAAACCAACAAACCAACAAACCAACAAACTAACAAACCAACAAACCAACAAACCAACAAACCAACAAACAACAAACCAACAAACCAACAAACCATCAAACAAACAAACCAACAAACCAACAAACCAACAAACCAACAAACCAACAAACCAACAAACCAAAAAACAAGAAACCATCAAACAATCAAACCAACAAACCAACAAACCAACAAACGAACAAACCAACAAACCAACAAACCAACAAACCAACAAACCAACAAACCAACAAACCAACAAACCAACAAACCAACAAACTAACAAACCAACAAACCAACAAACCAACAAACCAAGAAACAAGCAAACCAACAAACCAACAAACCAAGAAACAAACAAACAAACAAACCAACAAACCAACAAACCAACAAACCAACTAACCAATAAACCAACATACCAACAAACCAACAAAACAATAAACCAACAAACCAACAAACTAACAAACCAACAACCCAACAAACCAACAAACCAACAAACCAACAAACCAACAAACCAACAAACCAACAAACCAACAAACCAACAAACCAACAAACCAACAAACCAACAAACCAACAAACCAACAAACCAACAAACCAACAAACCAACAAACCAACAAACCAACAAACCAACAAACCAACAAACCAACAAACCAACAAACCAACAAACCAACAAACCAACAAACCAACAAACCAACAAACCAACAAACCAACAAACCAACAACCCAACAAACCAACAAACCAACAAACCAACAAACCAACAAACCAACAAACCAACAAACCAACAAACCAACAAAATAACAAACCAACAAACCAACAAACCAACAAACCAACAAACCAACAAACTAACAAACCAACAAACCAACAACCCAACAAACCAACAAACCAACAAACCAACAAACCAACAAACCAACAAACCAACAAACCAACAAACCAACAAACCAACAAACCAACAAACCAACACACCAACAAACTAACAAACTAACAAACCAGCAAACCAACAAACCAACAAACCAATAAACTAACAAACCAACAAACCAACGAACCAACAAACCAAAAAACCAACACACCAACAAACCAAGCAACCAACAAACCAACAAACCAACAAATGAACAAACCAAGAAACCAACAAACCAAGGAACCAACAAACCAACAAACCAACAAACCAACAAACCAACAAACCAACAAACCAACAAACCAACAAACCAACAAACCAACTAACCAACAAACCAACAAACCAACAAACCAACAAGCCAACAAACCAACAAACCAACAAACAAACAAACCAACAAACCAACAAACCAACAAACCAACAAACCAACAAACTAACAAATCAACAGCCAAACAAACCAAAAAACCAACAAACCAACAAACTAACAAACCAACAAACCAACAAACCAACAAACCAACAAACCAACAAACAACAAACCAACAAACCAACAAACCATCAAACAAACAAACCAACAAACCAACAAACCAACAAACCAACAAACCATCAAACAAACAAACCAACAAACCAACAAACCAACAAACGAACAAACCAACAAACCAACAAACCAACAAACCAACAAACCAACAAACCAACAAACCAACAAACCAACAAACCAACAAACCAACAAACCAACACACCAACAAACCAACAAACCAACAAACCAACAAACCAACAAACCAATAAACCAACAAACCAACAAACCAACAAACCAACAAACCAACAAACCAACAAACCAACAAACCAACAAACCAACAAACCAACAAACAAACAAACCAACAAACTAACAAGCCAACGAACCAACAAGTGAACAAACCAACAAACCAACAAACCAACAAACCAACAAACTAACAAACCAACAAACCAACAAACCAACAAACCAACAAACTATCAAACCAACAAACCAACAAAAGAACAAGCCAACAAACCAACAAACCAACAAACCAACAACCCAACAAACAAACAAACCAACAAACCAGCAAACCAACAAACCAACAAACCAACAAACCAACAAACCAACAAACCAACAAACCAAAATCAACAAACTAACAAACCAACAAACCAACAAACCAACAAACCAACAAACCAACAAACCAACAAACCAACAAACTAACAAACTAACAAACCAACAAACCAACAAACCAACAAACAACAAACCAACAAACCAACAAACCATCAAACAAACAAACCAACAAACCAACAAACCAACAAACCAACAAACCAAAAACCAACAAACCATCAAACAAACAAACCAACAAACCAACAAACCAACAAACCAACAAACGAACAAACCAACAAACC
The DNA here is from genome assembly GCA_958298945.1 of Atherix ibis. NCBI lineage: Eukaryota > Metazoa > Arthropoda > Insecta > Diptera > Athericidae > Atherix > Atherix ibis. The sequence goes on along the minus strand of OY282608.1, from coordinate 86,049,827 downwards.
AACAAACCAACAAACCAACAAACCAACAAACCAACAAACCAACAAACCAACAAACTAACAAACCAACAAACCAACAAACCAACAAACCAACAAACAAGCAAACCAACAGACCAACAAACCAACATACCAAGAAACGAACAAACCAACAAACCAACAAACCAACAAACCAACTAACCAACAAAAAAACATACCAACAAACCAACAAAATAATAAACCAACAAACCAACAAACTAACAAACCAACAAACCAACAAACCAACAAACCAACAAACCAACAAACCAACAAACCAACAAACCAACAAACCAACAAACCAACAAACCAACAAACCAACAAACCAACAAACCAACAAACCAACAAACCAACAAACCAATAAACCAACAACCCAACAAACCAACAAACCAACAAACCAACAAACCAACAAACCAACACACCAACAAACCAACAAACCAACAAACTAACAAACCAACAAACCAACAAACCAACAAACCAACAAACCAGCAAACTAACAAACCAACAAACCAACAAACCAACGAACCAACAAACCAAAAAACCAACACACCAACAAACCAAGCAACCAACAAACCATAAAACCAACAAATGAACAAACCAAGAAACCAACAAACCAACAAACCAACAAACCAACAAACCAACAAACCAACAAACCAACAAACCAACAAACCAACAAACCAACAAACCAACAAACCAACAAACCAACAAACGAACAAACCAACAAACCAACAAACCAACAAGCCAACAAACCAACAAACCAACAAACAAACAAACCAACAAACCAACAAACCAACAAACCAACAAACCAACAAACTAACAAATCAACAAACAAACAAACCAAAAAACCAACAAACCAACAAACTAACAAACCAACAAACCAACAAACCAACAAACCAACAAACAACAAACCAACAAACCAACAAACCATTAAACAAACAAACCAATAAACCAACAAACCAACAAACCAACAAACCAAAAAACCAAAAACCAACAAACCATCAAACAAACAAACAAACAAACCAACAAACCAACAAACCAACAAACGAACAAACCAACAAACCAACAAACCAACAAACCAACAAACCAACAAACCAACAAACCAAAAAAACCAACAAACCAACAAACCAACAAACCAACAAACCTACAAACCAACAAACCAACAAACCAACAAACCAACAAACCAATAAACCAACAAACCAACAAACCAACAAACCAACAAACCAACAAACCAACAAACCAACAAACCAACAAACAAACAAACCAACAAACTAACAAGCCAACGAACCAACAAGTGAACAAACCAACAAACCAACAAACCAACAAACCAACAAACCAACAAACTAACAAACCAACAAACCAACAAACCAACAAACCAACAAACTAACAAACCAACAAACCAACAAAAGAACAAGCCAACAAACCAACAAACCAACAAACCAACAACCCAACAAACAAACAAACAAACAAACCAACAAACCAACAAACCAACAAACCAACAAACCAACAAACCAACAAACCAACAAACCAACAAACCAACAAACCAACAAACCAACAAACCAACAAACCAAAAAACCAACAAACCAACAAACCAACAAACCAACAAACCAACAAACCAACAAACCAACAAACCAACAAACCAACAAACCAACAAACCAACAACCCAACAAACCAACAAACCAACAAACCAACAAACCAACAAACCAAAAAACCAACACACCAACAAACCAACAAACTAAGAAACCAACAAACCAACAAACCAACAAACCAACAAACCAACAAACCAACAAACCAACAAACCAATAAACCAACAAACCAACAAACCAACAAACCAACAAACCAACAAACCAACAAACCAACAAACCAACAAACCAACAAACCAACAAACCAACAAACAAACAAACCAACAAACTAACAAGCTAACGAACCAAGAAGTGAACAAACCAACAAACCAACAAACCAACAAACCAACAAACCAAAAACCAACAAACCAACAAACCAACAAACCAACAAACCAACAAACTAACAAACCAACAAACCAACAAAAGAACAAGCCAACAAACCAACAAACCAACAAACCAACAACCCAACAAACAAACAAACAAACAAACCAACAAACCAACAAACCAACAAACCAACAAACCAACAAACCAACAAACCAACAAACCAACAAACCAACAAACCAACAAACCAACAAACCAAAAAACCAACAAACCAACAAACCAACAAACCAACAAACCAACAAACCAACAAACCAACAAACCAACAAACCAACAAACCAACAACCCAACAAACCAACAAACCAACAAACCAACAAACCAACAAACCAAAAAACCAACACACCAACAAACCAACAAACTAAGAAACCAACAAACCAACAAACCAACAAACCAACAAACCAACAAACCAACAAACCAACAAACCAACAAACCAATAAACCAACAAACCAACAAACCAACAAACCAACAAACCAACAAACCAACAAACCAACAAACCAACAAACCAACAAACCAACAAACAAACAAACTAACAAACTAACAAGCCAACGAACCAACAAGTGAACAAACCAACAAACCAACAAACCAACAAACCAACAAACCAACAAACTAACAAACCAACAAACCAACAAACCAACAAACCAACAAACTATCAAACCAACAAACCAACAAAAGAACAAGCCAACAAACCAACAAACCAACAAACCAACAACCCAACAAACAAACAAACCAACAAACCAGCAAACCAACAAACCAACAAACCAACAAACCAACAAACCAACAAACCAACAAACCAAAAACCAACAAACTAACAAACCAACAAACCAACAAACCAACAAACCAACAAACCAACAAACCAACAAACCAACAAACTAACAAACTAACAAACCAACAAACCAACAAACCAACAAACAACAAACCAACAAACCAACAAACCATCAAACAAACAAACCAACAAACCAACAAACCAACAAACCAACAAACCAAAAACCAACAAACCATCAAACAAACAAACCAACAAACCAACAAACCAACAAACCAACAAACGAACAAACCAACAAACCAACAAACCAACAAACCAACAAACCAACAAACCAACAAACCAACAAACCAACAAACCAACAAACTAACAAACCAACAAACCAACAAACCAACAAACCAACAAACAAGCAAACCAACAGACCAACAAACCAACATACCAAGAAACGAACAAACCAACAAACCAACAAACCAACAAACCAACTAACCAACAAAAAAACATACCAACAAACCAACAAAACAATAAACCAACAAACCAACAAACTAACAAACCAACAAACCAACAAACCAACAAACCAACAAACCAACAAACCAACAAACCAACAAACCAACAAACCAACAAACCAACAAACCAACAAACCAACAAACCAACAAACCAACAAACCAACAAACCAATAAACCAACAACCCAACAAACCAACAAACCAACAAACCAACAAACCAACAAACCAACACACCAACAAACCAACAAACCAACAAACTAACAAACCAACAAACCAACAAACCAACAAACCAACAAACCAACAAACTAACAAACCAACAAACCAACAAACCAACGAACCAACAAACCAAAAAACCAACACACCAACAAACCAAGCAACCAACAAACCATAAAACCAACAAATGAACAAACCAAGAAACCAACAAACCAACAAACCAACAAACCAACAAACCAACAAACCAACAAACCAACAAACCAACAAACCAACAAACCAACAAACCAACAAACCAACAAACCAACAAACCAACAAACGAACAAACCAACAAACCAACAAACCAACAAGCCAACAAACCAACAAACCAACAAACAAACAAACCAACAAACCAACAAACCAACAAACCAACAAACCAACAAACTAACAAATCAACAAACAAACAAACCAAAAAACCAACAAACCAACAAACTAACAAACCAACAAACCAACAAACCAACAAACCAACAAACTAACAAGCCAACGAACCAACAAGTGAACAAACCAACAAACCAACAAACCAACAAACCAACAAACCAACAAACTAACAAACCAACAAACCAACAAACCAACAAACCAACAAACTATCAAACCAACAAACCAACAAAAGAACAAGCCAACAAACCAACAAACCAACAAACCAACAACCCAACAAACAAACAAACCAACAAACCAGCAAACCAACAAACCAACAAACCAACAAACCAACAAACCAACAAACCAACAAACCAAAAACCAACAAACTAACAAACCAACAAACCAACAAACCAACAAACCAACAAACCAACAAACCAACAAACCAACAAACTAACAAACTAACAAACCAACAAACCAACAAACCAACAAACAACAAACCAACAAACCAACAAACCATCAAACAAACAAACCAACAAACCAACAAACCAACAAACCAACAAACCAAAAACCAACAAACCATCAAACAAACAAACAAACAAACCAACAAACCAACAAACCAACAAACGAACAAACCAACAAACCAACAAACCAACAAACCAACAAACCAACAAACCAACAAACCAAAAAAACCAACAAACCAACAAACCAACAAACCAACAAACCTACAAACCAACAAACCAACAAACCAACAAACCAACAAACCAATAAACCAACAAACCAACAAACCAACAAACCAACAAACCAACAAGCCAACAAACCAACAAACCAACAAACAAACAAACCAACAAACTAACAAGCCAACGAACCAACAAGTGAACAAACCAACAAACCAACAAACCAACAAACCAACAAACCAACAAACTAACAAACCAACAAACCAACAAACCAACAAACCAACAAACTAACAAACCAACAAACCAACAAAAGAACAAGCCAACAAACCAACAAACCAACAAACCAACAACCCAACAAACAAACAAACAAACAAACCAACAAACCAACAAACCAACAAACCAACAAACCAACAAACCAACAAACCAACAAACCAACAAACCAACAAACCAACAAACCAACAAACCAACAAACCAACAAACCAACAAACCAAAAAACCAACAAACCAACAAACCAACAAACCAACAAACCAACAAACCAACAAACCAACAAACCAACAAACCAACAACCCAACAAACCAACAAACCAACAAACCAACAAACCAACAAACCAAAAAACCAACACACCAACAAACCAACAAACTAAGAAACCAACAAACCAACAAACCAACAAACCAACAAACCAACAAACCAACAAACCAACAAACCAACAAACCAATAAACCAACAAACCAACAAACCAACAAACCAACAAACCAACAAACCAACAAACCAACAAACCAACAAACCAACAAACCAACAAACAAACAAACCAACAAACTAACAAGCCAACGAACCAACAAGTGAACAAACCAACAAACCAACAAACCAACAAACCAACAAACCAACAAACTAACAAACCAACAAACCAACAAACCAACAAACTATCAAACCAACAAACCAACAAAAGAACAAGCCAACAAACCAACAAACCAACAAACCAACAACCCAACAAACAAACAAACCAACAAACCAACAAACTAACAAACTAACAAACCAACAAACCAACAAACCAACAAACCAACAAACCAACAAACTAACAAACTAACAAACTAACAAACCAACAAACCAACAAACCAACAAACAACAAACCAACAAACCAACAAACCAACAAACCAACAAACCAACAAACTAACAAACCAACAAACCAACAAACCAACAAACCAACAAACCAACAAACCAACAAACCAACAAACTAACAAACTAACAAACCAACAAACCAACAAACCAACAAACAACAAACCAACAAACCAACAAACCATCAAACAAACAAAACAACAAACCAACAAACCAACAAACCAACAAACCAAAAACCAACAAACCATCAAACAAACAAACCAACAAACCAACAAACCAACAAACCAACAAACGAACAAACCAACAAACCAACAAACCAACAAACCAACAAACCAACAAACCAACAAACCAACAAACCAACAAACTAACAAACCAACAAACCAACAAACCAACAAACCAACAAACAAGCAAACCAACAGACCAACAAACCAACATACCAAGAAACGAACAAACCAACAAACCAACAAACCAACAAACCAACTAACCAACAAAAAAACATACCAACAAACCAACAAAACAATAAACCAACAAACCAACAAACTAACAAACCAACAAACCAACAAACCAACAAACCAACAAACCAACAAACCAACAAACCAACAAACCAACAAACCAACAAACCAACAAACCAACAAACCAACAAACCAACAAACCAACACACCAACAAACCAACAAACCAACAAACTAACAAACCAACAAACCAACAAACCAACAAACCAACAAACCAACAAACTAACAAACCAATAAACCAACAAACCAACGAACCAACAAACCAAAAAACCAACACACCAACAAACCAAGCAACCAACAAACCATAAAACCAACAAATGAACAAACCAAGAAACTAACAAACCAACAAACCAACAAACCAACAAACCAACAAACCAACAAACCAACAAACCAACAAACCAACAAACCAACAAACCAACAAACCAACAAACCAACAAACCAACAAACGAACAAACCAACAAACCAACAAACCAACAAGCCAACAAACCAACAAACCAACAAACAAACAAACCAACAAACCAACAAACCAACAAACCAACAAACCAACAAACTAACAAATCAACAAACAAACAAACCAAAAAACCAACAAACCAACAAACTAACAAACCAACAAACCAACAAACCAACAAACCAACAAACAACAAACCAACAAACCAACAAACCATTAAACAAACAAACCAATAAACCAACAAACCAACAAACCAACAAACCAAAAAACCAAAAACCAACAAACCATCAAACAAACAAACAAACAAACCAACAAACCAACAAACCAACAAACGAACAAACCAACAAACCAACAAACCAACAAACCAACAAACCAACAAACCAACAAACCAAAAAAACCAACAAACCAACAAACCAACAAACCAACAAACCTACAAACCAACAAACCAACAAACCAACAAACCAACAAACCAATAAACCAACAAACCAACAAACCAACAAACCAACAAACCAACAAACCAACAAACCAACAAACCAACAAACAAACAAACCAACAAACTAACAAGCCAACGAACCAACAAGTGAACAAACCAACAAACCAACAAACCAACAAACCAACAAACCAACAAACTAACAAACCAACAAACCAACAAACCAACAAACCAACAAACTAACAAACCAACAAACCAACGAAAGAACAAGCCAACAAACCAACAAACCAACAAACCAACAACCCAACAAACAAACAAACAAACAAACCAACAAACCAACAAACCAACAAACCAACAAACCAACAAACCAACAAACCAACAAACCAACAAACCAACAAACCAACAAACCAACAAACCAAAAAACCAACAAACCAACAAACCAACAAACCAACAAACCAACAAACCAACAAACCAACAAACCAACAAACCAACAAACCAACAAACCAACAACCCAACAAACCAACAAACCAACAAACCAACAAACCAAAAAACCAACACACCAACAAACCAACAAACTAAGAAACCAACAAACCAACAAACCAACAAACCAACAAACCAACAAACCAACAAACCAACAAACCAACAAACCAACAAACCAACAAACCAACAAACCAACAAACAAACAAACTAACAAGCCAACGAACCAACAAGTGAACAAACCAACAAACCAACAAACCAACAAACCAACAAATCAACAAACCAACAAACCAACAAACTAACAAACCAACAAACCAACAAAAGAACAAGCCAACAAACCAACAAACCAACAAACCAACAACCCAACAAACAAACAAACCAACAAACCAGCAAACTAACAAGCCAACAAACCAACAAACCAACGAACCAACAAACCAAAAAACCAACACACCAACAAAGCAAGCAACCAACAAACCAACAAACCAAGAAATGATGAAACCAAGAAACCAACAAACCAACAAACCAACAAGCCAACAAACCAACAAACCAACAAACAAACAAACCAACAAACCAAAAAACCTACAAACCAACAAACCAACAAACTAACAAATCAACAAACAAACGAACCAAAAAACCAACAAACCAACAAACTAACAAACCAACAAACCAACAAACCAACAAACCAACAAACAACAAACCAACAAACCAACAAACCATCAAACAAACAAACCAACAAACCAACAAACCAACAAACCAACAAACCAAAAACCAAAAATCCATCAAACAAACAAACCAACAAATCAACAAACCAACAAACGAACAAACCAACAAACCAACAAACCAACAAACCAACAAACCAACAAACCAACAAACTAACAAACCAACAAACTAACAAACCAACAAACCAACAAACCAACAAACCAACAAACAAGCAAACCAACAAACCAACAAACCAACAAACCAAGAAACGAACAAACCAACAAACCAACAAACCAACAAACCAACAAACCAACAAACCAACAAACCAACAAACCAACAAACCAACTAACCAATAAACTAACATACCAACAAACCAACAAAACAATAAACCAACAAACCAACAAACTAACAAACCAACAAACCAACAAACCAACAAACCAACAAACCAACAAACCAACAAACCAACAAACCAACAAACCAACAAACCAACAAACCAACAATCAACAAACCAACAAACCAACAAACCAACAAACCAACAAACCAACAAACCAACAAACCAACAAACCAACAAACCAACAACCCAACAAACCAACAAACCAACAAACCAACAAACCAACAAACCAACAAACCAACAAACCAACAAACCAACAAACCAACAAACCAGCAAACCAACAAACCAACAAACCAACAAACCAACAAACAAACAAACCAACAAACTAACAAGCCAACGAACCAACAAGTGAACAAACCAACAAACCAACAAACCAACAAACCAACAAACCAACAAACTAACAAACCAACAAACCAACAAACCAACAAACCAACAAACTATCAAACCAACAAACCAACAAAAGAACAAGCCAACAAACCAACAAACCAACAAACCAACAACCCAACAAACAAACAAACCAACAAACCAACAAACTAACAAACTAACAAACCAACAAACCAACAAACCAACAAACCAACAAACCAACAAACCAACAAACTAACAAACTAACAAACCAACAAACCAACAAACCAACAAACAACAAACCAACAAACCAACAAACCAACAAACCAACAAACCAACAAACTAACAAACCAACAAACCAACAAACCAACAAACCAACAAACCAACAAACCAACAAACCAACAAACTAACAAACTAACAAACCAACAAACCAACAAACCAACAAACAACAAACCAACAAACCAACAAACCATCAAACAAACAAACCAACAAACCAACAAACCAACAAACCAACAAACCAAAAACCAACAAACCATCAAACAAACAAACCAACAAACCAACAAACCAACAAACCAACAAACGAACAAACCAACAAACCAACAAACCAACAAACCAACAAACCAACAAACCAACAAACCAACAAACCAACAAACTAACAAACCAACAAACCAACAAACCAACAAACCAACAAACAAGCAAACCAACAGACCAACAAACCAACATACCAAGAAACGAACAAACCAACAAACCAACAAACCAACAAACCAACTAACCAACAAAAAAACATACCAACAAACCAACAAAACAATAAACCAACAAACCAACAAACTAACAAACCAACAAACCAACAAACCAACAAACCAACAAACCAACAAACCAACAAACCAACAAACCAACAAACCAACAAACCAACAAACCAACAAACCAACAAACCAACAAACCAACACACCAACAAACCAACAAACCAACAAACTAACAAACCAACAAACCAACAAACCAACAAACCAACAAACCAACAAACTAACAAACCAATAAACCAACAAACCAACGAACCAACAAACCAAAAAACCAACACACCAACAAACCAAGCAACCAACAAACCATAAAACCAACAAATGAACAAACCAAGAAACCAACAAACCAACAAACCAACAAACCAACAAACCAACAAACCAACAAACCAACAAACCAACAAACCAACAAACCAACAAACCAACAAACCAACAAACCAACAAACCAACAAACGAACAAACCAACAAAACAACAAACCAACAAGCCAACAAACCAACAAACCAACAAACAAACAAACCAACAAACCAACAAACCAACAAACCAACAAACCAACAAACTAACAAATCAACAAACAAACAAACCAAAAAACCAACAAACCAACAAACTAACAAACCAACAAACCAACAAACCAACAAACCAACAAACAACAAACCAACAAACCAACAAACCATTAAACAAACAAACCAATAAACCAACAAACCAACAAACCAACAAACCAAAAAACCAAAAACCAACAAACCATCAAACAAACAAACAAACAAACCAACAAACCAACAAACCAACAAACGAACAAACCAACAAACCAACAAACCAACAAACCAACAAACCAACAAACCAACAAACCAAAAAAACCAACAAACCAACAAACCAACAAACCAACAAACCTACAAACCAACAAACCAACAAACCAACAAACCAACAAACCAATAAACCAACAAACCAACAAACCAACAAACCAACAAACCAACAAACCAACAAACCAACAAACCAACAAACAAACAAACCAACAAACTAACAAGCCAACGAACCAACAAGTGAACAAACCAACAAACCAACAAACCAACAAACCAACAAACCAACAAACTAACAAACCAACAAACCAACAAACCAACAAACCAACAAACCAACAAACTAACAAACCAACAAACCAACAAAAGAACAAGCCAACAAACCAACAAACCAACAAACCAACAACCCAACAAACAAACAAACAAACAAACCAACAAACCAACAAACCAACAAACCAACAAACCAACAAACCAACAAACCAACAAACCAACAAACCAACAAACCAACAAACCAACAAACCAACAAACCAAAAAACCAACAAACCAACAAACCAACAAACCAACAAACCAACAAACCAACAAACCAACAAACCAACAAACCAACAAACCAACAAACCAACAACCCAACAAACCAACAAACCAACAAACCAACAAACCAAAAAACCAACACACCAACAAACCAACAAACTAAGAAACCAACAAACCAACAAACCAACAAACCAACAAACCAACAAACCAACAAACCAACAAACCAACAAACCAACAAACCAACAAACCAACAAACAAACAAACCAACAAACTAACAAGCCAACGAACCAACAAGTGAACAAACCAACAAACCAACAAACCAACAAACCAACAAATCAACAAACCAACAAACCAACAAACTAACAAACCAACAAACCAACAAAAGAACAAGCCAACAAACCAACAAACCAACAAACCAACAACCCAACAAACAAACAAACCAACAAACCAGCAAACTAACAAACCAACAAACCAACAAACCAACGAACCAACAAACCAAAAAACCAACACACCAACAAAGCAAGCAAACAACAAACCAACAAACCAAGAAATGAACAAACCAAGAAACCAACAAACCAACAAACCAACAAGCCAACAAACCAACAAACCAACAAACAAACAAACCAACAAACCAAAAAACCTACAAACCAACAAACCAACAAACTAACAAATCAACAAACAAACGAACCAAAAAACCAACAAACCAACAAACTAACAAACCAACAAACCAACAAACCAACAAACAACAAACCAACAAACCAACAAACCATCAAACAAACAAACCAACAAACCAACAAACCAACAAACCAACAAACCAAAAACCAAAAATCCATCAAACAAACAAACCAACAAACCAACAAACGAACAAACCAACAAACCAACAAACCAACAAACCAACAAACCAACAAACCAACAAACTAACAAACCAACAAACTAACAAACCAACAAACCAACAAACCAACAAACCAACAAACAAGCAAACCAACAAACCAACAAACCAACAAACCAAGAAACGAACAAACCAACAAACCAACAAACCAACAAACCAACAAACCAACAAACCAACAAACCAACAAACCAACAAACCAACAAACCAACTAACCAATAAACTAACATACCAACAAACCAACAAAACAATAAACCAACAAACCAACAAACTAACAAACCAACAAACCAACAAACCAACAAACCAACAAACCAACAAACCAACAAACCAACAAACCAACAAACCAACAAACCAACAATCAACAAACCAACAAACCAACAAACCAACAAACCAACAAACCAACAAACCAACAAACCAACAAACCAACAAACCAACAAACCAACAACCCAACAAACCAACAAACCAACAAACCAACAAACCAACAAACCAACAAACCAACAAACCAACAAACCAACAAACCAACAAACCAACAAACCAACAAACCAACAAACCAACAAACCAACAAACTAACAAACCAACAAACCAACCAACCAACAAACCAACAACCCTACAAACCAACAAACCAACAAACCAACAAACCAACAAACCAACACACCAACAAACCAACAAACTAACAAACCAGCAAACCAACAAACCAACAAACCAACAAACTAACAAACCAACAAACCAACAAACCAACGAACCAACAAACCAAAAAACCAACACACCAACAAACCAAGCAACCAACAAACCAACAAACCAACAAATGAACAAACCAAGAAACCAACAAACCAACAAACCAACAAACCAACAAACCAACAAACCAACAAACCAGCAAACCAACAAACCAACAAACCAACAAACCAACAAACCAACAAACCAACAAACCAACAAACCAACAAACCAACAAACCAACAAACCAACAAACCAACAAGCCAACAAACCAACAAACCAACAAACAAACAAACCAACAAACCAACAAACCAACAAACCAACAAACCAACAAACCAACAAACTAACAAATCAACAAACAAACAAACCAAAAAACCAACAAACTAACAAACCAACAAACCAACAAACCAACAAACCAACAAACAACAAACCAACAAACCAACAAACCATCAAACAAACAAACCAACAAACCAACAAACCAACAAACCAACAAACCAACAAACGAACAAACCAACAAACCAACAAACCAAGAAACCAACAAACCAACAAACCAACAAACCAACAAACCAACAAACCAACAAACCAACAAACCAACACACCAACAAACCAACAAACCAACAAACCAACAAACCAACAAACCAATAAACCAACAAACCAACAAACCAACAAACCAACAAACCAACAAACCAACAAACCAACAAACCAACAAACCAACAAACCAACAAACAAACAAACCAACAAACTAACAAGCCAACGAACCAACAAGTGAACAAACCAACAAACCAACAAACCAACAAACCAACAAATCAACAAACCAACAAACCAACAAACTAACAAACCAACAAACCAACAAAAGAACAAGCCAACAAACCAACAAACCAACAAACCAACAACCCAACAAACAAACAAACCAACAAACCAACAAACCAACACACCAACAAACCAACAAACCAACAAACCAACAAACCAACAAACCAATAAACCAACAAACCAACAAACCAACAAACCAACAAACCAACAAACCAACAAACCAACAAACCAACAAACCAACAAACCAACAAACAAACAAACCAACAAACTAACAAGCCAACGAACCAACAAGTGAACAAACCAACAAACCAACAAACCAACAAACCAACAAATCAACAAACCAACAAACCAACAAACTAACAAACCAACAAACCAACAAAAGAACAAGCCAACAAACCAACAAACCAACAAACCAACAACCCAACAAACAAACAAACCAACAAACCAGCAAACCAACAAACCAGCAAACCAACAAACCAACAAACCAACAAACCAATAAACGAACAAACCAAAAAACCAACACACCAACAAACCAAGCAACCAACAAACCAACAAACCAACAAATGAACAAACCAAGAAACCAACAAACCAACAAACCAACAAACCAACAAACCAACAAACCAACAAACCAGCAAACCAACAAACCAACAAACCAACAAACCAACAAACCAACAAACCAACAAACCAACAAACCAACAAACCAACAAACCAACAAACCAACAAACCAACAAGCCAACAAACCAACAAACCAACAAACAAACAAACCAACAAACCAACAAACCAACAAACCAACAAACCAACAAACCAACAAACTAACAAATCAACAAACAAACAAACCAAAAAACCAACAAACTAACAAACCAACAAACCAACAAACCAACAAACCAACAAACAACAAACCAACAAACCAACAAACCATCAAACAAACAAACCAACAAACCAACAAACCAACAAACCAACAAACCAACAAACGAACAAACCAACAAACCAACAAACCAAGAAACCAACAAACCAACAAACCAACAAACCAACAAACCAACAAACCAACAAACCAACAAACCAACACACCAACAAACCAACAAACCAACAAACCAACAAACCAACAAACCAATAAACCAACAAACCAACAAACCAACAAACCAACAAACCAACAAACCAACAAACCAACAAACCAACAAACCAACAAACCAACAAACAAACAAACCAACAAACTAACAAGCCAACGAACCAACAAGTGAACAAACCAACAAACCAACAAACCAACAAACCAACAAATCAACAAACCAACAAACCAACAAACTAACAAACCAACAAACCAACAAAAGAACAAGCCAACAAACCAACAAACCAACAAACCAACAACCCAACAAACAAACAAACCAACAAACCAACAAACCAACACACCAACAAACCAACAAACCAACAAACCAACAAACCAACAAACCAATAAACCAACAAACCAACAAACCAACAAACCAACAAACCAACAAACCAACAAACAAACAAACCAACAAACTAACAAGCCAACGAACCAACAAGTGAACAAACCAACAAACCAACAAACCAACAAACCAACAAATCAACAAACCAACAAACCAACAAACTAACAAACCAACAAACCAACAAAAGAACAAGCCAACAAACCAACAAACCAACAAACCAACAACCCAACAAACAAACAAACCAACAAACCAGCAAACCAACAAACCAGCAAACCAACAAACCAACAAACCAACAAACCAATAAACGAACAAACCAAAAAACCAACAAACCAACAAATCAACAAACCAACAAACCAACAAACCAACAAACCAACAAACCAACAAACCAATAAACCAACAAACCAACAAACCAACTAATCAACAAACCACCAAAATAACAAGCCAAAGAAACCAACAAACCAACAAACCAACAACGCAACAAACCAACAAACCAACAAACCAACAAACCAACAAACCAACAAACCAACAAACCAACAAACCAAAAACCAACAAACTGACTAACCAACAAACCAACAAACCAACAAACCAACAAACCAACAAACCAACAAACCAACAAACTAACAAACTAACAAACCAACAAACCAACAAACCAACAAACAACAAACCAACAAACCAACAAACCATCAAACAAACAAACCAACAAACCAACAAACCAACAAACCAACAAACCAAAAACCAACAAACTATCAAACAAACAAACCAACAAACCAACAAACCAACAAACGAACAAACCAACAAACCAACAAACCAACAAACCAACAAACCAACAAACCAACAAACCAACAAACCAACAAACCAACAAACCAACAAACCAACAAACCAACAAACCAACAAACCAACAAACAAGCAAACCAACAAACCAACAAACCAACAAACTAAGAAACGAACAAACCAACAAACCAACAAACCAGCAAACCAACAAACCAACAAACCAACAAACCAACATACCAACAAACCAACAAAACAATAAACCAACAAACCAACAAACTAACAAACCAACAAACCAACAAACCAACAAACCAACAAACCAACAAACCAACAAACCAAAAACCGACAAACCGACAAACCAACAAACCAACAAACCAACAAACCAACAAACCAACAAACCAACAAACCAACAAACCAACAAACCAACAGACCAACAAACCAACAAACCAACAACCCAACAAACCAACAAACCAACAAACCAACAAACCAACAAACCAACAAACCAACAAACCAACAAACCAACAAACCAACAAACCAACAAACCAACAAACCAACAAACCAACAAACCAACAAACCAACAAACCAACAAACCAACAAACCAACAAACCAACAAACCAACAAACCAACAAACCAACAAACCAACAAACCAACAAACCAACAAACCAAAAACCAACAAACTATCAAACAAACAAACCAACAAACCAACAAACCAACAAACGAACAAACCAACAAACCAACAAACCAACAAACCAACAAACCAACAAACCAACAAACCAACAAACCAACAAACCAACAAACCAACAAACCAACAAACCAACAAACCAACAAACCAACAAACAAGCAAACCAACAAACCAACAAACCAACAAACTAAGAAACGAACAAACCAACAAACCAACAAACCAGCAAACCAACAAACCAACAAACCAACAAACCAACATACCAACAAACCAACAAAACAATAAACCAACAAACCAACAAACTAACAAACCAACAAACCAACAAACCAACAAACCAACAAACCAACAAACCAACAAACCAACAAACCAAAAACCGACAAACCGACAAACCAACAAACCAACAAACCAACAAACCAACAAACCAACAAACCAACAAACCAACAAACCAACAAACCAACAAACCAACAGACCAACAAACCAACAAACCAACAACCCAACAAACCAACAAACCAACAAACCAACAAACCAACAAACCAACAAACCAACAAACCAACAAACCAACAAACCAACAAACCAACAAACCAACAAACCAACAAACCAACAAACCAACAAACCAACAAACCAACAAACCAACAAACCAACAAACCAACAAACCAACAAACCAACAAACCAACAAACCAACAAACCAAAAAACCAACAAACCAACAAACCAACAAACCAACAAACCAACAAACCAACAAACCAACAAACCAACAAACCAACAAACCAACAACCCAACAAACCAACAAACCAACAAACCAACAAACCAAAAAACCAACACACCAACAAACCTAACAAACTAAGAAACCAACAAACCAACAAACCAACAAACCAACAAACCAACAAACCAACAAACCAACAAACCAACAAACCAACAAACCAACAAACCAACAAACCAACAAACAAACAAACCAACAAACTAACAAGCCAACGAACCAACAAGTGAACAAACCAACAAACCAACAAACCAACAAACCAACAAATCAACAAACCAACAAACCAACAAACTAACAAACCAACAAACCAACAAAAGAACAAGCCAACAAACCAACAAACCAACAAACCAACAACCCAACAAACAAACAAACCAACAAACCAGCAAACTAACAAACCAACAAACCAACAAACCAACGAACCAACAAACCAAAAAACCAACACACCAACAAAGCAAGCAACCAACAAACCAACAAACCAAGAAATGAACAAACCAAGAAACCAACAAACCAACAAACCAACAAGCCAACAAACCAACAAACCAACAAACAAACAAACCAACAAACCAAAAAACCTACAAACCAACAAACCAACAAACTAACAAATCAACAAACAAACGAACCAAAAAACCAACAAACCAACAAACAACCAACAAACCAACAAACCAACAAACCAACAAACCAACAAACAACAAACCAACAAACCAACAAACCATCAAACAAACAAACCAACAAACCAACAAACCAACAAACCAACAAACCAAAAACCAAAAATCCATCAAACAAACAAACCAACAAACCAACAAACCAACAAACGAACAAACCAACAAACCAACAAACCAACAAACCAACAAACCAACAAACCAACAAACTAACAAACCAACAAACTAACAAACCAACAAACCAACAAACCAACAAACCAACAAACAAGCAAACCAACAAACCAACAAACCAACAAACCAAGAAACGAACAAACCAACAAACCAACAAACCAACAAACCAACAAACCAACAAACCAACAAACCAACAAACCAACTAACCAATAAACTAACATACCAACAACCAACAAAACAATAAACCAACAAACCAACAAACTAACAAACCAACAAACCAACAAACCAACAAACCAACAAACCAACAAACCAACAAACCAACAAACCAACAAACCAACAACCAACAAACCAACAAACCAACAAACCAACAAACCAACAAACCAACAAACCAACAAACCAACAAACCAACAAACCAACAAACCAACAAACCAACAACCCAACAAACCAACAAACCAACAAACCAACAAACCAACAAACCAACAAACCAACAAACCAACAAACCAACAAACCAACAAACCAACAAACCAACAAACCAACAAACCAACAAACCAACAAACTAACAAACCAACAAACCAACCAACCAACAAACCAACAATCCTACAAACCAACAAACCAACAAACCAACAAACCAACAAACCAACACACCAACAAACCAACAAACTAACAAACCAGCAAACCAACAAACCAACAAACCAACAAACTAACAAACCAACAAACCAACAAACCAACGAACCAACAAACCAAAAAACCAACACACCAACAAACCAAGCAACCAACAAACCAACAAACCAACAAATGAACAAACCAAGAAACCAACAAACCAACAAACCAACAAACCAACAAACCAACAAACCAACAAACCAGCAAACCAACAAACCAACAAACCAACAAACCAACAAACCAACAAACCAACAAACCAACAAACCAACAAACCAACAAACCAACAAACCAACAAACCAACAAGCCAACAAACCAACAAACCAACAAACAAACAAACCAACAAACCAACAAACCAACAAACCAACAAACCAACAAACCAACAAACTAACAAATCAACAAACAAACAAACCAAAAAACCAACAAACTAACAAACCAACAAACCAACAAACCAACAAACCAACAAACAACAAACCAACAAACCAACAAACCATCAAACAAACAAACCAACAAACCAACAAACCAACAAACCAACAAACCAACAAACGAACAAACCAACAAACCAACAAACCAAGAAACCAACAAACCAACAAACCAACAAACCAACAAACCAACAAACCAACAAACCAACAAACCAACAAACCAACACACCAACAAACCAACAAACCAACAAACCAACAAACCAACAAACCAATAAACCAACAAACCAACAAACCAACAAACCAACAAACCAACAAACCAACAAACCAACAAACCAACAAACCAACAAACCAACAAACAAACAAACCAACAAACTAACAAGCCAACGAACCAACAAGTGAACAAACCAACAAACGCACAAACCAACAAACCAACAAATCAACAAACCAACAAACCAACAAACTAACAAACCAACAAACCAACAAAAGAACAAGCCAACAAACCAACAAACCAACAAACCAACAACCCAACAAACAAACAAACCAACAAACCAACAAACCAACACACCAACAAACCAACAAACCAACAAACCAACAAACCAACAAACCAATAAACCAACAAACCAACAAACCAACAAACCAACAAACCAACAAACCAACAAACCAACAAACCAACAAACCAACAAACCAACAAACAAACAAACCAACAAACTAACAAGCCAACGAACCAACAAGTGAACAAACCAACAAACCAACAAACCAACAAACCAACAAATCAACAAACCAACAAACCAACAAACTAACAAACCAACAAACCAACAAAAGAACAAGCCAACAAACCAACAAACCAACAAACCAACAACCCAACAAACAAACAAACCAACAAACCAGCAAACCAACAAACCAGCAAACCAACAAACCAACAAACCAACAAACCAATAAACGAACAAACCAAAAAACCAACAAACCAACAAATCAACAAACCAACAAACCAACAAACCAACAAACCAACAAACCAACAAACCAATAAACCAACAAACCAACAAACCAACTAATCAACAAACCACCAAAATAACAAGCCAAAGAAACCAACAAACCAACAAACCAACAACGCAACAAACCAACAAACCAACAAACCAACAAACCAACAAACCAACAAACCAACAAACCAACAAACCAAAAACCAACAAACTGACTAACCAACAAACCAACAAACCAACAAACCAACAAACCAACAAACCAACAAACCAACAAACTAACAAACTAACAAACCAACAAACCAACAAACCAACAAACAACAAACCAACAAACCAACAAACCATCAAACAAACAAACCAACAAACCAACAAACCAACAAACCAACAAACCAAAAACCAACAAACTATCAAACAAACAAACCAACAAACCAACAAACCAACAAACGAACAAACCAACAAACCAACAAACCAACAAACCAACAAACCAACAAACCAACAAACCAACAAACCAACAAACCAACAAACCAACAAACCAACAAACCAACAAACCAACAAACCAACAAACCAACAAACAAGCAAACCAACAAACCAACAAACCAACAAACTAAGAAACGAACAAACCAACAAACCAACAAACCAGCAAACCAACAAACCAACAAACCAACAAACCAACATACCAACAAACCAACAAAACAATAAACCAACAAACCAACAAACTAACAAACCAACAAACCAACAAACCAACAAACCAACAAACCAACAAACCAACAAACCAACAAACCAAAAACCGACAAACCGACAAACCAACAAACCAACAAACCAACAAACCAACAAACCAACAAACCAACAAACCAACAAACCAACAAACCAACAGACCAACAAACCAACAAACCAACAACCCAACAAACCAACAAACCAACAAACCAACAAACCAACAAACCAACAAACCAACAAACCAACAAACCAACAAACCAACAAACCAACAAACCAACAAACCAACAAACCAACAAACCAACAAACCAACAAACCAACAAACCAACAAACCAACAAACCAACAAACCAACAAACCAAAAAACCAACAAACCAACAAACCAACAAACTAACAAACCAACAAACCAACAAACCAACGAACCAACAAACCAAAAAACCAACACACCAACAAAGCAAGCAACCAACAAACCAACAAACCAAGAAATGAACAAACCAAGAAACCAACAAACCAACAAACCAACAAACCAACAAACCAACAAACCAATAAACCAACAAACCAACAAACCAACAAACCAACAAACCAACAAACCAACAAACCAACAAACCAACAAACCAACAAGCCAACAAACCAACAAACCAACAAACAAACAAACCAACAAACCAAAAAACCTACAAACCAACAAACCAACAAACTAACAAATCAACAAACAAACGAACCAAAAAACCAACAAACCAACAAACTAACAAACCAACAAACCAACAAACCAACAAACAACAAACCAACAAACCAACAAACCATCAAACAAACAAACCAACAAACCAACAAACCAACAAACCAACAAACCAAAAACCAAAAAACCATCAAACAAACAAACCAACAAACCAACAAACCAACAAACGAACAAACCAACAAACCAACAAACCAACAAACCAACAAACCAACAAACCAACAAACTAACAAACCAACAAACTAACAAACCAACAAACCAACAAACCAACAAACCAACAAACAAGCAAACCAACAAACCAACAAACCAACAAACCAAGAAACGAACAAACCAACAAACCAACAAACCAACAAACCAACAAACCAACAAACCAACAAACCAACTAACCAATAAACTAACATACCAACAAACCAACAAAACAATAAACCAACAAACCAACAAACTAACAAACCAACAAACCAACAAACCAACAAACCAACAAACCAACAAACCAACAAACCAACAAACCAACAAACCAACAAACCAACAAACCAACAATCAACAAACCAACAAACCAACAAACCAACAAACCAACAAACCAACAAACCAACAACCCAACAAACCAACAAACCAACAAACCAACAAACCAACAAACCAACAAACCAACAAACCAACAAACCAACAAACCAACAAACCAACAAACCAACAAACCAACAAACCAACAAACCAACAAACCAACAAACCAACCAACCAACAAACCAACAACCCTACAAACCAACAAACCAACAAACCAACAAACCAACAAACCAACAAACCAACACACCAACAAACCAACAAACTAACAAACCAGCAAACCAACAAACCAACAAACCAACAATCTAACAAACCAACAAACCAACAAACCAACGAACCAACAAACCAAAAACCAACACACCAACAAACCAAGCAACCAACAAACCAACAAACCAACAAATGAACAAACCAAGAAACCAACAAACCAACAAACCAACAAACCAACAAACCAACAAACCAACAAACCAGCAAACCAACAAACCAACAAACCAACAAACCAACAAACCAACAAACCAACAAACCAACAAACCAACAAACCAACAAACCAACAAACCAACAAACCAACAAGCCAACAAACCAACAAACCAACAAACAAACAAACCAACAAACAAACAAACCAACAAACCAACAAACCAACAAACTGACAAATCAACAAACAAACAAACCAAAAAACCAACAAACTAACAAACCAACAAACCAACAAACCAACAAACCAACAAACAACAAACCAACAAACCAACAAACCATCAAACAAACAAACTAACAAACCAACAAACCAACAAACCAACAAACCAACAAACGAACAAACCAACAAACCAACAAACCAAGAAACCAACAAACCAACAAACCAACAAACCAACAAACCAACAAACCAACAAACCAACAAACCAACACACCAACAAACCAACAAACCAACAAACCAACAAACCAACAAACCAATAAACCAACAAACCAACAAACCAACAAACCAACAAACCAACAAACCAACAAACCAACAAACCAACAAACCAACAAACTAACAAACCAACAAACAAACAAACTAACAAGCCAACGAACCAACAAGTGAACAAACCAACAAACCAACAAACCAACAAACCAACAAATCAACAAACCAACAAACCAACAAACTAACAAACCAACAAACCAACAAAAGAACAAGCCAACAAACCAACAAACCAACAAACCAACAACCCAACAAACAAACAAACCAACAAACCAGCAAACCAACAAACCAGCAAACCAACAAACCAACAAACCAACAAACCAATAAACGAACAAACCAAAAAACCAACAAACCAACAAATCAACAAACCAACAAACCAACAAACCAACAAACCAACAAACCAACAAACCAATAAACCAACAAACCAACAAACCAACTAATCAACAAACCACCAAAATAACAAGCCAAGAAACCAACAAACCAACAAACCAACAACGCAACAAACCAACAAACCAACAAACCAACAAACCAACAAACCAACAAACCAACAAACCAACAAACCAACAAACCAACAAACCAACAAACGAAAAACCAACAAACTGACAAACCAACAAACCAACAAACCAACAAACCAACAAACCAACAAACCAACAAACCAACAAACTAACAAACTAACAAACCAACAAACCAACAAACCAACAAACAACAAACCAACAAACCAACAAACCATCAAACAAACAAACCAACAAACCAACAAACCAACAAACCAACAAACCAAAAACCAACAAACCATCAAACAAACAAAGCAACAAACCAACAAACCAACAAACGAACAAACCAACAAACCAACAAACCAACAAACCAACAAACCAACAAACCAACAAACCAACAAACCAACAAACCAACAAACCAACAAACCAACAAACCAACAAACCAACAAACAAGCAAACCAACAAACCAACAAACCAACAAACCAAGAAACGAACAAACCAACAAACCAACAAACCAGCAAACCAACAAACCAACAAACCAACATACCAACAAACCAATAAAACAATAAACCAACAAACCAACAAACTAACAAACCAACAAACCAACAAACCAACAAACCAACAAACCAACAAACCAACAAACCAACAAACCAACAAACCAACAAACCGACAAACCAACAAACGAACAAACCAACAAACCAACAAACCAACAAACCAACAAACCAACAAACCAACAGACCAACAAACCAACAAACGAACAACCCAACAAACCAACAAACCAACAAACCAACAAACCAACAAACCAACAAAGCAACAAACCAACAAACCAACAAACCAACAAACCAACAAACCAACAAACCAACAAACCAACAAACCAACAAACCAACAAACCAACAAACCAACAACCCAACAAACCAACAAACCAACAAACCAACAAACCAACAAACCAACACACCAACAAACCAACAAACTAACAAACCAACAAACCAACAAACCAACAAACCAACAAACCAACAAACCAACAAACCAACAAACCAACAAACTTATAAACCAACAAACCAACAAACCAACGAACCAACAAACCAAAAAACCAACACACCAACAAACCAAGCAACCAACAAACCAACAAACCAACAAATGAACAAACCAAAAAACCAACAAACCAACAAACCAACAAACCAACAAACCAACAAACCAACAAACCAACAAACCAACAAACCAACAAACCAACAAACCAACAAACCAACAAACCAACAAACCAACAAACCAACAAACCAACAAACCAACAAACCAACAAACCAACAAACCAACAAGCCAACAAACCAACAAACCAACAAACCAACAAACCAACAAACCAACAAACCAACAAACCAACAAACCAACAAACCAACAAACCAACAAACAAACAAACCAACAAACTAACAAGGCAACGAACCAACAAGTGAACAAACCAACAAACCAACAAACCAACAAACCAACAAACCAACAAACTAACAAACCAATAAACCAACAAACCAACAAACCAACAAACTAACAAACCAACAAACCAACAAAAGAACAAGCCAACAAACCAACAAACCAACAAACCAACAAACCAACAACACAACAAACAAACAAACCAACAAACCAACAAACCAACAGACCAACAAACCAACAAACCAACAAACCAACAAACCAACAAACGAACAAACCAAAAAACCAACAAACCAACAAATCAACATACCAACAAACCAACAAACCAACAAACCAACAAACCAACAAACCAATAAACCAACAAACCAACAAACCAACAAACCAACAACCCAACAAACCAACAAACCAACAAACCAACAAACCAACAAACCATCAAACCAACAACCCAACAAACCAACAAACCAACAAACCAACAAACCAACAAACCATCAAACCAACACACCAACAAACCAACAAACTAACAAACCAACAAACCAACAAACCAACAAACTAACAAACCATTAAACGAACAAACCAGCGAACCAACAAACCAAAAAACCAACACACCAACAAACCAAGCAACCAACAAACCAACAAACCAACAAATGAACAAACCAAGAAACCAACAAACCAACAAACCAACAAACCAACAAACCAACAAACCAACAAACCAACAAACCAACAAACCAACAAACCAACACACCAACAAACCAAAAAACCAACACACCAACAAACCAAGCAACCAACAAACCAACAAACCAACAAATGAACAAACCAAGAAACCAACAAACCAACAAACCAACAAACCAACAAACCAACAAACCAACAAACCAACAAACCAACAAACCAACAAACCAACAAACCAACAAACCAACAAACCAACAAACCAACAAACCAACAAACCAACAAACCAACAAACCAACAAGCCAACAAACCAACAAACCAACAAACCAACAAACCAACAAACCAACAAACCAACAAACCGACAAACCAACAAACCAACAAACAAACAAACCAACAAACTAACAAGCCAACGAAACAACAAGTGAACAAACCAACAAACCAACAAACCAACAAACCAACAAACCAACAAACTAACAAACCAACAAACCAACAAACCAACAAACCAACAAACTAACAAACCAACAAACCAACAAAAGAACAAACCAACAAACCAACAAACCAACAAACCAACAACCCAACAAACAAACAAACCAACAAACCAGCAAACCAGCAAACCAACAAACCAACAAACCAACAAACCAACAAACCAACAAACCAACAAACCAACAAACCAAAAAACCAACAAACCAACAAATCAACAAACCAACAAACCAACAAACCAACAAACCAAAAAACCAACAAACCAACAAACCAACAAACCAACAAACCAACAAACTAACAAACCAACAAACCAACAAACCAACACACCAACAAACCAACAAACCAACAAACCAACAAACCAATAAACCAACAAACCAACAAAGCAACAAAACAAAAAACCAACAAACCAACAAACCAACAAACCAACAAACCAACAAACAAACAAACCAACAAACTAACAAGCCAACGAACCAACAAGTGAACAAACCAACAAACCAACAAACCAACAAACTAACAAACCAACAAACCAACAAACCAACAAACCAACAAACTAACAAACCAACAAACCAAAAAAAGAACAAGCCAACAAACCAACAAACCAACAAACCAACAACCCAACAAACAAACAAACCAACAAACCAGCAAACCAACAAACCAGCAAACCAGCAAACCAACAAACCAACAAACCAACAAACCAACAAACCAACAAACGAACAAACCAAAAAACCAACAAACCAACAAATCAACAAACCAACAAACCAACAAACTAACAAACCAACAAACCAACAAACCAATAAACCAACAAAACAACAAACCAACTAATCAACAAACCACCAAAATAACAAGCCAAGAAACCAACAAACCAACAAACCAACAACGCAACAAACCAACAAACCAACAAACCAACAAACCAACAAACCAACAAACCAACAAACCAAAAACCAACAAACTAACAAACCAACAAACCAACTAACCAACAAACCAACAAACCAACAAACCAACAAACCAACAAACTAACAAACTAACAAACCAACAAACCAACAAACCAACAAACAACAAACCAACAAACCAACAAACCATCAAACAAACAAACCAACAAACCAACAAACCAACAAACCAACAAACCAAAAACCAACAAACCATCAAACAAACAAACCAACAAACCAACAAACCAACAAACGAACAAACCAACAAACCAACAAACCAACAAACCAACAAACCAACAACGCAACAAACCAACAAACCAACAAACCAACAAACCAACAAACCAACAAACCAACAAACCAACAAACCAACAAACAACAAACCAACAAACCAACAAACCATCAAACAAACAAACCAACAAACCAACAAACCAACAAACCAACAAACCAAAAACCAACAAACCATCAAACAAACAAACCAACAAACCAACAAACCAACAAACGAACAAACCAACAAACCAACAAACCAACAAACCAACAAACCAACAAACCAACAAACCAACAAACTAACAAACCAACAAACCAACAAACCAACAAACCAACAAACAAGCAAACCAAGCAACCAACAAACCAACAAACCAACAAATGAACAAACCAAGAAACCAACAAACCAACAAACCAACAAACCAACAAACCAACAAACCAACAAACCAACAAACCAACAAACCAACAAACCAACAAACCAACACACCAACAAACCAACAAACTAACAAACCAACAAACCAACAAACCAACAAACCAACAAACCAACAAACTAACAAACCAACAAACCAACAAACCAACGAACCAACAAACCAAAAAACCAACACACCAACAAACCAAGCAACCAACAAACCAACAAACCAACAAATGAACAAACCAAGAAACCAACAAACCAACAAACCAACAAACCAACAAACCAACAAACCAACAAACCAACAAACCAACAAACCAACAAACCAACAAACCAACAAACCAACAAACCAACAAACCAACAAACCAACAAGCCAACAAACCAACAAACCAACAAACCAACAAACCAACAAACCAACAAACCAACAAACTAACAAACCAACAAACCAACAAACCAACAAACCAACAAACAAGCAAACCAAGCAACCAACAAACCAACAAACCAACAAATGAACAAACCAAGAAACCAACAAACCAACAAACCAACAAACCAACAAACCAACAAACCAACAAACCAACAAACCAACAAACCAACAAACCAACAAACCAACACACCAACAAACCAACAAACTAACAAACCAACAAACCAACAAACCAACAAACCAACAAACCAACAAACTAACAAACCAACAAACCAACAAACCAACGAACCAACAAACCAAAAAACCAACACACCAACAAACCAAGCAACCAACAAACCAACAAACCAACAAATGAACAAACCAAGAAACCAACAAACCAACAAATCAACAAACCAACAAACCAACAAACCAACAAACCAACAAACCAACAAACCAACAAACCAACAAACCAACAAACCAACAAACCAACAAACCAACAAACCAACAAACCAACACGCCAACAAACCAACAAACCAACAAACCAACAAACCAACAAACCAACAAACCAACAAACAAACAAACCAACAAACTAACAAGCCAACGAAACAACAAGTGAACAAACCAACAAACCAACAAACCAACAAACCAACAAACCAACAAACCAACAAACCAACAAACCAACAAACCAACAAACTAACAAACCAACAAACCAACAAAAGAACAAGCCAACAAACCAACAAACCAACAAACCAACAACCCAACAAACAAACAAACCAACAAACCAGCAAACCAACAAACCACCAAACCAACAAACCAACAAACCAACAAACCAACAAACCAACAAACCAACAAACCAACAAACCAACAAACGAACAAACCAAAAAACCAACAAACCAACAAATCAACAAACCAACAAACCAACAAACCAACAAACCAACAAACCAACAAACCAACAAACCAACAAACCAACAAACCAACAAACCAACAAACCAACAAACCAACAAACCAACAACCCAACAAACCAACAAACCAACAAACCAACAAACCAACAAACCAACAAACCAACAAACCAACAAACCAACAAACCAACAAACCAACAAACCAACAAACCAACAAACCAACAAACCAACAAACCAACAAACCAACAAACCAACAAACCAACAAACCAACAAACCAACAAACCAACAAACCAACAAACCAACAAACCAACACACCAACAAACCAACAAACTAACAAACCAACAAACCAACAAACCAACAAACCAACAAACCAACAAACCAACAAACCAACAAACTAACAAACCAACAAACCAACAAACCAACGAACCAACAAACCAAAAAACCAACACACCAACAAACCAAGCAACCAACAAACCAACAAACCAACAAATGAACAAACCAACAAACCAACAAACCAACAAACCAACAAACTAACAAACCAACAAACCAACAAACCAACAAACCAACAAACCAACAAACCAACAAACCAACAAACCAACAAACCAACAAACCAACAAACCAACAAACCAACAAACCAACAAACCAACAAACCAACAAGCCAACAAACCAACAAACCAACAAACCAACAAACCAACAAACCAACAAACCAACAAACCAACAAACAAACAAACCAACAAACTAACAAGCCAACGAACCAACAAGTGAACAAACCAACAAACCAACAAACAAACAAACCAACAAACTAACAAACCAACAAACTAACAAACCAACAAACCAACAAACTAACAAACCAACAAATCAACAAAAGAACAAGCCAACAAACCAACAAACCAACAAACCAACAACCCAACAAACAAACAAACCAACAAACCAGCAAACCAACAAACCAACAAACCAACAAACCAACAAACCAACAAACCAACAAACCAACAAAACAACTAACCAACAAACCAACATACCAACAAACCAACAGAACAATAAACCAACAAACCAACAAACTAACAAACCAACAAACCAACAAACCAACAAACAAACAAACCAACAAACCAACAAACCAACAAACCAACAAACCAACAAACCAACAAACTAACAAACCAACAAACCAACAAACCAACAAACCAACAAACCAACAAACCAACAAACCAACAAACCAACAAACCAACAAACCAACAGACCAACAAACCAACAAACCAACAACCCAACAAACCAACAAACGAACAAACCAACAAACCAACAAACCAACAAACCAACAAACCAACAAACCAACAAACCAACAAACCAACAAACCAACAAACCAACAACCCAACAAACCAACAAACCAACAAACCAACAAACCAACAAACCAACAAACCAACAAACCAACAAACCAATACACCAACAAACCAACAAACTAACAAACCAACAAACCAACAAACCAACAAACCAACAAACCAACAAACCAACGAACCAACAAACCAAAAAACCAACACACCAACAAACCAAGCAACCAACAAACCAACAAACCAACAAATGAACAAACCAAGAAACCAACAAACCAACAAACCAACAAACCAACAAACCAACAAACCAACAAACCAACAAACCAACAAACCAACAAACCAACAAACCAACAAACCAACAAACCAACAAACCAACAAACCAACAAACCAACAAACCAACAAACCAACAAACCAACAAACCTACAAGCCAACAAACCAACTAACCAACAAACCAACAAACCAACAAACCAACAAACCAACAAACCAACAAACCAACAACCAACAAACCAAACAACAAACCAACAACCAACAAACTAACCAGCCAACGAACCAACAAGTGAACAAACCAACAAACCAACAAACCAACAAACCAACAAACCAACAAACTAACAAACCAACAAACTAACAAACCAACAAACCAACAAACTAACAAACCAACAAACCAACAAAAGAACAATCCAACAAACCAACAAACCAACAAACCAACAACCCAACAAACAAACAAACCAACAAACCAGCAAACCAACAAACCAACAAACCAACAAACCAACAAACCAACAAACCATCAAACCAACAAACCAACAAACCAACAAACGAACAAACCAAAAAACCAACAAACCAACAAACCAACAAATCAACAAACCAACAAACCAACAAACCAACAAACCAACAAACCAACAAACCAACAAACCAATAAACCAACAAACCAACAAACCAACAAACCAAAAAACGAACAAACCAAAAAACCAACAAACCAACAAACCAACAAATCAACAAACCAACAAACCAACAAACCAACAAACCAACAAACCAACAAACCAACAAACCAACAAACCAACAAACCAACAAACCAACAAACCAACAAACCAACAAACCAACAACCCAACAAACCAACAAACCAACAAACCAACAAGCCAACAAACCAACAAACCAACAAACCAACAAACCAACAAACCAACAAACCAACAAACCAACAAACCAACAAACCAACAAACCAACAAACAAACAAACCAACAAACTAACAAGCCAACGAACCAACAAGTGAACAAACCAACAAACCAACAAACCAACAAGCCAACGAACCAACAAACTAACAAACCAAAAAACTAACAAACCAACAAACCAACAAACTAACAAACCAACAAACCAACAAAAGAACAAGCCAACAAACCAACAAACCAACAAACCAACAACCCAACAACCCAACAAACCAAGAAACCAGCAAACCAGCAAACCAACAAACCAACAAACCAACAAAGCAACAAACCAACAAACCAACAAACCAACAAACCAACAAACCAACAAACGAACAAACCAAAAAACCAACAAACCAACAAACCAACAAATCAACAAACCAACAAACCAACAAACCAACAAACCAACAAACCAACAAACCAATAAACCAACAAACCAACTAATCAACAAACCACCAAAATAACAAGCCAAGAAACCAACAAACCAACAACGCAACAAACCAACAAACCAACAAACCAACAAACCAACAAACCAACAAACCAACAAACCAACAAACCAAAAACCAACAAACTAACAAACCAACAAACCAACAAACCAACAAACCAACAAACTAACAAACCAACAAACCAACAAACCAACAAACCAACAAACCAACAAACCAACAAACCAACAAACCAACAAACCAACAAACCAACAAACCAACAAACCAACAAACCAATAAACCAACAAACCAACAAACCAACAAACCAACAAACCAACAAACCAACAAACCAACAAACCAACAAACCAACAAACCAACAAACCAACAAACCAACAAACCAGCAAACCAACAAACCAACAAACCAACAAACCAACAAACCAACAAACCAACAAACCAACAAACCAACAAACCAACAAACCAACAAACCAACAAACCAACAAACCAACAAACCATCAAAACCAACAAACCAACAAACCATCAAACCAACAGACCAACAAACCAACAAACCATCAACCCAACAAATTAACAAACCATCAAACCAACACACCAACAATCCAACAAACAAGCAAACCAACAAACCAACAAACCAACAAACCAACAAACCAAGAAACGAACAAACCAACAAACCAACAAACCAACAAACCAACAAACCAACAAACCAACTAACCAACAAACCAACATACCAACAAACCAACAAAACAATAACCCAACAAACCAACAAACTAACAAACCAACAAACCAACAAACCAACAAACCAACAAACCAACAAACCAACAAACCAACAAACCAACAAACCAACAAACCAACAAACCAACAAACCAACAAACCAACAAACCAACAAACCAACAAACCAACAGACCAACAAACCAACAAACCAACAACCCAACAAACCAACAAACCAACAAACCAACAAACCAACAAACCAACAAACCAACAAACCAACAAACCAACAAACCAACAAACCAACAAACCAACAAACCAACAAACCAACAAACCAACAAACCAACAAACCAACAAACCAACAAACCAACAAACCAACAAACCAACAAACCAACAAACCAACAAACCAACAAACCAACAAACCAACAAACCAACAAACCAACAAACCAACAAACCAACAAACCAACAAACCAACAAACCAACAAACCAACAAACCAACAAACCAACAAACCAACAAACCAACAAACCAACAAACCAACAAACCAACAAACCAACAAACCAACAAACCAACAAACCAACAAACCAACAAACCAACAAACCAACAAACCAACAAACCAACAAACCAACAAACCAACAACCCAACAAACCAACAAACCAACAAACCAACAAACCAACAAACCAACAAACCAACACACCAACAAACCAACAAACTAACAAACCAACAAACCAACAAACCAACAAACCAACAAACTAACAAACCAACAAACCAACAAACCAACAAACCAACGAACCAACAAACCAAAAAACCAACAAACCAACAAACCAACAAATCAACAAACCAACAAACCAACAAACCAACAAACCAACAAACCAACAAACCAACAAACCAATAAACCAACAAACCAACTAATCAACAAACCACCAAAATAACAAGCCAAGAAACCAACAAACCAACAAACCAACAACGCAACAAACCAACAAACCAACAAACCAACAAACCAACAAACCAACAAACCAACAAACCAACAAACCAAAAACCAACAAACTAACAAACCAACAAACCAACAAACCAACAAACCAACAAACTAACAAACCAACAAACCAACAAACCAACAACCCAACAAACCAACAAACCAGCAAACCAACAAACCAACAAACCAACAAACCAACAAATCAATAAACCAACAAACCAACAAACCAACAAACCAACAAACCAACAAACCAACAAACCAACAAACCAACAATCCAACAAACCAACAAACCAACAAACCAGCAAACCAACAAACCAACAAACCAACAAACCAACAAACCAACAAACCAACAAACCAACAAACCAACAAACCAACAAACCAACAAACCAACAAACCAACAAACCATAAACCATCAACCCAACAAACCAACAAACCAACAAACCAACAAACCAACAAACCATCAAACCAACACACCAACAAACCAACAAACCATCAACCCAACAAATTAACAAACCATCAAACCAACACAACAACAAACCAACAAACAAGCAAACCACCAAACCAACAAACCAACAAACCAAGAAACGAACAAACCAACAAACCAACAAACCAACAAACCAACTAACCAACAAACCAACATACCAACAAACCAACAAAACAATAAACCAACAAACCAACAAACTAACAAACCAACAAACCAACAAACCAACAAACCAACAAACCAACAAACCAACAAACCAACAAACCAACAAACCAACAAACCAACAAACCAACAAACCAACAAACCAACAAACCAACAAACCAACAGACCAACAAACCAACAAACCAACAACCCAACAAACCAACAAACCAACAAACCAACAAACCAACAAACCAACAAACCAACAAACCAACAAACCAACAAACCAACAAACCAACAAACCAACAAACCAACAAACCAACAAACCAACAAACCAACAAACCAACAAACCAACAAACCAACAAACCAACAAACCAACAAACCAACAAACCAACAAACCAACAACCCAACAAACCAACAAACCAACAAACCAACAAACCAACAAACCAACAAACCAACACACCAACAAACCAACAAACTAACAAACCAACAAACCAACAAACCAACAAACCAACAAACCAACAAACTAACAAACCAACAAACCAACAAACCAACGAACCAACAAACCAAAAAACCAACACACCAACAAACCAAGCAACCAACAAACCAACAAACCAACAAATGAACAAACCAAGAAACCAACAAACCAACAAACCAACAAACCAACAAACCAACAAACCAACAAACCAACAAACCAACAAACCAACAAACCAACAAACCAACAAACCAACAAACCAACAAACCAACAAACCAACAAACCAACAAACCAACAAACCAACAAACCAACAAGCCAACAAGCCAACAAACAAACAAACCAACAAACCAACAAACCAACAAACCAACAAACCAACAAACCAACAAACCAACAAACCAACAAACCAACAAACTAACAAACCAACAAACTAACAAACCAACAAACCAACAAACTAACAAACCAACAAACCAACAAAAGAACAAGCCAACAAACCAACAAACCAACAAACCAACAACCCAACAAACAAACAAACCAACAAACCAGCAAACCAACAAACCAACAAACCAACAAACCAACAAACCAGCAAACCAACAAACCAACTAACCAACAAACCAACATACCAACAAACCAACAAAACAATAAAACAACAAACCAACAAACTAACAAACCAATAAACCAACAAACCAACAAACTAACAAACCAACAAACCAACAAACCAACAAACCAACAAACCAACAAACCAACAAACCAACAAACCAACAAACCAACAAACCAACAAACCAACAAACCAACAAACCAACAAACCAACAAACCAACAGACCAACAAACCAACAAACCAACATACCAACAAACCAACAAAACAATAAAACAACAAACCAACAAACTAACAAACCAATAAACCAACAAACCAACAAACTAACAAACCAACAAACCAACAAACCAACAAACCAACAAACCAACAAACCAACAAACCAACAAACCAACAAACCAACAAACCAACAAACCAACAAACCAACAAACCAACAAACCAACAAACCAACAGACCAACAAACCAACAAACCAATAACCCAACAAACCAACAAACCAACAAACCAACAAACCAACAAACCAACAAACCAACAAACCAACAAACCAACAAACCAACAAACCAACAAACCAACAAACCAACAAACCAACAAACCAACAACCCAACAAACCAACAAACCAACAAACCAACAAACCAACAAACCAACAAACCAACACACCAACAAACCAACAAACTAACAAACCAACAAACCAACAAACCAACAAACTAACAAACCAACAAACCAACAAACCAACGAACCAACAAACCAAAAAACCAACACACCAACAAACCAAGAAACCAACAAACCAACAAACCAACAAATGAACAAACCAAGAAACCAACAAACCAACAAACCAACAAACCAACAAACCAACAAACCAACAAACCAACAAACCAACTAACCAACAAACCAACAAACCAACAAACCAACAAACCAACAAACCAACAAACCAACAAACCAACAAACCAACAAACCAACAAACCAACAAACCAACAAACCAACAAGCCAACAAACCAACAAACCAACAAACCAACAAACCAACAAACCAACAAACTAACAAACCAACAAACCAACAAACCAACAAACCAACAAACCAACAAACCAACAAACAAACAAACCAACAAACTAACAAGCCAACGAACCAACAAGTGAACAAACCAACAAACCAACAAACCAACAAACCAACAAACCAACAAACCAACAAACTAACAAACCAACAAACTAACAAACCAACAAACCAACAAACTAACAAACCAACAAACCAACAAAAGAACAAGCCAACAAACCAACAAACCAACAAACCAACAACCCAACAAACAAACAAACCAACAAACAAGCAAACCAACAAACCAACAAACCAACAAACCAAGAAACCAACAAACCAACAAACCAACAAACCAACAAACCAACAAACGAACAAACCAAAAAACCAACAAACCAACAAACCAACAAATCAACAAACCAACAAACCAACAAACCAACAAACCAACAAACTAACAAACCAATAAACCAACAAACCAACAAACCAACTAATCAACAAACCACCAAAATAACAAGCCAAGAAACCAACAAACCAACAAACCAACAACGCAACAAACCAACAAACCAACAAACCAACAAACCAACAAACCAACAAACCAACAAACCAACAAACCAACAAACCAACAAACCAACAAACCAACAAACCAACAAACCAAAAACCAACAAACTAACAAACCAACAAACCAACAAACCAACAAACTAACAAACCAACAAACCAACAAATAAACAAACCAACAAACCAACAAACCAACAAACCAACAAACCAACAAACCAATAAACCAACAAACCAACAAACCAACAAACCAACAAACCAACAAACCAACAAACCAACAAACCAACAAACCAACAAACCAACAAACCAACAAACCAGCAAACCAACAAACCAACAAACCAACAAACCAACAAACCAACAAACCAACAAACCAACAAACCAACAAACCAACAAACCAACAAACCAACAAACCAACAAACCATCAACCCAACAAACCAACAAACCAACAAACCAACAAACCAACAAACCAACAAACCAACAAACCATCAAACCAACACACCAACAAACCAACAAACTAACAAACCAACAAACCAACAAACCAACAAACCAACAAACTAACAAACCAACAAACCAACAAACCAACGAACCAACAAACCAAAAAACCAACACACCAACAACCCGAGCAACCAACAAACCAACAAACCAACAAATGAACAAACCAAGAAACCAACAAACCAAGAAACCAACAAACCAACAAACCAACAAACCAACAAACCAACAAACCAACAAACCAACACATCAACAAACCAACAAACTAACAAACCAACAAACCAACAAACCAACAAACCAACAAACCAACAAACTAACAAACCAACAAACCAACAAACCAACGAACCAACAAACCAAAAAACCAACACACCAACAAACCAAGCAACCAACAAACCAACAAACCAACAAATGAACAAACCAAGAAACCAACAAA
Source organism: Atherix ibis (assembly GCA_958298945.1). Taxonomy (NCBI): domain Eukaryota; kingdom Metazoa; phylum Arthropoda; class Insecta; order Diptera; family Athericidae; genus Atherix; species Atherix ibis. Next base: position 86,012,155 of record OY282608.1, on the reverse strand, counting down.
CCAACAAACCAACAAACCAATAAACCAACAAACCAACAAACCAACAACGCAACAAACCAACAAACCAACAAACCAACAAACCAACAAGCCAACAAACCAACAAACCAACAAACCAACAAACCGACAAACCAAAAACCAACAAACTAACCAACCAACAAACCAACAAACCAACAAACCAACAAACTAACAAACCAACAAACCAACAAACCAACAAACCAACAAACCAACAAACCAACAAACCAACAAACCAACAAACCAATAAACCAACAAACCAACAAACCAACAAACCAACAAACCAACAAACCAACAAACCAACAAACCAACAAACCAACAAACCAGCAAACCAACAAACCAACAAACCAACAAACCAACAAACCAACAAACCAACAAACCAACAAACCAACAAACCAACAAACCAACAAACCAACAAACCAACAAACCAACAAACCAACAAACCAACAAACCAACAAACCATCAACCCAACAAACCAACAAACCAACAAACCAACAAACCAACAAACCATCAAACCAACACACCAACAAACCAACAAACTAAGAAACCAACAAACCAACAAACCAACAAACCAACAAACTAACAAACCAACAAACCAACGAACCAACGAACCAACAAACCAAAAAACCAACACACCAACAAACCGAGCAACCAACAAACAAACAAATGAACAAACCAAGAAACCAACAAACCAACAAACCAACAAACCAACAAACCAACAAACCAACAAACCAACAAACCAACAAACCAACACACCAACAAACCAACAAACCAACAAACTAACAAACCAACAAACCAACAAACCAACAAACCAACAAACCAACAAACTAACAAACCAACAAACCAACAAACCAACGAACCAACAAACCAAAAAACCAACACACCAACAAACCAAGCAACCAACAAACCAACAAACCAACAAATGAACAAACCAAGAAACCAACAAACCAACAAACCAACAAACCAACAAACCAACAAACCTACAAACCAACAAACCAACAAACCAACAAACCAACAAACCAACAAACCAACAAGCCAACAAACCAACAAACCAACAAACCAACAAACCAACAAACCAACAAACCAACAAACCAACAAACAAACAAACCAACAAACTAACAAGCCAACGAACCAACAAGTGAACAAACCAACAAACCAACAAACCAACAAACCAACAAACCAACAAACTAACAAACCAACAAACCAACAAACCAACAAACCAACAAACTAACAAACCAACAAACCAACAAAAGAACAAGCCAACAAACCAACAAACCAACAAACCAACAACCCAACAAACAAACAAACCAACAAACCAGCAAACCAACAAACCAACAAACCAACAAACCAACAAACCAACAAACCAACAAACCAACAAACCAACAAACCAACAAACCAACAAACGAACAAACCAAAAAACCAACAAACCAACAAATCAACAAACCAACAAACCAACAAACCAACAAACCAACAAACCAACAAACCAACAAACCAACAAACCAATAAACCAACAAACCAACTAATCAACAAACCACCAAAATAACAAGCCAAGAAACCAACAAACCAACAAACCAACAACGCAACAAACCAACAAACTAACAAGCCAACGAACCAACAAGTGAACAAACCAACAAACCAACAAACCAACAAACCAACAAACTAACAAACCAACAAACTAACAAACCAACAAACTAACAAACCAACAAACCAACAAACTAACAAACCAACAAACCAACAAAAGAACAAACCAACAAACCAACAAACCAACAAACCAACAACCCAACAAACAAACAAACCAACAAACCAGCAAACCAACAAACCAACAAACCAACAAACCAACAAACCAACAAACCAACAAACCAACAAACCAACAAACCAACAAACGAACAAACCAAAAAACCAACAAACCGACAAACCAACAAATCAACAAACCAACAAACCAACAAACCAACAAACCAACAAACCAACAAACCAATAAACCAACAAACCAACAAACCAACTAATCAACAAACCACCAAAATAACAAGCCAAGAAACCAACAAACCAACAAACCAACAACGCAACAAACCAACAAACCAACAAACCAACAAACCAACAAACCAACAAACCAACAAACCAACAAACCAACAAACCAACAAACCAAAAACCAACAAACTAACAAACCAACAAACCAACAAACCAACAAACCAACAAACTAGCAAACCAACAAACCAACAAACCAACAAACCAACAAACCAACAAACCAACAAACCAACAAACCAACAAACCAACAAACCAACAAACCAACAAACCAACAAACCAATAAACCAACAAACCAACAAACCAACAAACCAACAAACCAACAAACCAACAAACCAACAAACCAACAAACCAACAAACCAACAAACCAGCAAACCAACAATCCAACAAACTAACAAACCAACAAACCAACAAACCAATAAACCAACAAACCAACAAACCAACAAACCAACAAACCAACAAACCAACAAACCAACAAACCAACAAACCAACAAACCATCAACCCAACAAACCAACAAACCAACAAACCAACAAACCAACAAACCAACAAACCAACAAACCAACAAACCATCAAACCAACACACCAACAAACCAACAAACCAACAAACTAACAAACCAACAAACCAACAAACCAACAAACCAACAACCTAACAAACCAACAAACCAACAAACCAACGAACCAACAAACCAAAAAACCAACACACCAACAAACCAAGCAACCAACAAATCAACAAACCAACAAATGAACGAATGAACAAACCAAGAAACCAACAAACCAACAAACCAACAAACCAACAAACCAACAAACCAATAAACCAACAAATCAACAAACCAACACACCAACAAACCAACAAACTAACAAACCAACAAACCAACAAACCAACAAACCAACAAACCAACAAACCAACAAACCGACAAACCAACAAACCAACAAACCAACGAACCAACAAACCAACAAACCAACAAACCAACATAGCAGCAAACCAACAAACCAACAAACCAACAAACCAACAAACCAACAAACCAACAAACCAACAATCCAACAAACCAACAAACCAACAAACTAACAAACCAACAAACCAACAAACCAACAAACCAACAAACCAACAAACCAACAAACCAACAAACGAACAAACCAAAAAACCAACAAACCAACAAATCAACAAACCAACAAACCAACAAACCAACAAACCAACAAACCAACAAACCAACAAACCAACAAACCAATAAACCAACAAACCAACTAATCAACAAACCACCAAAATAACAAGCCAAGAAACCAACAAACCAACAAACCAACAACGCAACAAACCAACAAACTAACAAGCCAACGAACCAACAAGTGAACAAACCAACAAACCAACAAACCAACAAACCAACAAACTAACAAACCAACAAACTAACAAACCAACAAACTAACAAACCAACAAACCAACAAACTAACAAACCAACAAACCAACAAAAGAACAAACCAACAAACCAACAAACCAACAAACCAACAACCCAACAAACAAACAAACCAACAAACCAACAAACCAACAAATCAACAAACCAACAAACCAACAAACCAACAAACCAACAAACCAACAAACCAACAAACCAACAAACCAATAAACCAACAAACCAACTAATCAACAAACCACCAAAATAACAAGCCAAGAAACCAACAAACCAACAAACCAACAACGCAACAAACCAACAAACTAACAAGCCAACGAACCAACAAGTGAACAAACCAACAAACCAACAAACCAACAAACCAACAAACTAACAAACCAACAAACTAACAAACCAACAAACTAACAAACCAACAAACCAACAAACTAACAAACCAACAAACCAACAAAAGAACAAACCAACAAACCAACAAACCAACAAACCAACAACCCAACAAACAAACAAACCAACAAACCAGCAAACCAACAAACCAACAAACCAACAAACCAACAAACCAACAAACCAACAAACCAACAAACCAACAAACCAACAAACGAACAAACCAAAAAACCAACAAACCGACAAACCAACAAATCAACAAACCAACAAACCAACAAACCAACAAACCAACAAACCAACAAACCAATAAACCAACAAACCAACAAACCAACTAATCAACAAACCACCAAAATAACAAGCCAAGAAACCAACAAACCAACAAACCAACAACGCAACAAACCAACAAACCAACAAACCAACAAACCAACAAACCAACAAACCAACAAACCAACAAACCAACAAACCAACAAACCAAAAACCAACAAACTAACAAACCAACAAACCAACAAACCAACAAACCAACAAACTAGCAAACCAACAAACCAACAAACCAACAAACCAACAAACCAACAAACCAACAAACCAACAAACCAACAAACCAACAAACCAACAAACCAACAAACCAACAAACCAATAAACCAACAAACCAACAAACCAACAAACCAACAAACCAACAAACCAACAAACCAACAAACCAACAAACCAACAAACCAACAAACCAGCAAACCAACAATCCAACAAACTAACAAACCAACAAACCAACAAACCAATAAACCAACAAACCAACAAACCAACAAACCAACAAACCAACAAACCAACAAACCAACAAACCAACAAACCAACAAACCATCAACCCAACAAACCAACAAACCAACAAACCAACAAACCAACAAACCAACAAACCAACAAACCAACAAACCATCAAACCAACACACCAACAAACCAACAAACCAACAAACTAACAAACCAACAAACCAACAAACCAACAAACCAACAACCTAACAAACCAACAAACCAACAAACCAACGAACCAACAAACCAAAAAACCAACACACCAACAAACCAAGCAACCAACAAATCAACAAACCAACAAATGAACGAATGAACAAACCAAGAAACCAACAAACCAACAAACCAACAAACCAACAAACCAACAAACCAATAAACCAACAAATCAACAAACCAACACACCAACAAACCAACAAACTAACAAACCAACAAACCAACAAACCAACAAACCAACAAACCAACAAACCAACAAACCGACAAACCAACAAACCAACAAACCAACGAACCAACAAACCAACAAACCAACAAACCAACATAGCAGCAAACCAACAAACCAACAAACCAACAAACCAACAAACCAACAAACCAACAAACCAACAATCCAACAAACCAACAAACCAACAAACTAACAAACCAACAAACCAACAAACCAACAAAATATCAAAATAATAAACAAGCAAACCAACAAATCAACAAACCAACAAACCAAGAAACGAATAAACCAACAAACCAACAAACCAACAAACCAACAAACCAACTAACCAACAAACCAACATACCAACAAACCAACAAAACAATAAACCAACAAACCAACAAACTAACAAACCAACAAACCAACAAACCAACAAACCAACAAACCAACAAACTAACAAACCAGCAAACCAACAAACAAACAAACCAACAAACCAACAAACCAACAAACCAACAAACCAACAAACCAAAAAACCAACAAAAGAACAAGCCAACAAACCAACAAACCAAGAAACCAACAACCCAAGAAACCAACAAACCAACAAACCAACAATCCAACAAACCAACAACCCAACAAACCAACAAACCAAAAAACCAAAAAACCAACAAACCAACAAACCAACAAACCAACAAACCAACAAACCAACAAACCAACAAACCAACAAACCAACAAACCAACAAACCAACAAACCAAAAACCAACAAACCATCAAACAAACAAACCAACAAACCAACAAACCAACAAACGAACAAACCAACAAACCAACAAACCAACAAACCAACAATCCAACAAACCAACAAACCAACAAACTAACAAACCAACAAACCAACAAACCAACAAACCAACAAACAAGCAAACCAACAAACCAACAAACCAACAAACCAAGAAACGAATAAACCAACAAACCAACAAACCAACAAACCAACAAACCAACAAACCAACAAACCAACATACCAACAAACCAACAAAACAATAAACCAACAAACCAACAAACTAACAAACCAACAAACCAACAAACCAACAAACCAACAAACCAACAAACCAACAAACTAACAAACCAGCAAACCAACAAACAAACAAACCAACAAACCAACAAACCAACAAACCAACAAACCAACAAACTAACAAACCAACAAACCAACAAACCAACAAAAGAACAAGCCAACAAACCAACAAACCAAGAAACCAACAACACAAGAAACCAACAAACCAACAAACCAACAAACAAACAAACCAACAAACCAACAAACCAACAAACCAAAAAACCAAAAAACCAACAAACCAACAAACCAACAAACCGACAAACCAACAAACCAACAAACCAACAAACTAACAAACCAGCAAACCAACAAACAAACAAACCAACAAACCAACAATCCACAAACCAACAAACCAACAAACCAACAAACCAACAAACCAACAAACCAACAAACCAACAAACCAACAAACCAACAAACCAACAAACCAACAAACCAACAAACCAACAAACCAACAAAACCAACAAACCTACAAACCAACAAACCAACAAACCAACAAACCAACGAACCAACAAACCAACAAATCAAAAAACCAACAAACCAACAAACTAACAAACCAACAAACGAACAAACCAACAAACCAACAAACGAACAAACCAACAAACCAACAAACCAACAAACCAATAAACCAACAAACCAACAAACCAACAAACCAACAAACCAACAAACCAAAAAACCAAAAACCAACAAACCAACAAACCAACAAACCAACAAACCAACAAACCAACAACCCAACAAACCAACAAACAAACAAACCAACAAACCAACAAACCAACAAACCAACACACCAACAAACGAACAAGCCAACAAACCAACAAACCAATAAACCAACAAACCAACAAACCAACAAAACAACAAACCAACAAGCCAACAAACCAACAAACCAACAAACCAACAAACCAACAAACCAACAAACGAACAAACCAACAAACCAACAAACCAACAAACCAATAAACCAACAAACCAACAAACCAACAAACCAACAAACCAACAAACCAAAAAACCAAAAAACCAACAAACCAACAAACCAACAAACCAACAAACCAACAAACCAACAACCCAACAAACCAACAAACAAACAAACCAACAAACCAACAAACCAACAAACCAACACACCAACAAACGAACAAACCAACAAATCAACAAACCAACAAACCAACAAACCAACAAACCAACAAATCAACAAACCAACAAGCTAACAAACCAACAAACCAACAAACCAACAAACAAACAAACTAACAAACCAACAAACCAACAAACCAACAAACCAACAAACCAACAAACCAACAAACAAACAAACCAACAAACCAACAAACCAAAAAACCAACAAGCCAACAAACCAACAAACCAACAAACCAACAAACCAACAAACCAACAAACCAACAAACCAAAAAACCAACAAACCAACAAAAGAACAAGCCAATAAACCAACAAAACAACAAACGAACAACCCAACAAACCAACAAACCAACAAACCAACAAACCAACAAACCAACAAACCAACAACCCAACAAACCAACAAACCAAAAAACCAAAAACCAACAAACCAACAAACCAACAAACCAACAAACCAACAAACCAACAAACTAACAAACCAACAAACCAACAAACCAACAAACCAACAAACAAACAAACCAAAAAACCAACAAACCAACAAACCAACAAACCAACAAACCAACAAACCAACAAACCAACAAACCAACAAACCAACAAACCAACAAACCAACAAACCAACAAACCAACAAACCAACAAACCAACAAACCAACAAACCAACAAACCAACAAACCAACGAACGAACAAACCAACAAACGAACATAGCAACAAACCAACAAACCAACAACCAACAAACCAACAATCCAACAAACCAACAAATCAACAAATCAAAAAACCAACAAACCAACAAACCAAAAAACCAACAAACCAACAAACCAACAAACCAAAAAACCAACAAACCAACAAACCAACAAACCAACAAACCAACAAACCACCAAACCAACAACCCAGCAAACCAACATACAAACAAACAAACAAACCAACAAACCAACAAACCAACAAACCAACAAACCAGCAAACCAACAACCCAACAAACCAACAAACCAACAAACCAACAAACCAACACACCAACAAACCAACAAACCGACAAACGAACAAGCCAACAAACCAACAAACCAATAAACCAACAAACCAACAAAACAACAAACGAACAAACCAACAAACCAACAAACCAACAAATCAACAAACCAACAAACCAACAAATCAACAAACCAACAAACCAACAAACCAACAAACCAACAAACCAACACACCAACAAACCAACAAACGAACAAACCAACAAACCAACAAACCAATAAACCAACAAACCAACAAACCAACAAACCAACAAACCAACAAACCAAAAAACCAAAAAACCAACAAACCAACAAACCAACAAACCAACAAACCAACAAACCAACAACCCAACAAACCAGCAAACAAACAAACCAACAAACCAACAAACCAACAAACCAACACACCAACAAACGAACAAGCCAACAAACCAACAAACCAATAAACCAACAAACCAACAAACCAACAAAACAACAAACCAACAAACTAACAAACCAACAAACCAACAAACCAACAAACCAACAACCTAACAAACCAACAAACCAACAAACCAACGAACCAACAAACCAAAAAACCAACACACCAACAAACCAAGCAACCAACAAACCAACAAACCAACAAATGAACGAATGAACAAACCAAGAAACCAACAAACCAACAAACCAACAAACCAACAAACCAATAAACCAACAAATCAACAAACCAACACACCAACAAACCAACAAACTAACAAACCAACAAACCAACAAACCAACAAACCAACAAACCAACAAACCAACAAACCAACAAACCAACAAACCAACAAACCAACAAACCAACGAACCAACAAACCAACAAACCAACAAACCAACATAGCAGCAAACCAACAAACCAACAAACCAACAAACCAACAAACCAACAAACCAACAAACCAACAATCCAACAAACCAACAAACCAACAAACTAACAAACCAACAAACCAACAAACCAACAAAATATCAAAATAATAAACAAGCAAACCAACAAATCAACAAACCAACAAACCAAGAAACGAATAAACCAACAAACCAACAAACCAACAAACCAACAAACCAACTAACCAACAAACCAACATACCAACAAACCAACAAAACAATAAACCAACAAACCAACAAACTAACAAACCAACAAACCAACAAACCAACAAACCAACAAACCAACAAACTAACAAACCAGCAAACCAACAAACAAACAAACCAACAAACCAACAAACCAACAAACCAACAAACCAACAAACCAAAAAACCAACAAAAGAACAAGCCAACAAACCAACAAACCAAGAAACCAACAACCCAAGAAACCAACAAACCAACAAACCAACAATCCAACAAACCAACAAACCAAAAAACCAAAAAACCAACAAACCAACAAACCAACAAACCAACAAACCAACAAACCAACAAACCAACAAACCAACAAACCAACAAACCAACAAACCAACAAACCAAAAACCAACAAACCATCAAACAAACAAACCAACAAACCAACAAACCAACAAACGAACAAACCAACAAACCAACAAACCAACAAACCAACAATCCAACAAACCAACAAACCAACAAACTAACAAACCAACAAACCAACAAACCAACAAACCAACAAACAAGCAAACCAACAAACCAACAAACCAACAAACCAAGAAACGAATAAACCAACAAACCAACAAACCAACAAACCAACAAACCAACAAACCAACAAACCAACATACCAACAAACCAACAAAACAATAAACCAACAAACCAACAAACTAACAAACCAACAAACCAACAAACCAACAAACCAACAAACCAACAAACCAACAAACTAACAAACCAGCAAACCAACAAACAAACAAACCAACAAACCAACAAACCAACAAACCAACAAACCAACAAACTAACAAACCAACAAACCAACAAACCAACAAAAGAACAAGCCAACAAACCAACAAACCAAGAAACCAACAACACAAGAAACCAACAAACCAACAAACCAAAAAACCAACAAACCAACAAACCAACAAACCGACAAACCAACAAACCAACAAACTAACAAACCAGCAAACCAACAAACAAACAAACCAACAAACCAACAAACCACAAACCAACAAACCAACAAACCAACAAACCAACAAACCAACAAACCAACAAACCAACAAACCAACAAACCAACAAACCAACAAACCAACAAACCAACAAACCAACAAACCAACAAACCAACAAACCAACAAAACCAACAAACCTACAAACCAACAAACCAACAAACCAACAAACCAACGAACCAACAAACCAACAAATCAAAAAACCAACAAACCAACAAACTAACAAACCAACAAACGAACAAACCAACAAACCAACAAACGAACAAACCAACAAACCAACAAACCAACAAACCAATAAACCAACAAACCAACAAACCAACAAACCAACAAACCAACAAACCAAAAAACCAAAAAACCAACAAACCAACAAACCAACAAACCAACAAACCAACAAACCAACAACCCAACAAACCAACAAACAAACAAACCAACAAACCAACAAACCAACAAACCAACACACCAACAAACGAACAAGCCAACAAACCAACAAACCAATAAACCAACAAACCAACAAACCAACAAAACAACAAACCAACAAGCCAACAAACCAACAAACCAACAAACCAACAAACCAACAAATCAACAAACCAACAAACCAACAAACGAACAAACCAACAAACCAACAAACCAACAAACCAACAAACCAACAAACCAACAAACGAACAAACCAACAAACCAACAAACCAACAAACCAACAAACCAACAAACCAACAAACCAGCAAACCAACAAACCAACAAACCAACAAACTAACAAACCAACATACCAACAAACCAACAAAACAATAAACCAACAAACCAACACACTAACAAACCAACAAATCAACAAACCAACAAACCAACAAACCAACAAACCAACAAATCAACAAACCAACAAGCTAACAAACCAACAAACCAACAAACCAACAAACAAACAAACTAACAAACCAACAAACCAACAAACCAACAAACCAACAAACCAACAAACCAACAAACAAACAAACCAACAAACCAACAAACCAAAAAACCAACAAGCCAACAAACCAACAAACCAACAAACCAACAAACCAACAAACCAACAAACCAACAAACCAACAAACCAACAAACCAACAAACCAAAAAACCAACAAACCAACAAAAGAACAAGCCAATAAACCAACAAAACAACAAACGAACAACCCAACAAACCAACAAACCAACAAACCAACAAACCAACAAACCAACAAACCAACAACCCAACAAACCAACAAACCAAAAAACCAAAAACCAACAAACCAACAAACCAACAAACCAACAAACCAACAAACCAACAAACTAACAAACCAACAAACCAACAAACCAACAAACCAACAAACAAACAAACCAAAAAACCAACAAACCAACAAACCAACAAACCAACAAACCAACAAACCAACAAACCAACAAACCAACAAACCAACAAACCAACAAACCAACAAACCAACAAACCAACAAACCAACAAACCAACAAACCAACAAACCAACAAACCAACAAACCAACAAACCAACAAACCAACGAACGAACAAACCAACAAACGAACATAGCAACAAACCAACAAACCAACAACCAACAAACCAACAATCCAACAAACCAACAAATCAACAAATCAAAAAACCAACAAACCAACAAACCAAAAAACCAACAAACCAACAAACCAACAAACCAAAAAACCAACAAACCAACAAACCAACAAACCAACAAACCAACAAACCACCAAACCAACAACCCAGCAAACCAACATACAAACAAACAAACAAACCAACAAACCAACAAACCAACAAACCAACAAACCAGCAAACCAACAACCCAACAAACCAACAAACCAACAAACCAACAAACCAACACACCAACAAACCAACAAACCGACAAACGAACAAGCCAACAAACCAACAAACCAATAAACCAACAAACCAACAAAACAACAAACGAACAAACCAACAAACCAACAAACCAACAAATCAACAAACCAACAAACCAACAAATCAACAAACCAACAAACCAACAAACCAACAAACCAACAAACCAACACACCAACAAACCAACAAACGAACAAACCAACAAACCAACAAACCAATAAACCAACAAACCAACAAACCAACAAACCAACAAACCAACAAACCAAAAAACCAAAAAACCAACAAACCAACAAACCAACAAACCAACAAACCAACAAACCAACAAACCAACAACCCAACAAACCAGCAAACAAACAAACCAACAAACCAACAAACCAACAAACCAACACACCAACAAACGAACAAGCCAACAAACCAACAAACCAATAAACCAACAAACCAACAAACCAACAAAACAACAAACCAACAAGCCAACAAACCAACAAACCAACAAACCAACAAACCAACAAACCAACAAACCAACAAACCAACAAATCAACAAACCAACAAACCAACAAACGAACAAACCAACAAACCAACAAACCAACAAACCAACAAACCAACAAACCAACAAACGAACAAACCAACAAACCAACAAACTAACAAACCAACAAACCAACAAACCAACAAACCAACAAACCAACAAACCAGCAAACCAACAAACCAACAAACCAACAAACAAACAAACCAACATACCAACAAACCAACAAAACAATAAACCAACAAACCATCAAACTAACAAACCAACAAATCAACAAACCAACAAACCAACAAACCAGCAAACCAACAAATCAACAAACCAACAAGCTAACAAACCAACAAACCAACAAACCAACAAACAAACAAACTAACAAACCAACAAACCAACAAACCAACAAACCAACAAACCAACAAACCAACAAACCAACAAACCAACAAACCAACAAACCAAAAAACCAACAAGCCAACAAACCAACAAACCAACAAACCAACAAACCAACAAACCAACAAACCAACAAACCAAAAAACCAACAAACCAACAAAAGAACAAGCCAATAAACCAACAAAACAACAAACCAACCACCCAACAAACCAACAAACCAACAAACCAACAAACCAACAAACCAACAACCCAACAAACCAACAAACCAAAAAACCAAAAACCAACAAACCAACAAACCAACAAACCAACAAACCAACAAACCAACAAACTAACAAACCAACAAACCAACAAACCAACAAACCACCAAACAAACAAACCAACAAACCAACAAACCAACAAACCAACAAACCAACAAACCAACAAACCAACAAACCAACAAACCAACAAACCAACAAACCAACAAACCAACAAACCAACAAACCAACAAACCAACAAGTCAAAAAACTAACAAACCAACAAACCAACAAACCAAAAAACCAACAAACCAACAAACCAACAAACCAACAAACCACCAAACCAACAACCCAACAAACCAACAAACAAACAAACAAACAAACCAACAAACCAACAAACCAACAAACCAGCAAACCAACAACCCAACAAACCAACAAACCAACAAACCAACAAACCAACACACCAACAAACCAACAAACCGACAAACGAACAAGCCAACAAACCAACAAACCAATAAACCAACAAACCAACAAAACAACAAACGAACAAACCAACAAACCAACAAACCAACAAATCAACAAACCAACAAACCAACAAACCAACAAACCAACAAACCAACAAACCAACAAACCAACAAACCAACAAACCAACAAACCAACAAACCAACAAACCAACAAACCAACAAACCAACAAACCAACAAACCAACAAACCAACAAACCAACAAACCAACAAACCAACAAACCAACAAACCAACAAACCAACAAACCAACAAACCAACAAACCAACAAACCAACAAACCAACAAACCAACAAACCAACAAACCAACAAACCAACAAACCAACGAACGAACAAACCAACAAACGAACATAGCAATAAACCAACAAACCAACAACCAACAAACCAACAATCCAACAAACCAACAAATCAACAAATCAAAAAACCAACAAACCAACAAACCAACAAACCAAAAAACCAACAAGCCAACAAACCAACAAACCAACAAACCACCAAACCAACAACCCAACAAACCAACAAACAAACAAACAAACAAACCAACAAACCAACAAACCAACAAACCAACAAACCAGCAAACCAACAACCCAACAAACCAACAAACCAACAAACCAACAAACCAACACACCAACAAACCAACAAACCGACAAACGAACAAGCCAACAAACCAACAAACCAATAAACCAACAAACCAACAAAACAACAAACGAACAAACCAACAAACTAACAAACCAACAAACCAACAAATCAACAAACCAACAAACCAACAAACCAACAAACCAACAAACCAACAAACCAACAAACCAACAAACCAACAAACCAACAAACGAACAAACCAACAAACCAACAAACCAATAAACCAACAAACCAACAAACCAACAAACCAACAAACCAAAAAACCAAAAACCCAACAAACCAACAAACCAACAAACCAACAAACCAGCAAACCAACAACCCAACAAACCAACAAACAAACAAACCAACAAACCAACAAACCAACAAACCAACAAACCAGCAAACAAACAAACCAACAAACCAACAAACAAACAAACCAACATACCAACAAACCAACAAAATAATAAACCAACAAACCAACAAACTAACAAACCAACAAATCAACAAACCAACAAACCAACAAACCAACAAACCAACAAATCAACAAACCAACAAGCTAACAAACCAACAAACCAACAAACCAACAAACCAACAAACCCACAAACCAACAAACCAACAAACCAACAAACCAACAAACCAACAAACCAACAAACCAACAAACCAAAAAACCAACAAGCCAACAAACCAACAAACCAACAAACCAACAAACCAACAAACCAACAAACCAACAAACCAACAAACCAAAAAACCAACAAACCAACAAAAGAACAAACCAACAAACCAACAAACCAACAAACCAACAACCCAACAAACCAACAAACCAAAAAACCAAAAACCAACAAGCCAACAAACCAACAAACCAACAAACCAACAAACTAACAAACCAACAAACCAACAAACCAACAAACCAACAAACCAACAAACAAACAAACCAACAAACCAACAAACCAACAAACCAACAAACCAACAAACCAACAAACCAACAAACCAACAAACCAACAAACCAACAAACCAACAAACCAACAAACCAACAAACCAACAAACCAACAAACCAACAAACCAACAAACCAACAAACCAACAAACCAACAAACCAACAAACCAACGAACGAACAAACCAACAAACGAACATAGCAACAAACCAACAAACCAACAACCAACAAACCAACAATCCAACAAACCAACAAATCAACAAATCAAAAAACCAACAAACCAACAAACCAAAAAACCAACAACCCAACAAACCAACAAACCAACAAACCAACAAACCAACACACCAACAAACCAACAAACCGACAAACGAACAAGCCAACAAACCAACAAACCAATAAACCAACAAACCAACAAAACAACAAACGAACAAACCAACAAACCAACAAACCAACAAATCAACAAACCAACAAACCAACAAACCAACAAACCAACAAACCAACAAACCAACAAACCAACAAACCAACAAACCAACAAACCAACAAACCAACAAACCAACAAACCAACAAACCAACAAACCAACAAACCAACAAACCAACAAACCAACAAACCAACAAACCAACAAACCAACAAACCAACAAACCAACAAACCAACAAACCAACAAACCAACAAACCAACAAACCAACAAACCAACAAACCAACAAACCAACGAACGAACAAACCAACAAACGAACATAGCAATAAACCAACAAACCAACAACCAACAAACCAACAATCCAACAAACCAACAAATCAACAAATCAAAAAACCAACAAACCAACAAACCAACAAACCAAAAAACCAACAAGCCAACAAACCAACAAACCAACAAACCACCAAACCAACAACCCAACAAACCAACAAACAAACAAACAAACAAACCAACAAACCAACAAACCAACAAACCAACAAACCAGCAAACCAACAACCCAACAAACCAACAAACCAACAAACCAACAAACCAACACACCAACAAACCAACAAACCGACAAACGAACAAGCCAACAAACCAACAAACCAATAAACCAACAAACCAACAAAACAACAAACGAACAAACCAACAAACTAACAAACCAACAAACCAACAAATCAACAAACCAACAAACCAACAAACCAACAAACCAACAAACCAACAAACCAACAAACCAACAAACCAACAAACCAACAAACGAACAAACCAACAAACCAACAAACCAATAAACCAACAAACCAACAAACCAACAAACCAACAAACCAAAAAACCAAAAACCCAACAAACCAACAAACCAACAAACCAACAAACCAACAAACCAACAAACCAGCAAACCAACAACCCAACAAACCAACAAACAAACAAACCAACAAACCAACAAACCAACAAACCAACAAACCAGCAAACAAACAAACCAACAAACCAACAAACAAACAAACCAACATACCAACAAACCAACAAAATAATAAACCAACAAACCAACAAACTAACAAACCAACAAATCAACAAACCAACAAACCAACAAACCAACAAACCAACAAATCAACAAACCAACAAGCTAACAAACCAACAAACCAACAAACCAACAAACAAACAAACTAACAAACCAACAAACCCACAAACCAACAAACCAACAAACCAACAAACCAACAAACCAACAAACCAACAAACCAACAAACCAAAAAACCAACAAGCCAACAAACCAACAAACCAACAAACCAACAAAACAACAAACCAACAAACCAACAAACCAACAAACCAAAAAACCAACAAACCAACAAAAGAACAAACCAACAAACCAACAAACCAACAAACCAACAACCCAACAAACCAACAAACCAAAAAACCAAAAACCAACAAGCCAACAAACCAACAAACCAACAAACCAACAAACTAACAAACCAACAAACCAACAAACCAACAAACCAACAAACCAACAAACAAACAAACCAACAAACCAACAAACCAACAAACCAACAAACCAACAAACCAACAAACCAACAAACCAACAAACCAACAAACCAACAAACCAACAAACCAACAAACCAACAAACCAACAGACCAACAAACCAACAAACCAACAAACCAACAAACCAACAAACCAACGAACGAACAAACCAACAAACGAACATAGCAACAAACCAACAAACCAACAACCAACAAACCAACAATCCAACAAACCAACAAATCAACAAATCAAAAAACCAACAAACCAACAAACCAAAAAACCAACAAACCAACAAACCAACAAACCAAAAAACCAACAAACCAACAAACCAACAAACCAACAAACCACCAAACCAACAACCCAACAAACCAACAAACAAACAAACAAACAAACCAACAAACCAACAAACCAACAAACCAACAAACCAGCAAACCAACAACCCAACAAACCAACTAACCAACAAACCAACAAACCAACAAACCAACAAACCAGCAAACAAACAAACCAACAAACCAACAAACAAACAAACCAACATACCAACAAACCAACAAAATAATAAACCAACAAACCAACAAACTAACAAACCAACAAATCAACAAACCAACAAACCAACAAACCAACAAACCAACAAATCAACAAACCAACAAGCTAACAAACCAACAAACCAACAAACCAACAAACAAACAAACTAACAAACCAACAAACCCACAAACCAACAAACCAACAAACCAACAAACCAACAAACCAACAAACCAACAAACCAACAAACCAAAAACCAACAAGCCAACAAACCAACAAACCAACAAACCAACAAACCAACAAACCAACAAACCAACAAACCAACAAGCCAAAAAACCAACAAACCAACAAAAGAACAAACCAACAAACCAACAAACCAACAAACCAACAACCCAACAAACCAACAAACCAAAAAACCAAAAACCAACAAGCCAACAAACCAACAAACCAACAAACCAACAAACTAACAAACCAACAAACCAACAAACCAACAAACCAACAAACCAACAAACAAACAAACCAACAAACCAACAAACCAACAAACCAACAAACCAACAAACCAACAAACCAACAAACCAACAAACCAACAAACCAACAAACCAACAAACCAACAAACCAACAAACCAACAAACCAACAAACCAACAAACCAACAAACCAACGAACGAACAAACCAACAAACGAACATAGCAACAAACCAACAAACCAACAACCAACAAACCAACAATCCAACAAACCAACAAATCAACAAATCAAAAAACCAACAAACCAACAAACCAAAAAACCAACAAACCAACAAACCAACAAACCAAAAAACCAACAAACCACCAAACCAACAACCCAACAAACCAACAAACAAACAAACAAACAAACCAACAAACCAACAAACCAACAAACCAACAAACCAACAAACCAGCAAACCAACAACCCAACAAACCAACTAACCAACAAACCAACAAACCAACACACCAACAAACCAACAAACCGACAAACGAACAAGCCAACAAACCAACAAACCAACAAACCAACAAACCAACAAACCAACAAACCAAAAAACCAACAAAAGAACAAACCAACAAACCAACAAACCAACAAACCAACAACCCAACTAACCAACAAACCAAAAAACCAAAAACCAACAAGCCAACAAACCAACAAACCAACAAACCAACAAACTAACAAACCAACAAACCAACAAACCAACAAACCAACAAACCAACAAACCAACAAACCAACAAACCAACAAACCAACAAACCAACAAACCAACAAACCAACAAACCAACAAACCAACAAACCAACAAACCAACAAACCAACAAACCAACAAACCAACAAACCAACAAACCAACAAACCAACAAACCAACAAACCAACAAACTAACAAATCAACAAACAAACAAACCAAAAAACCGACAAACCAACAAACCAACAAACCAACAAACCAACAAACCAACAAACAACAAACCAACAAACCAACAAACCATCAAACCATCAAACAAACAAACCAACAAACCAACAAACCAACAAACCAAGAAACCAACAAACCAAGAAACCAACAAACCAACAAACCAACAAACCAACAAACAACAAACCAACAAACCAACAAACCATCAAACAAACAAACCAACAAACCAACAAACCAACAAACCAACAAACCAACAAACCAAGAAACCAACAAACCAACAAACTAACAAATCAACAAACAAACAAACCAAAAAACCAACAAACCAACAAACCAAAAAACCAACAAACCAACAAACCAACAAACCAACAAACAACAAACCAACAAACCAACAAACCATCAAACAAACAAACCAACAAACCAACAAACCAACAAACCAACAAACCAAAAACCAACAAACCATCAAACAAACAAACCAACAAACCAACAAACCAACAAACGAACAAACCAACAAACCAACAAACCAACAAACCAACAAACCAACAAACCAACAAACTAACAAACCAACAAACCAACAAACCAACAAACCAACAAACAAGCAAACCAACAAACCAACAAACCAACAAACCAAGAAACGAATAAACCAACAAACCAACAAACCAACAAACCAACAAATCAACAAACCAACAAGCTAACAAACCAACAAACCAACAAACCAACAAACAAACAAACTAACAAACCAACAAACCAACAAACCAACAAACCAACAAACCAACAAACCAACAAACCAACAAACCAACAAACCAACAAACCAACAAACCAACAAACCAAAAATTCAACAAGCCAACAAACCAACAAACCAACAAACCAACAAACCAACAAACCAACAAACCAACAAACCAACAAACCAACAAACCAAAAAACCAACAAACCAACAAAAGAACAAGCCAATAAACCAACAAAACAACAAACCAACAACCCAACAAACCAACAAACCAACAAACCAACAATCCAACAAACCAACAACCCAACAAACCAACAAACCAAAAAACCAAAAAACCAACAAACCAACAAACCAACAAACCAACAAACCAACAAACCAACAAACCAACAAACTAACAAACCAACAAACCAACAAACCAACAAACCAACAAACCAACAAACAAACAAACCAACAAACCAACAAACCAACAAACCAACAAACCAACAAACCAACAAACCAACAAACCAACAAACCAACAAACCAACAAACCAACAAACCAACAAACCAACAAACCAACAAACTAACAAATCAACAAACAAACAAACCAAAAAACCAACAAACCAACAAACCAACAAACCAACAAACCAACAAACCAACAAACCAACAAACCTACAAACAACAAACCAACAAACCAACAAACCATCAAACAAACAAACCAACAAACCAACAAACCAACAAACCAACAAACCAAAAACCAACAAACCAACAAACCAACAAACCAACAAACTAACAAATCAACAAACAAACAAACCAAAAAACCAACAAACCAACAAACCAACAAACTAACAAATCAACAAACAAATAAACCAAAAAACCAACAAACCAACAAACCAACAAACCAACAAACCAACAAACCAACAAACCAACAAACAACAAACCAACAAACCAACAAACCATCAAACAAACAAACCAACAAACTAACAAATCAACAAACAAACAAACCAAAAAACCAACAAACCAACAAACCAACAAACCAACAAACCAACAAACCAACAAACCAACAAACAACAAACCAACAAACCAACAAACCATCAAACAAACAAACCAACAAACCAACAAACCAACAAACCAACAAACCAACAAACCAACAAACCAACAAACCAACAAACCAACAAACCAACAAACTAACAAACCAACAAACCAACAAACCAACAAACCAACAAACCAACAAACCAACAAACCAACAAACCAACAAACCAACAAACCAACAAACCAACAAACCAACAAACCAACAAACTAACAAATCAACAAACAAACAAACCAACAAACCAACAAACCAACAAACCAACAAACAACAAACCAACAAACCAACGAACCATCAAACAAACAAACCAACAAACCAACAAACCAACAAACCAACAAACCAAAAACCAACAAACCATCAAACAAACAAACCAACAAACCAACAAACCAACAAACCAACAAACCAAGAAACCAACAAACCAACAAACTAACAAATCAACAAATCAACAAACAAACAAACCAAAAAACCAACAAACCAACAAACCAACAAACCAACAAACCAACAAACCAACAAACCAACAAACAACAAACCAACAAACCAACAAACCAACAAACCAACAAACCAACAAACCAAAAACCAACAAACCATCAAACAAACAAACCAACAAACCAACAAACCAACAAACGAACAAACCAACAAACCAACAAACCAACAAACCAACAAACCAACAAACCAACAAACTAACAAACCAACAAACCAACAAACCAACAAACCAACAAACAAGCAAACCAACAAACCAACAAACCAACAAACCAAGAAACGAATAAACCAACAAACCAACAAACCAACAAACCAACAAACCAACAAATCAACAAACCAACAAGCTAACAAACCAACAAACCAACAAACCAACAAACAAACAAACTAACAAACCAACAAACCAACAAACCAACAAACCAACAAACCAACAAACCAACAAACCAACAAACCAACAAACCAACAAACCAAAAATTCAACAAGCCAACAAACCAACAAACCAACAAACCAACAAACCAACAAACCAACAAACCAACAAACCAACAAACCAACAAACCAAAAAACCAACAAACCAACAAAAGAACAAGCCAATAAACCAACAAAACAACAAACCAACAACCCAACAAACCAACAAACCAACAAACCAACAATCCGACAAACCAACAACCCAACAAACCAACAAACCAAAAAACCAAAAAACCAACAAACCAACAAACCAACAAACCAACAAACCAACAAACCAACAAACCAACAAACTAACAAACCAACAAACCAACAAACCAACAAACCAACAAACCAACAAACAAACAAACCAACAAACCAACAAACCAACAAACCAACAAACCAACAAACCAACAAACCAACAAACCAACAAACCAACAAACCAACAAACCAACAAACCAACAAACCAACAAACCAACAAACCAACAAACCAACAAACCAACAAACCAACAAACCAACAAACTAACAAATCAACAAACAAACAAACCAAAAAACCAACAAACCAACAAACCAACAAACCAACAAACCAACAAACCAACAAACCTACAAACAACAAACCAACAAACCAACAAACCATCAAACAAACAAACCAACAAACCAACAAACCAACAAACCAAAAACCAACAAACCATCAAACAAACAAACCAACAAACCAACAAACCAACAAACGAACAAACCAGCAAACCAACAAACCAACAAACCAACAATCCAACAAACCAACAAACCAACAAACTAACAAACCAACAAACCAACAAACCAACAAACCAACAAACAAGCAAACCAACAAACCAACAAACCAAGAAACGAATAAACCAACAAACCAACAAACCAACAAACCAACAAACCAACTAACCAACCAACCAACTAACCAACAAACCAACATACCAACAAACCAACAAAACACTAAACCAACAAACCAACAAACTAACAAACCAACAAACCAACAAACCAACAAACCAACAAACCAACAAATCAACAAACCAACAAGCTAACAAACCAACAAACCAACAAATCAACAAACCAACAAACCAACAAACCAACAAACCGACAAACCAACAAACCAACAAACCAACAAACCAACAAACCAACAAACCAACAAACCAAAAAACCAACAAACCAACAAACAAACAAACCAACAAACCAACAAACCAACAAAAGAACAAGCCAACAAACCAACAAACCAACAAACCAACCACCCAAGAAACCAACAAACCAACAAACCAACAAACCAACAAACCAACAAACTAACAAACCAAAAAACCAACAAACCAACAAACCAAATAACCAACAAACCAACAAACCAACAAACCAACAAACTAGCAAACCAGCAAACCAACAAACAAACAAACCAACAAACCAACAAACCAACAAACCAACAAACCAACAAACCAACAAACCAACAAAATAACAAACCAACAAACCAACAAACCAACAAACCAACAAACCAACAAACCAACAAACCAACAAACCAACAAAACCAACAAACCTACAAACCAACAAACCAACAAACCAACAAACCAACGAACCAACAAACCAACAAAACAACAAACCAACATTGCAACAAACCAACAAACCAACAACCAACAAACCAACAATCCAACAAACCAACAAACCAACAAATCAAAAAACCAACAAACCAACAAACTAACAAACCAACAAACCAACAAACCAACAAACCAACAAACGAACAAACCAACAAACCAACAAACCAATAAACCAACAAACCAACAAACCAACAAACCAACAAACCAAAAAACCAAAAAACCAACAAACCAACAAACCAACAAACCAACAAACCAACAAACCAACAAACCAACAACCCAACAAACCAACAAACCAACAAACAAACAAACCAACAAACCAACAAACCAACAAACAAACAAACCAACAAACCAACAAACCAACAAACCAACAAACCAACAAACCAACAAACCAACAAACCAACAAACCAACAAACCAACACACCACCAAACCAACAACCCAACAAACCAACAAACAAACAAACAAACAAACCAACAAACCAACAAACCATCAAACAAACAAACCAACAAACCAACAAACCAACAAACCAACATACCAAAAACCAACAAACCATCAAACAAACAAACCAACAAACCAACAAACCAACAAACCAACAAACCAACAAACCAAGAAACCAACAAACCAACAAACTAACAAATCAACAAACAAACAAACCAAAAAACCAACAAACCAACAAACCAACAAACCAACAAACAACAAACCAACAAACCAACAAACCATCAAACAAACAAACCAACAAACCAACAAACCAACAAACCAACAAACCAAAAACCAACAAACCATCAAACAAACAAACCAACAAACCAACAAACCAACAAACCAACAAACCAACAAACCAAGAAACCAACAAACCAACAAACTAACAAATCAACAAACAAACAAACCAAAAAACCAACAAACCAACAAACCAACAAACCAACAAACCAACAAACCAACAAACCAACAAACCAACAAACCAACAAACAACAAACCAACAAACCAACAAACCATCAAACAAACAAACCAACAAACCAACAAACCAACAAACCAACAAACCAACAAACCAAAAACCAACAAACCATCAAACAAACAAACCAACAAACCAACAAACCAACAAAGGAACAAACCAACAAACCAACAAACCAACAAACCAACAAACCAACAAACTAACAAACCAACAAACCAACAAACCAACAAACCAACAAACAAGCAAACCAACAAACCAACAAACCAACAAACCAAGAAACGAATAAACCAACAAACCAACAAACCAACAAACCAACAAATCAACAAACCAACAAGCTAACAAACCAACAAACCAACAAACCAACAAACAAACAAACTAACAAACCAACAAACCAACAAACCAACAAACCAACAAACCAACAAACCAACAAACCAACAAACCAACAAACCAACAAACCAACAAACCAAAAATTCAACAAGCCAGCAAACCAACAAACCAACAAACCAACAAACCAACAAACCAACAAACCAACAAACCAACAAACCAACAAACCAACAAACCAAAAAACCAACAAACCAACAAAAGAACAAGCCAATAAATCAACAAAACAACAAACCAACAACCCAACAAACCAACAAACCAACAAACCAACAATCCGACAAACCAACAACCCAACAAACCAACAAACCAAAAAACCAAAAAACCAAAAAACCAAAAAACCAACAAACCAACAAACCAACAAACCAACAAACCAACAAACCAACAAACCAACAAACCAACAAACTAACAAACCAACAAACCAACAAACAAACAAACCAACAAACCAACAAACCAACAAACCAACAAACCAACAAACCAACAAACCAACAAACCAACAAACCAACAAACCAACAAACCAACAAACCAACAAACCAACAAACCAACAAACCAACAAACTAACAAATCAACAAACAAACAAACCAAAAAACCAACAAACCAACAAACCAACAAACCAACAAACCAACAAACCAACAAACCTACAAACAACAAACCAACAAACCAACAAACCATCAAACAAACAAACCAACAAACCAACAAACCAACAAACCAACAAACCAAAAACCAACAAACCATCAAACAAACAAACCAACAAACCAACAAACCAACAAACGAACAAACCAACAAACCAACAAACCAACAAACCAACAATCCAACAAACCAACAAACCAACAAACTAACAAACCAACAAACCAACAAACCAACAAACCAACAAACAAGCAAACCAACAAACCAACAAACCAACAAACCAAGAAACGAATAAACCAACAAACCAACAAACCAACAAACCAACAAACCAACTAACCAACCAACCAACTAACCAACAAACCAACATACCAACAAACCAACAAAACAATAAACCAACAAACCAACAAACTAACAAACCAACAAACCAACAAACCAACAAACCAACAAACCAACAAACCAACAAATCAACAAACCAACAACCTAACAAACCAACAAACCAACAAATCAACAAACCAACAAACCAACAAACCAACAAACCAACAAACCAACAAACCAACAAACCAACAAACCAACAAACCAACAAACCAAAAAACCAACAAACCAACAAACAAACAAACCAACAAACCAACAAACCAACAAAAGAACAAGCCAACAAACCAACAAACCAACAAACCAACAACCCAAGAAACCAACAAACCAACAAACCAACAAACCAACAAACCAACAAACCAACAAACCAACAAACCAACAAACCAACAAACCAAAAAACCAACAAACCAACAAACCAAATAACCAACAAACCAACAAACCAACAAACCAACAAACTAACAAACCAGCAAACCAACAAACAAACAAACCAACAAACCAACAAACCAACAAACCAACAAACCAACAAACCAACAAACCAACAAAATAACAAACCAACAAACCAACAAACCAACAAACCAACAAACCAACAAACCAACAAACCAACAAACCAACAAACCAACAAACCAACAAATCCAACAAACCTACAAACCAACAAACCAACAAACCAACAAACCAACGAACCAACAAACCAACAAAACAACAAACCAACATAGCAACAAACCAACAAACCAACAACCAACAAACCAACAATCCAACAAACCAACAAACCAACAAATCAAAAAACCAACAAACCAACAAACTAACAAACCAACAAACCAACAAACCAACAAACCAACAAACGAACAAACCAACAAACCAACAAACCAATAAACCAACAAACCAACAAACCAACAAACCAACAAACCAAAAAACCAAAAAACCAACAAACCAACAAACCAACAAACCAACAAACCAACAAACCAACAACCCAACAAACCAACAAACAAACAAACCAACAAACCAACAAACCAACAAACAAACAAACCAACAAACCAACAAACCAACAAACCAACAAACCAACAAACCAACAAACCAACAAACCAACAAACCAACAAACCAACACACCACCAAACCAACAACCCAACAAACCAACAAACAAACAAACAAACAAACCAACAAACCAACAAATCAACAAACCAACAAGCAAACAAACCAAAAAACCAACAAACCAACAAACAAACAAACTAACAAACCAACAAACCAACAAACCAACAAACCAACAAACCAACAAACCAACAAACCAAACACCAACAAACCATCAAACAAACAAACCAACAAACCAACAAACCAACAAACCAACAAACCATAAAACCAACAAACCAACAAACAACAAACCAACAAACCAACAAACCATCAAACAAACAAACCAACAAACCAACAAACCAACAAACCAACAAACAAGCAAACCAACAAACCAACAAACCAATAAACCAAGAAACAACAAACCAACAAACCAACAAACCATCAAACAAACAAACCAACAAACCAACAAACCAACAAACCAACAAACCAAAAACCAACAAACCATCAAACAAACAAACCAACAAACCAACAAACCAACAAACGAACAAACCAACAAACCAACAAACCAACAAACCAACAAACCAACAAACCAACAAACCAACAAACTAACAAACCAACAAACCAACAAACCAACAAACCAACAAACAAGCAAACCAACAAACCAACAAACCAACAAACCAAGAAACGAATAAACCAACAAACCAACAAACCAACAAACCAACAAACCAACAAACCAACAAATCAACAAACCAACAAGCTAACAAACCAACAAACAAACAAACCAACAAACAAACAAACTAACAAACCAACAAACCAACAAACCAACAAACCAACAAACCAACAAACCAACAAACCAACAAACCAAAAATTCAACAAGCCAACAAACCAACAAACCAACAAACCAACAAACCAACAAACCAACAAACCAACAAACCAACAAACCAAAAAACCAACAAACCAACAAAAGAACAAGCCAATAAACCAACAAAACAACAAACCAACAACCCAACAAACCAACAAACCAACAAACCAACAATCCAACAAACCAACAACCCAACAAACCAACAAACCAAAAAACCAACAAACCAACAAACCAACAAACAAACAAACCAACAAACAAATAAACCAACAAACCAACAAACCAAGAAACCAACAAACCAACAAACCAACAAACCAACAAACCAACAAACCAACAAACCAACAAACCAACAAACCAACAAACCAACAAACCAACAAACCAACAAACCAACAAACCAACAAACCAACAAACCAACAAACCAACAAACCAACAAACCAACAAACCAACAAACCAACAAACCAACAAACCAACAAACCAACAAACCAACAAACCAACAAACCAACAAACCAACAAACCAACAAACCAACAAACCAACAAACCAACAAACCAACAAACCAACGAACGAACAAACCAACAAACGAACATAGCAACAAACCAACAAACCAACAAACCAAAAACCAACAAACCATCAAACAAACAAACCAACAAACCAACAAACCAACAAACGAACAAACCAACAAACCAACAAACCAACAAACCAACAAACCAACAAACCAACAAACCAACAAACTAACAAACCAACAAACCAACAAACCAACAAACCAACAAACAAGCAAACCAACAAACCAACAAACCAAGAAACGAATTAACCAACAAACCAACAAACCAACAAACCAACAAACCAACAAACCAACAAATCAACAAACCAACAAGCTAACAAACCAACAAACCAACAAACCAACAAACAAACAAACTAACAAACCAACAAACCAACAAACCAACAAACCAACAAACCAACAAACCAACAAACCAACAAACCAACAAACCAACAAACCAACAAACCAACAAACCAAAAAACCAACAAACCAACAAAAGAACAAGCCAATAAACCAACAAAACAACAAACCAACAACCCAACAAACCAACAAACCAACAAACCAACAATCCAACAAACCAACAACCCAACAAACCAACAAACCAAAAAACCAACAAACCAACAAACCAACAAACAAACAAACCAACAAACAAATAAACCAACAAACCAACAAACCAACAAACCAACAAACCAACAAACCAACAAACCAACAAACCAACAAACCAACAAACCAACAAACCAACAAACCAACAAACCAACAAACCAACAAACCAACAAACTAACAAACCAACAAACCAACAAACCAACAAACCAACAAACAAGCAAACCAACAAACCAACAAACCAACAAACCAAGAAACGAATAAACCAACAAACCAACAAACCAACAAACCAACAAACCAACAAACCAACAAATCAACAAACCAACAAGCTAACAAACCAACAAACCAACAAACCAACAAACCAACAAACAAACAAACTAACAAACCAACAAACCAACAAACCAACAAACCAACAAACCAACAAACCAACAAACCAACAAACCAACAAACCAACAAACCAACAAACCAACAAACCAACAAACCAACAAACCAAAAATTCAACAAGCCAACAAACCAACAAACCAACAAACCAACAAACCAACAAACCAACAAACCAACAAACCAAAAAACCAACAAACCAACAAAAGAACAAGCCAATAAACCAACAAAACAACAAACCAACAACCCAACAAACCAACAAACCAACAAACCAACAAACCAACAATCCAACAAACCAACAACCCAACAAACCAACAAACCAAAAAACCAAAAAACCAACAAAACAACAAACCAACAAACCAACAAACCAACAAACCAACAAACCAACAAACTAACAAACCAACAAACTAACAAACCAACAAACCAACAAACAAACAAACCAACAAACCAACAAACCAACAAACCAACAAACCAACAAACCAACAAACCAACAAACCAACAAACCAACAAACCAACAAACCAACAAACCAACAAACCAACAAACCAACAAACTAACAAATCAACAAACAAACAAACCAAAAAACCAACAAACCAACAAACCAACAAACCAACAAACCAACAAACCAACAAACCAACAAACCAACAAACCAACAAACCAACAAACAACAAACCAACAAACCAACAAACCATCAAACAAACAAACCAACAAACCAACAAACCAACAAACCAACAAACCAAAAACCAACAAACCATCAAACAAACAAACCAACAAACCAACAAACCAACAAACGAACAAACCAACAAACCAACAAACCAACAAACCAACAATCCAACAAACCAACAAACCAACAAACTAACAAACCAACAAACCAACAAACCAACAAACAAGCAAACCAACAAACCAACAAACCAATAAACCAAGAAACGAATAAACCAACAAACCAACAAACCAACAAACCAACAAGCCAACTAACCAACAAACCAACTAACCAACAAACCAACATACCAACAAACCAACAAAACAATAAACCAACAAACCAACAAACTAACAAACCAACAAACCAACAAACCAACAAACCAACAAACCAACAAACCAACAATTCAACAAACCAACAAGCTAACAAACCAACAAACCAACAAATCAACAAACCAACAAACCAACAAACCAACAAACCAACAAACCAACAAACCAACAAACCAACAAACCAACAAACCAACAAACCAAAAAACCAACAAGCCAACAAACCAACAAACCAACAAACCAACAAACCAACAAACCAACAAAAGAACAAGCCAACAAACCAACAAACCAACAAACCAACAACCCAAGAAACCAACAAACCAACAAACCAACAAACCAACAAACCAACAGACCAACAAACCAACAAACCAACAAACCAAAAAACCAACAAACCAACAAACCAAATAACCAACAAACCAACAAACCAACAAACCAACAAACTAACAAACCAGCAAACCAACAAACCAACAAACAAACAAACCAACAAACCAACAAACCAACAAACCAACAAACCAACAAACCAACAAACCAACAAACCAACAAACCAACAAACTAACAAACCAACAAACCAACAAACCAACAAACCAACAAACCAACAAAACCAACAAACCTACAAACCAACAAACCAACAAACCAACAAACCAACGAACCAACAAACCAACAAAACAAAAAACCAACATAGCAACAAACCAACAAAGAAACAAACCAACAAACCAACAAACCAACAAACCAACAAACCAACAAACCAACAAACCAACAAACCAACAAACCAACAAACCAACAAACCAACACACCAACAAACGAACAAGCCAACAAACCAACAAACCAATAAACCAACAAACCAACAAAACAACAAAACAACAAACCAACAAACCAACAAACCAACAAACCAACAAACCAACAAACCAACAAATCAACAAACCAACAAACCAACAAACGAACAAACCAACAAACCAACAAACCAACAAACCAACAAACCAACAAACCAACAAACCAACAAACCAACAAACGAACAAACCAACAAACCAACAAATCAACAAACCAACAAACCAACAAACTAACAAACCAACAAACCAACAAACCAACAAACAAACAAACCAACATACCAACAAACCAACAAAACAATAAACCAACAAACCAACAAACTAACAAACCAACAAATCAACAAACCAACAAATCAACAAACCAACAAACCAACAAATCAACAAACCAACAAGCTAACAAACCAAAAAACCAACAAACCAACAAACAAACAAACTAACAAACCAACAAACCAACAAACCAACAAACCAACAAACCAACAAACCAACAAACCAACAAACCAACAAACCAACACACCAACAAACCAACAAACCAACAAACCAACAAACCAAAAAACCAACAAGCCAACAAAACAACAAACCAACAAACCAACAAACCAACAAACCAACAAACCAACAAACCAAAAAACCAACAAACCAACAAAAGAACAAGCCAATAAACCAACAAAACAACAAACCAACAACCCAACAAACCAACAAACCAACAAACCAACAAACCAACAAACCAACAACCCAACAAACCAACAAAACCAAAAAACCAAAAAACCAACAAACCAACAAACCAACAAACCAACGAACCAACAAACCAACAAACTAACAAACCAACAAACCATCAAACAACAAACAAACAAACCAACAAACAAACAAACCAACAAACCAACAAACCAACAAACCAAAAAACCAACAAACCAACAAACCAACAAACCAACAAACCAACAAACCAACAAACCAACAAACCAACAAACCAACAAACCAACAAACCAACAAACCAACAAACCAACAAACCAACAAACCAACGAACGAACAAACCAACAAACTAACATAGCAACAAACCAACAAACCAACAACCAACAAACCAACAATCCAACAAACCAACAAATCAACAAATCAAAAAACCAACAAACCAACAAACCAACAAACAAACAAACCAACAAACCAACAAACCAACAAACAAACAAACCAACATACCAACAAATCAACAAAACAATAAACCAACAAACCAACAAACTAACAAACCAACAAATCAACAAACCAACAAACCAACAAACCAACAAACCAACAAATCAACAAACCAACAAGCTAACAAACCAACAAACCAACAAACCAACAAACCAACAAACCAACAAACCAGCAAACCGACAAACCAAAAAACCAACAAGCCAACAAACCAACAAACCAACAAACCAACAAACCAACAAACCAACAAACCAACAAACCAAAAAACCAACAAACCAACAAAAGAACAAGCCAATAAACCAACAAAACAAAAAACCAACAACCCAACAAACCAACAAACCAACAAACCAACAAACCAACAAACCAACAAACCAACAAACCAACAAACCAACAAACCAACAAACTAACAAACCAACAAACCAACAAACCAACAAACCAACAAACTAACAAACCAACAAACCAACAAACTAACAAATCAACAAACAAACATACCAAAAAAATAACAAACCAAAAACCAACAAACCAACAAACCAACAAACCAACAAACCAACAAACAACAAACCAACAAACCAACAAACCATCAAACAAACAAACCAACAAACCAACAAACCAACAAACCAACAAACCAACAAACCAACAAACCAACAAACCAACAAACCAACAAACCAACAAACTAACAAACCAACAAACCAACAAACCAACAAACCAACAAACCAACAAAACCAACAAACCTACAAACCAACAAACCAACAAACCAACAAACCAACGAACCAACAAACCAACAAAACAAAAAACCAACATAGCAACAAACCAACAAAGAAACAAACCAACAAACCAACAAACCAACAAACCAACAAACCAACAAACCAACAAACCAACAAACCAACACACCAACAAACGAACAAGCCAACAAACCAACAAACCAATAAACCAATAAACCAACAAACCAACAAAACAACAAAACAACAAACCAACAAACCAACAAACCAACAAACCAACAAACCAACAAACCAACAAATCAACAAACCAACAAACCAACAAACGAACAAACCAACAAACCAACAAACCAACAAACCAACAAACCAACAAACCAACAAACCAACAAACCAACAAACCAACAAACGAACAAACCAACAAACCAACAAATCAACAAACCAACAAACCAACAAACTAACAAACCAACAAACCAACAAACCAACAAACAAACAAACCAACATACCAACAAACCAACAAAACAATAAACCAACAAACCAACAAACTAACAAACCAACAAATCAACAAACCAACAAATCAACAAACCAACAAACCAACAAATCAACAAACCAACAAGCTAACAAACCAAAAAACCAACAAACCAACAAACAAACAAACAAACAAACTAACAAACTAACAAACCAACAAACCAACAAACCAACAAACCAACAAACCAACAAACCAACAAACCAACAAACCAACAAACCAACAAACCAACACACCAACAAACCAACAAACCAACAAACCAACAAACCAAAAAACCAACAAGCCAACAAAACAACAAACCAACAAACCAACAAACCAACAAACCAACAAACCAACAAACCAAAAAACCAACAAACCAACAAAAGAACAAGCCAATAAACCAACAAAACAACAAACCAACAACCCAACAAACCAACAAACCAACAAACCAACAAACCAACAAACCAACAACCCAACAAACCAACAAACCAAAAAACCAAAAAACCAACAAACCAACAAACCAACAAACCAACGAACCAACAAACCAACAAACTAACAAACCAACAAACCAACAAACAACAAACAAACAAACCAACAAACCAACAAACCAACAAACCAAAAAACCAAAAAACCAACAAACCAACAAACCAACAAACCAACAAACCAACAAACCAACAAACCAACAAACCAACAAACCAACAAACCAACAAACCAACAAACCAACAAACCAACAAACCAACAAACCAACAACCCAACGAACGAACAAACCAACAAACTAACATAGCAACAAACCAACAAACCAACAACCAACAAACCAACAATCCAACAAACCAACAAATCAACAAATCAAAAAACCAACAAACCAACAAACCAACAAACCAACAAACCAACAAACCAACAAACCAACAAACAAACAAACCAACATACCAACAAATCAACAAAACAATAAACCAACAAACCAACAAACTAACAAACCAACAAATCAACAAACCAACAAACCAACAAACCAACAAACCAACAAATCAACAAACCAACAAGCTAACAAACCAACAAACCAACAAACCAACAAACCAACAAACCAACAAACCAGCAAACCAACAAACCAAAAAACCAACAAGCCAACAAACCAACAAACCAACAAACCAACAAACCAACAAACCAACAAACCAACAAACCAAAAAACCAACAAACCAACAAAAGAACAAGCCAATAAACCAACAAAACAACAAACCAACAACCCAACAAACCAACAAACCAACAAACCAACAAACCAACAAACCAACAAACCAACAAACCAACAAACCAACAAACCAACAAACCAACAAACTAACAAACCAACAAACCAACAAACCAACAAACCAACAAACCAACAAACCAACAAACCAACAAACCAACAAACTAACAAATCAACAAACAAACATACCAAAAAAATAACAAACTAAAAACCAACAAACCAACAAACCAACAAACCAACAAACCAACAAACAACAAACCAACAAACCAACAAACCATCAAACAAACAAACCAACAAACCAACAAACCAACAAACCAACAAACCAAAAACCAACAAACCATCAAACAAACAAACCAACAAACCAACAAACCAACAAACCAACAAACCAACAAACCAAGAAACCAACAAACCAACAAACTAACAAATCAACAAACAAACAAACCAAAAAACCAACAAACCAACAAACCAACAAACCAACAAACCAACAAACCAACAAACCAACAAACCAACAAACCAACAAACCAACAAACCAACAAACCAAAAAACCAACAAACCAACAAAAGAACAAGCCAATAAACCAACAAAACAGCAAACCAACAACCCAACAAACCAACAAACCAACAAACCAACAAACCAACAAACCAACAAACCAACAACCCAACAAACCAACAAACCAAAAAACCAAAAACCAACAAACCAACAAACCAACAAACCAACAAACCAACAAACCAACAAACCAACAAACTAACAAACCAACAAACCAACAAACCAACAAACCAACAAACAAACAAACCAACAAACCAACAAACCAACAAACCAACAAACCAACAAACCAACAAACCAACAAACCAACAAACCAACAAACCAACAAACCAACAAACCAACAAACCAACAAACCAACAAACCAACAAACCAACAAACCAACAAACCAACAAACCAACAAACCAACAAACCAACAAACCAACAAACCAACGAACGAACAAACCAACAAACGAACATAGCAACAAACCAACAAACCAACAACCAACGAACCAACAATCCAGCAAACCAACAAATCAACAAATCAAAAAACCAACAAACCAACAAACCAAAAAACCAACAAACCAACAAACCAACAAACCAAAAAACCAACAAACCAACAAACCAACAAACCAACAAACCACCAAACCAACAACCCAACAAACCAACAACAAACAAACAAACAAACCAACAAACCAACAAACCAACAAACCAACAAACCAACAAACCAGCAAACCAACAACCCAACAAACCAACAAACCAACAAACCAACAATCCAACACACCAACAAACCAACAAACCGACAAACGAACAAGCCAACAAACCAACAAACCAATAAACCAACAAACCAACAAAACAAAAAACGAACAAACCAACAAACCAACAAACCAACAAATCAACAAACCAACAAACCAACAAACCAACAAACCAACAAACCAACAAACCAACAAACCAACAAACCAACAAACCAACAAACCAACAAACCAACAAACCAACAAACCAACAAACCAACAAACCAACAAACCAACAAACCAACAAACCAACAAACCAACAAACTAACAAACCAACAAACCAACAAACCAACAAACCAACAAACCAACAAACCAACAAACCAACAAACAAACAAAATAACAAATCAACAAACCAACAAACCAACAAACCAACAAACCAACAAACCAACAAACCAACAAACCAACAAACCAACAAACCAACAAACCAACAAACCAACAAACCAACAAACCAACAAACTAACAAATCAACAAACAAACAAACTAAAAAACCAACAAACCATCAAACCAAAAAACCAACAAACCAACAAACCAACAAACCAACAAACAACAAACCAACAAACAAACAAACCAACAAACCATCAAACAAACAAACCAACAAACCAACAAACCAACAAACCAACAAACCAAAAACCAACAAACCATCAAACAAACAAACCAACAAACCAACAAACCAACAAACCAACAAACCAACAAACCAAGAGACCAACAAACCAACAAACTAACAAATCAACAAACAAACAAACCAAAAAACCAACAAACCAACAAACCAACAAACCAACAAACCAACAAACCAACAAACCAACAAACAACAAACCAACAAACCAACAAACCATCAAACAAACAAACCAACAAACCAACAAACCAACAAACCAACAAACCAACAAACCAAAAACCAACAAACCATCAAACAAACAAACCAACAAACCAACAAACCAACAAACCAACAAACGAACAAACCAACAAACCAACAAACCAACAAACCAACAAACCAACAAACCAACAAACTAACAAACCAACAAACCAACAAACCAACAAACCAACAAACAAGCAAACCAACAAACCAACAAACCAACAAACCAAGAAACGAATAAACCAACAAACCAACAAACCAACAAACCAACAAACCAACAAAAGAACAAGCCAATAAACCAACAAAACAACAAACCAACAACCCAACAAACCAACAAACCAACAAACCAACAAACCAACAATCCAACAAACCAACAACCCAGCAAACCAACAAACCAAAAAACCAAAAAACCAACAAACCAACAAACCAACAAACCAACAAACCAAAAAACCAACAAACCAACAAACCAAATAACCAACAAACCAACAAACCAACAAACCAACAAACTAACAAACCAGCAAACCAACAAACAAACAAACCAACAAACCAACAAACCAACAAACCAACAAACCAACAAACCAACAAACCAACAAACCAACAAACCAACAAACCAACAAACCAACAAACAAACAAACCAACAAACCAACGAACCAACAAACCAACAAAACAAAAAACCAACATAGCAACAAACCAACAAACCAACAACCAACAAACCAACAATCCAACAAACCAACAAACCAACAAATCAAAAAACCAACATAGCAACAAACCAACAAACTAACAAACCAGCAAACCAACAAACAAACAAACCAACAAACCAACAAACCAACAAACCAACAAACCAACAAACCAACAAACCAACAAACCAACAAACCAACAAACCAACAAACCAACAAACCAACAAACCAACAAACCAACAAACCAACAAACCAACAAACCAACAAAACCAACAAACCTACAAACCAACAAACAAACAAACCAACAAACTAACAAACCAACAAACCAACAAACCAACAAACCAACAAACGAACAAACCAATAAACCAACAAACCAATAAACCAACAAACCAACAAACCAACAAACCAACAAACCAAAAAACCAAAAAACCAACAAACCAACAAACCAACAAACCAACAAACCAACAAACCAACAAACCAACAAACCAACAAACCAACACACCAACAAACGAACAAGCCAACAAACCAACAAACCAATAAACCAACAAACCAACAAACCAACAAAACAACAAACCAACAAACCAACAAACCAAGAAACCAACAAACCAACAAACCAACAAACCAACAAACCAACAAATCAACAAACCAACAAACCAACAAACGAACAAACCAACAAACCAACAAACCAACAAACCAACAAACCAACAAACCAACAAACGAACAAACCAACAAACAAACAAACCAACAAACCAACAAACCAACAAACTAACAAACCAACAAACCAACAAACCAACAAACAAACAAACCGACATACCAACAAACCAACAAAACAATAAATCAACAAACCAACAAACTAACAAACCAACAAATCAACAAACCAACAAATCAACAAACCAACAAACCAACAAATCAACAAACCAACAAGCTAACAAACCAAAAAACCAACAAACCAACAAACAAACAAACTAACAAACCAACAAACCAACAAACCAACAAACCAACAAACCAACAAACCAACAAACCAACAAACCAACAAACCAACAAACCAACAAACCAACAAACCAACAAACCAACAAACCAAAAAACCAACAAGCCAACAAAACAACAAACCAACAAACCAACAAACCAACAAACCAACAAACCAAAAAACCAACAAACCAACAAAAGAACAAGCCAATAAACCAACAAAACAACAAACCAACAACCCAACAAACCCACAAACCAACAAACCAACAAACCAACAAACCAACAACCCAACAAACCAACAAACCAAAAAACCAAAAAACCAACAAACCAACAAACCAACAAACCAACAAACCAACAAACCAACAAACTAACAAACCAACAAACCAACAAACCAACAAACCAACAAACAAACAAACCAACAAACAAACAAACAAACATACCAACAAACCAACAAACCAACAAACCAAAAAACCAACAAACCAACAAACCAACAAACCAACAAACCAACAAACCAACAAACCAACAAACCAACAAACCAACAAACCAACAAACCAACAAACCAACAAACCAACAAACCAACAAACCAACAAACCAACAAACTAACATAGCAACAAACCAACAAACCAACAACCAACAAACCAACAATCCAACAAATCAACAAATCAACAAATCAAAAAACCAACAAACCAACAAACCAACAAACCAACAAACCAACAAACCAACAAACAAACAAACCAACATACCAACAAATCAACAAAACAATAAACCAACACACCAACAAAATAATAAACCAACAAATCAACAAACCAACAAACCAACAAACCAACAAACCAACAAATCAACAAGCTAACAAACCAAAAAACCAAAAAACCAACAAACCAACAAACAAACAAACTAAAAAACCAACAAACCAACAAACCAACAAACCAACAAACCAACAAACCAACAAACCAACAAACCAACAAACCAACAAACCAACAAACCAACAAACCAACAAACCAAAAAACCAACAAGCCAACAAACCAACAAACCAACAAACCAACAAACCAACAAACCAACAAACCAACAAACCAACAAACCAACAAACCAAAAAACCAATAAACCAACAAAAGAACAAGCCAATAAACCAACAAAACAACAAACCAACAACCCAACAAACCAACAAACCAACAAACCAACAAACCAACAAACCAACAACCCAACAAACCAACAAACCAAAAAACCAAAAAACCAACAAACCAACAAACCAACAAACCAACAAACCAACAAACCAACAAACTAACAAACCAACAAACCAACAAACCAACAAACCAACAAACCAACAAACCAACAAACCAACAAACTAACAAATCAACAAACAAACAAACCAAAAAAATAACAAACCAAAAACCAACAAACCAACAAACCAACAAACCAACAAACCAACAAACAACAAACCAACAAACCAACAAACCATCAAACAAACAAACCAACAAACCAACAAACCAACAAACCAACAAACCAAAAACCAACAAACCATCAAACAAACAAACCAACAAACCAACAAACCAACAAACCAACAAACCAACAAACCAAGAAACCAACAAACCAACAAACTAACAAATCAACAAACAAACAAACCAAAAAACCAACAAACCAACAAACCAACAAACCAACAAACCAACAAACCAACAAACCAACAAACCAACAAACCAACAAACCAACAAACCAACAAACCAACAAACCAAAAAACCAACAAACCAACAAAAGAACAAGCCAATAAACCAACAAAACAGCAAACCAACAACCCAACAAACCAACAAACCAACAAACCAACAAACCAACAAACCAACAAACCAACAACCCAACAAACCAACAAACCAAAAAACCAAAAACCAACAAACCAACAAACCAACAAACCAACAAACCAACAAACCAACAAACTAACAAACCAACAAACCAACAAACCAACAAACCAACAAACAAACAAACCAACAAACCAACAAACCAACAAACCAACAAACCAACAAACCAACAAACCAACAAACCAACAAACCAACAAACCAACAAACCAACAAACCAACAAACCAACAAACCAACAAACCAACAAACCAACAAACCAACAAACCAACAAACCAACAAACCAACAAACCAACAAACCAACGAACGAACAAACCAACAAACGAACATAGCAACAAACCAACAAACCAACAACCAACAAACCAACAATCCAGCAAACCAACAAATCGACAAATCAAAAAACCAACAAACCAAAAAACCAACAAACCAACAAACCAACAAACCAAAAAACCAACAAACCAACAAACCAACAAACCAACAAACCACCAAACCAACAACCCAACAAACCAACAAACAAACAAACAAACAAACCAACAAACCAACAAACCAACAAAACAACAAACCAACAAACCAACAAACCAGCAAACCAACAACCCAACAAACCAACAAACCAACAAACCAGCAAACCAACACACCAACAAACCGTCAAACGAACAAGCCAACAAACCAACAAACCAATAAACCAACAAACCAACAAAACAACAAACGAACAAACCAACAAACCAACAAACCAACAAATCAACAAACCAACAAACCAACAAACCAACAAACCAACAAACCAACAAACCAACAAACCAACAAACCAACAAACCAACAAACCAACAAACCAACAAACCAACAAACCAACAAACCAACAAACCAACAAACCAACAAACCAACAAACCAACAAACCAACAAACTAACAAACCAACAAACCAACAAACCAACAAACCAACAAACCAACAAACCAACAAACCAACAAACCAACAAACCAACAAACTAACAAATCAACAAACCAACAAACCAACAAACCAACAAACCAACAAACCAACAAACCAACAAACCAACAAACCAACAAACCAACAAACTAATAAATCAACAAACAAACAAACCAAAAAACCAACAAACCAACAAACCAAAAAACCAACAAACCAACAAACCAACAAACCAACAAACAACAAACCAACAAACCAACAAACCATCAAACAAACAAACCAACAAACCAACAAACCAACAAACCAACAAACCAAAAACCAACAAACCATCAAACAAACAAACCAACAAACCAACAAACCAACAAACCAACAAACCAACAAACCAACAAACCAAGAAACCAACAAACCAACAAACTAACAAATCAACAAACAAACAAACCAAAAAACCAACAAACCAACAAACCAACAAACCAACAAACCAACAAACCAACAAACCAACAAACCAACAAACAACAAACCAACAAACCAACAAACCATCAAACATACAAACCAACATACCAACAAACCAACAAACCAACAAACCAAAAACCAACAAACCATCAAACAAACAAACCAACAAACCAACAAACCAACAAACCAACAAACGAACAAACCAACAAACCAACAAACCAACAAACCAACAAACCAACAAACCAACAAACCAACAAACTAACAAACCAACAAACCAACAAACCAACAAACCAACAAAACCAACAAACCAAGAAACGAATAAACCAACAAACCAACAAACCAACAAACCAACAAACCAACAAATCAACAAACCAACAAGCTAACAAACCAACAAACCAACAAACCAACAAACAAACAAACTAACAAACCAACAAACCAACAAACCAACAAACCAACAAACCAACAAACCAACAAACCAACAAACCAACAAACCAAAAATTCAACAAGCCAACAAACCAACAAACCAACAAACCAACAAACCAACAAGCCAACAAACCAACAAACCAACAAACCAACAAACTAACAAATCAACAAACCAACAAACCAACAAACCAACAAACCAACAAACCAACAAACCAACAAACCAACAAACCAACAAACCAACAAACTAATAAATCAACAAACAAACAAACCAAAAAACCAACAAACCAACAAACCAAAAAACCAACAAACCAACAAACCAACAAACCAACAAACAACAAACCAACAAACCAACAAACCATCAAACAAACAAACCAACAAACCAACAAACCAACAAACCAACAAACCAAAAACCAACAAACCATCAAACAAACAAACCAACAAACCAACAAACCAACAAACCAACAAACCAACAAACCAACAAACCAAGAAACCAACAAACCAACAAACTAACAAATCAACAAACAAACAAACCAAAAAACCAACAAACCAACAAACCAACAAACCAACAAACCAACAAACCAACAAACCAACAAACCAACAAACAACAAACCAACAAACCAACAAACCATCAAACATACAAACCAACATACCAACAAACCAACAAACCAACAAACCAAAAACCAACAAACCATCAAACAAACAAACCAACAAACCAACAAACCAACAAACCAACAAACGAACAAACCAACAAACCAACAAACCAACAAACCAACAAACCAACAAACCAACAAACCAACAAACTAACAAACCAACAAACCAACAAACCAACAAACAAGCAAACCAACAAACCAACAAACCAACAAAACCAACAAACCAAGAAACGAATAAACCAACAAACCAACAAACCAACAAACCAACAAACCAACAAATCAACAAACCAACAAGCTAACAAACCAACAAACCAACAAACCAACAAACAAACAAACTAACAAACCAACAAACCAACAAACCAACAAACCAACAAACCAACAAACCAACAAACCAACAAACCAACAAACCAAAAATTCAACAAGCCAACAAACCAACAAACCAACAAACCAACAAACCAACAAGCCAACAAACCAACAAACCAACAAACCAAAAAACCAACAAACCAACAAAAGAACAAGCCAATAAACCAACAAAACAACAAACCAACAACCCAACAAACCAACAAACCAACAAACCAACAATCCAACAAACTAACAACCCAGCAAACCAACAAACCAAAAAACCAAAAAACCAACAAACCAACAAACCAACAAACCAACAAACCAACAAACAAACAAACCAACATACCAACAAACCAACAAAACAATAAACCAACAAACCAACAAACTAACAAACCAACAAATCAACAAACCAACAAACCAACAAACCAACAAACCAACAAATCAACAAACCAACAAGCTAACAAACCAAAAAACCAACAAACCAACAAACAAACAAACTAACAAACCAACAAACCAACAAACCAACAAACCAACAAACCAACAAACCAACAAACCAACAAACCAACAAACCAACAAACCAACAAACCAACAAACCAAAAAACCAACAAGCCAACAAACCAACAAACCAACAAACCAACAAACCAACAAACAAACAAACCAACAAACCAA
The DNA here is from genome assembly GCA_958298945.1 of Atherix ibis. Lineage (NCBI taxonomy): Eukaryota > Metazoa > Arthropoda > Insecta > Diptera > Athericidae > Atherix > Atherix ibis. The sequence continues at coordinate 85,968,305 of OY282608.1, read as the reverse complement.
CAAACCAACAAACCAAAAAACCAACAAACCAACAAAAGAACAAGCCAACAAACCAACAAACCAACAAACCAACAAACCAACAAACCAACAAACAAACAAACCAACAAACCAACAAACCAACAAACCAACAAACCAACAAACCAACAAACCAACAAACCAACAAACCAACAAACCAACAAACCAACAAACCAACAAACCAACAAACCAACAAACCAACGAACGAACAAACCAACAAACGAACATAGCAACAAACCAACAAACCAACAACCAACAAACCAACAATCCAACAAACCAACAAATCAACAAATCAAAAAACCAACAAACCAACAAACCAAAAAACCAACAAACCAACAAACCAACAAACCAAAAAACCAACAAACCAACAAACCAACAAACCAACAAACCACCAAACCAACAACCCAACAAACCAACAAACAAACAAACAAACAAACCAACAAACCAACAAACCAACAAACCAACAAACGAACAAACCAGCAAACCAACAACCCAACAAACCAACAAACCAACTAACCAACAAACCAAAACACCAACAAACCAACAAACCGACAAACGAACAAGCCAACAAACCAACAAACCAATAAACCAACAAACCAACAAAACAACAAACGAACAAACCAACAAACCAACAAACCAACAAATCAACAAACCAACAAATCAACAAACCAACAAACCAACAAGCCAACAAACCAACAAACCAACAAACCAACAAACCAACAAACCAACAAACCAACAAACCAACAAACCAACAAACCAACAAAAGAACAAGCCAATAAACCAACAAAACAACAAACCAACAACCCAACAAACCAACAAACCAACAAACCAACAATCCAACAAACCAACAACCCAACAAACCAACAAACCAACAAACTAAAAAACCAAAAAACCAACAAACCAACAAACCAACAAACCAACAAACCAACAAACCAACAAACCAACAAACCAACATACCAACAAACCAACAAAACAATAAACCAACAAACCAACAAACTAACAAACCAACAAATCAACAAACCAACATACCAACAAACCAACAAACCAACAAATCAACAAACCAACAAGCTAACAAACCAAAAAACCAACAAACCAACAAACAAACAAACTAACAAACCAACAAACCAACAAACCAACAAACCAATAAACCAACAGACCAACAAACCAACAAACCAACAAACCAACAAACCAACAAACCAACAAACCAACAAGCCAAAAAACCAACAAGCCAACAAACCAACAAACCAACTAACCAACAAACCAACAAACCAACAAACCAACAAACCAACAAACCAAAAAACAAACAAACCAAAAAACCAACAAACCAACAAAAGAACAAGCCAATAAACCAACAAAACAACAAACCAACCACCCAACAAACCAACAAACCAACAAACCAACAAACCAACAAACCAACAACCCAACAAACCAACAACCCAACAAACCAACAAACCAGCAAACCAACACACCAACAAACCGTCAAACGAACAAGCCAACAAACCAACAAACCAATAAACCAACAAACCAACAAAACAACAAACGAACAAACCAACAAACCAACAAACCAACAAATCAACAAACCAACAAACCAACAAACCAACAAACCAACAAACCAACAAACCAACAAACCAACAAACCAACAAACCAACAAACCAACAAACCAACAAACCAACAAACCAACAAACCAACAAACCAACAAACCAACAAACCAACAAACCAACAAACCAACAAACCAACAAACTAACAAACCAACAAACCAACAAACCAACAAACCAACAAACCAACAAACCAACAAACCAACAAACCAACAAACCAACAAACTAACAAATCAACAAACCAACAAACCAACAAACCAACAAACCAACAAACCAACAAACCAACAAACCAACAAACCAACAAACCAACAAACTAATAAATCAACAAACAAACAAACCAAAAAACCAACAAACCAACAAACCAAAAAACCAACAAACCAACAAACCAACAAACCAACAAACAACAAACCAACAAACCAACAAACCATCAAACAAACAAACCAACAAACCAACAAACCAACAAACCAACAAACCAAAAACCAACAAACCATCAAACAAACAAACCAACAAACCAACAAACCAACAAACCAACAAACCAACAAACCAACAAACCAAGAAACCAACAAACCAACAAACTAACAAATCAACAAACAAACAAACCAAAAAACCAACAAACCAACAAACCAACAAACCAACAAACCAACAAACCAACAAACCAACAAACCAACAAACAACAATACAACAAACCAACAAACCATCAAACATACAAACCAACATACCAACAAACCAACAAACCAACAAACCAAAAACCAACAAACCATCAAACAAACAAACCAACAAACCAACAAACCAACAAACCAACAAACGAACAAACCAACAAACCAACAAACCAACAAACCAACAAACCAACAAACCAACAAACCAACAAACTAACAAACCAACAAACCAACAAACCAACAAACAAGCAAACCAACAAACCAACAAACCAACAAAACCAACAAACCAAGAAACGAATAAACCAACAAACCAACAAACCAACAAACCAACAAACCAACAAACCAACAAATCAACAAACCAACAAGCTAACAAACCAACAAACCAACAACCCAACAAACAAACAAACTAACAAACCAACAAACCAACAAACCAACAAACCAACAAACCAACAAACCAAAAATTCAACAAGCCAACAAACCAACAAACCAACAAACCAACAAACCAACAAGCCAACAAACCAACAAACCAACAAACCAAAAAACCAACAAACCAACAAAAGAACAAGCCAATAAACCAACAAAACAACAAACCAACAACCCAACAAACCAACAAACCAACAAACCAACAATCCAACAAACCAACAACCCAGCAAACCAACAAACCAAAAAACCAAAAAACCAACAAACCAACAAACCAACAAACCAACAAACCAACAAACAAACAAACCAACATACCAACAAACCAACAAAACAATAAACCAACAAACCAACAAACTAACAAACCAACAAATCAACAAACCAACAAACCAACAAACCAACAAACCAACAAATCAACAAACCAACAAGCTAACAAACCAAAAAACCAACAAACCAACAAACAAACAAACTAACAAACCAACAAACCAACAAACCAACAAACCAACAAACCAACAAACCAACAAACCAACAAACCAACAAACCAACAAACCAACAAACCAACAAACCAACAAACCAAAAAACCAACAAGCCAACAAACCAACAAACCAACAAACCAACAAACCAACAAACAAACAAACCAACAAACCAACAAACCAACAAACCAAAAAACCAACAAACCAACAAAAGAACAAGCCAACAAACCAACAAACCAACAAACCAACAAACCAACAAACCAACAAACAAACAAACCAACAAACCAACAAACCAACAAACCAACAAACCAACAAACCAACAAACCAACAAACCAACAAACCAACAAACCAACAAACCAACAAACCAACAAACCAACAAACCAACGAACGAACAAACCAACAAACGAACATAGCAACAAACCAACAAACCAACAACCAACAAACCAACAATCCAACAAACCAACAAATCAACAAATCAAAAAACCAACAAACCAACAAACCAAAAAACCAACAAACCAACAAACCAACAAACCAAAAAACCAACAAACCAACAAACCAACAAACCAACAAACCACCAAACCAACAACCCAACAAACCAACAAACAAACAAACAAACAAACCAACAAACCAACAAACCAACAAACCAACAAACGAACAAACCAGCAAACCAACAACCCAACAAACCAACAAACCAACTAACCAACAAACCAAAACACCAACAAACCAACAAACCGACAAACGAACAAGCCAACAAACCAACAAACCAATAAACCAACAAACCAACAAAACAACAAACGAACAAACCAACAAACCAACAAACCAACAAATCAACAAACCAACAAATCAACAAACCAACAAACCAACAAGCCAACAAACCAACAAACCAACAAACCAACAAACCAACAAACCAACAAACCAACAAACCAACAAACCAACAAACCAACAAAAGAACAAGCCAATAAACCAACAAAACAACAAACCAACAACCCAACAAACCAACAAACCAACAAACCAACAATCCAACAAACCAACAACCCAACAAACCAACAAACCAACAAACTAAAAAACCAAAAAACCAACAAACCAACAAACCAACAAACCAACAAACCAACAAACCAACAAACCAACAAACCAACAAACCAACATACCAACAAACCAACAAAACAATAAACCAACAAACCAACAAACTAACAAACCAACAAATCAACAAACCAACATACCAACAAACCAACAAACCAACAAATCAACAAACCAACAAGCTAACAAACCAAAAAACCAACAAACCAACAAACAAACAAACTAACAAACCAACAAACCAACAAACCAACAAACCAACAAACCAACAAACCAACAAACCAACAAACCAACAAACCAACAAACCAACAAACCAACAAACCAACAAGCCAAAAAACCAACAAGCCAACAAACCAACAAACCAACAAACCAACAAACCAACAAACCAACAAACCAACAAAAGAACAAGCCAATAAACCAACAAAACAACAAACCAACCACCCAACAAACCAACAAACCAACAAACCAACAAACCAACAAACCAACAACCCAACAAACCAACAACCCAACAAACCAACAAACCAAAAAACCAAAAAACCAACAAACCAACAAACCAACAAACCAACAAACCAACAAACTAACAAACCAACAAACCAACAAACCAACAAACCAACAAACAAACAAACCAACAAACCAACAAACCAACAAACCAACAAACCAACAAACCAACAAACCAACAAACCAACAAACCAACAAACCAACAAACCAACAAACCAACAAACCAACAAACCAACAAACCAACAAACCAACAAACCAACAAACCAACAAACCAAAAAACCAACAAACCAACAAACCAACAAACCAACAAACCAACAAACCAACGAACGAACAAACCAACAAACGAACATAGCAACAAACCAACAAACCAACAACCAACAAACCAACAATCCAACAAACCAACAAATCAACAAATCAAAAAACCAACAAACCAACAAACCAAAAAACGAACAAACCAACAAACCAACAAACCGAAAAACCAACAAACCAACAAACCAACAAACCACCAAACCAACAACCCAACAAACCAACAAACAAACAAACAAACAAACCAACAAACCAACAAACCAACAAACCAACAAACCAACAAACCAACAAACCAACAAACCAACAAACTAACAAATCAACAAACAAACAAACCAAAAAACCAACAAACCAACAAACCAACAAACCAACAAACCAACAAACCAACAAACCAACAAACCAACAAACCAACAAACCAACAAACAACAAACCAACAAACCAACAAACCATCAAACAAACAAACCAACAAACCAACAAACCAACAAACCAAAAACCAACAAACCATCAAACAAACAAACTAACAAATCAACAAACAAACAAACCAAAAAACCAACAAACCAACAAACCAACAAACCAACAAACCAACAAACCAACAAACCAACAAACCAACAAACAACAAACCAACAAACCAACAAACCATCAAACAAACAAACCAACAAACCAACAAACCAACAAACCAGCAAACCAAAAACCAACAAACCATCAAACAAACAAACCAACAAACCAACAAACGAACAAACCAACAAACCAACAAACCAACAAACCAACAAACCAACAAACCAACAAACCAACAAACTAACAAACAGACAAACCAACAAACCAACAAACCAACAAACAAGCAAACCAACAAACCAACAAACCAAGAAAGGAATAAACCAAGAAACCAACAAACCAACAAACCAACAAACCAACTAACGAACAAACCAACATACCAACAAACCAACAAAACAATAAACCAACAAACCAACAAACTAACAAACCAACAAACCAACAAACCAACAAACCAACAAACCAACAAACCAACAAACCAACAAGCTAACAAACCAACAAACCAACAAATCAACAAACCAACAAACCAACAAACCAACAAACCAACAAACCAACAAACCAACAAACCAACAAACCAACAAACCAACAAACCAAAAACCCAACAAGCCAATAAACCAACAAACCAACAAACCAACAAACCAACAAACCAACAAAAGAACAAGCCAACAAACCAACAAACCAACAAACCAACAACCCAAGAAACCAACAAACCAACAAACCAACAAACCAACAAACCACCAAACCAACAAACCAACAAACCAAAAAACCAACAAACCAACAAACCAACAAACCAACAAACCAACAAACCAACAAACCAACAAACCAACAAACTAACAAACCAGCAAACCAACAAACAAACAAACCAACAAACCAACAAACCAACAAACCAACAAACCAACAAACCAACAAACCAACAAACCAACAAACCAACAAACCAACAAACCAACAAACCAACAAACCAACAAACCAACAAACCAACAAACCGACAAACGAACAAGCCAACAAACCAACAAACCAATAAACCAACAAACCAACAAACCAACAAACCAACAAAACAACAAACGAACAAACCAACAAACCAACAAACCAACAAATCAACAAACCAACAAATCAACAAACCAACAAACCAACAAACCAACAAACCAACAAACCAACAAACCAACAAACTAACAAACCAACAAACCAACAAACCAACAAACCAAAAAACCAACAAACCAACAAAAGAACAAGCCAATAAACCAACAAAACAACAAACCAACAACCCAACAAACCAACAAACCAACAAACCAACAATCCAACAAACCAACAACCCAACAAACCAACAAACCAACAAACTAAAAAACCAAAAAACCAACAAACCAACAAACCAACAAACCAACAAACCAACAAACCAACAAACCAACATACCAACAAACCAACCAAACAATAAACCAACAAACCAACAAACTAACAAACCAACAAATCAACAAACCAACAAACCAACAAACCAACAAACCAACAAATCAACAAACCAACAAGCTAACAAACCAAAAAACCAACAAACCAACAAACAAACAAACTAACAAACCAACAAACCAACAAACCAACAAACCAACAAACCAACAAACCAACAAACCAAAAAACCAACAAACCAACAAACCAACAAACCAACAAGCCAAAAAACCAACAAGCCAACAAACCAACAAACCAACAAACCAACAAACCAACAAACCAACAAACCAACAAACCAACAAACCAAAAAACCAACAAACCAACAAAAGAACAAGCCAATAAACCAACAAAACAACAAACCAACCACCCAACAAACCAACAAACTAACAAACCAACAAACCAACAAACCAACAACCCAACAAACAAACAACCCAACAAACCAACAAACCAAAAAACCAAAAAACCAAAAAACCAACAAACCAACAAACCAACAAACCAACAAACCAACAAACCAACAAACCAACAAACTAACAAACCAACAAACCAACAAACCAACAAACCAACAAACCAACAAACAAACAAACCAACAAACCAACAAACCAACAAACCAACAAACCAACAAACCAACAAACCAACAAACCAACAAACCAACAAACCAACAAACCAACAAACCAACAAACCAACAAACCAACAAACCAACAAACCAACAAACCAACAAACCAACGAACGAACAAACCAACAAACGAACATAGCAACAAACCAACAAACCAACAACCAACAAACCAACAATCCAACAAACCAACAAATCAACAAATCAAAAAACCAACAAACCAACAAACCAGAAAACAAACAAACCAACAAACCAACAAACCGAAAAACCAACAAACCAACAAACCAACAAACCACCAAACCAACAACCCAACAAACCAACAAACAAACAAACAAACAAACCAACAAACCAACAAACCAACAAACCAACAAACCAACAAACCAACAAACCAACAAACCAACAAACCAACAAACTAACAAACCAAAAAACCAACAAACCAACAAACCAACAAACCAACAAACCAACAAACCAACAAACCAACAAACCAACAAACCAACAAACAACAAACCAACAAACCAACAAACCATCAAACAAACAAACCAACAAACCAACAAACCAACAAACCAAAAACCAACAAACCATCAAACAAACAAACCAACAAACCAACAAACCAACAAACCAACAAACCAACAAACAAACAAACCAACAAACTAACAAATCAACAAGCAAACAAACCAAAAAACCAACAAACCAACAAACCAACAAACCAACAAACCAACAAACCAACAAACCAACAAACAACAAACCAACAAACCAACAAACCATCAAACAAACAAACCAACAAACCAACAAACCAACAAACCAACAAACCAAAAACCAACAAACCATCAAACAAACAAACCAACAAACCAACAAACGAACAAACCAACAAACGAACATAGCAACAAACCAACAAACCAACAACCAACAAACCAACAATCCAACAAACCAACAAATCAACAAATCAAAAAACCAACAAACCAACAAACCAAAAAACGAACAAACCAACAAACCAACAAACCGAAAAACCAACAAACCAACAAACCAACAAACCACCAAACCAACAACCCAACAAACCAACAAACAAACAAACAAACAAACCAACAAACCAACAAACCAACAAACCAACAAACCAACAAACCAACAAACCAACAAACCAACAAACTAACAAATCAACAAACAAACAAACCAAAAAACCAACAAACCAACAAACCAACAAACCAACAAACCAACAAACCAACAAACCAACAAACCAACAAACCAACAAACCAACAAACCAACAAACAACAAACCAACAAACCAACAAACCATCAAACAAACAAACCAACAAACCAACAAACCAACAAACCAAAAACCAACAAACCATCAAACAAACAAACTAACAAATCAACAAACAAACAAACCAAAAAACCAACAAACCAACAAACCAACAAACCAACAAACCAACAAACCAACAAACCAACAAACCAACAAACAACAAACCAACAAACCAACAAACCATCAAACAAACAAACCAACAAACCAACAAACCAACAAACCAGCAAACCAAAAACCAACAAACCATCAAACAAACAAACCAACAAACCAACAAACGAACAAACCAACAAACCAACAAACCAACAAACCAACAAACCAACAAACCAACAAACCAACAAACTAACAAACAGACAAACCAACAAACCAACAAACCAACAAACAAGCAAACCAACAAACCAACAAACCAAGAAAGGAATAAACCAAGAAACCAACAAACCAACAAACCAACAAACCAACTAACGAACAAACCAACATACCAACAAACCAACAAAACAATAAACCAACAAACCAACAAACTAACAAACCAACAAACCAACAAACCAACAAACCAACAAACCAACAAACCAACAAACCAACAAACCAACAAACCAAAAAACCAACAAACCAACAAACCAACAAACCAACAAACCAACAAACCAACGAACGAACAAACCAACAAACGAACATAGCAACAAACCAACAAACCAACAACCAACAAACCAACAATCCAACAAACCAACAAATCAACAAATCAAAAAACCAACAAACCAACAAACCAAAAAACGAACAAACCAACAAACCAACAAACCGAAAAACCAACAAACCAACAAACCAACAAACCACCAAACCAACAACCCAACAAACCAACAAACAAACAAACAAACAAACCAACAAACCAACAAACCAACAAACCAACAAACCAACAAACCAACAAACCAACAAACCAACAAACTAACAAATCAACAAACAAACAAACCAAAAAACCAACAAACCAACAAACCAACAAACCAACAAACCAACAAACCAACAAACCAACAAACCAACAAACCAACAAACCAACAAACAACAAACCAACAAACCAACAAACCATCAAACAAACAAACCAACAAACCAACAAACCAACAAACCAAAAACCAACAAACCATCAAACAAACAAACTAACAAATCAACAAACAAACAAACCAAAAAACCAACAAACCAACAAACCAACAAACCAACAAACCAACAAACCAACAAACCAACAAACCAACAAACAACAAACCAACAAACCAACAAACCATCAAACAAACAAACCAACAAACCAACAAACCAACAAACCAGCAAACCAAAAACCAACAAACCATCAAACAAACAAACCAACAAACCAACAAACGAACAAACCAACAAACCAACAAACCAACAAACCAACAAACCAACAAACCAACAAACCAACAAACTAACAAACAGACAAACCAACAAACCAACAAACCAACAAACAAGCAAACCAACAAACCAACAAACCAAGAAAGGAATAAACCAAGAAACCAACAAACCAACAAACCAACAAACCAACTAACGAACAAACCAACATACCAACAAACCAACAAAACAATAAACCAACAAACCAACAAACTAACAAACCAACAAACCAACAAACCAACAAACCAACAAACCAACAAACCAACAAACCAACAAGCTAACAAACCAACAAACCAACAAATCAACAAACCAACAAACCAACAAACCAACAAACCAACAAACCAACAAACCAACAAACCAACAAACCAACAAACCAACAAACCAAAAACCCAACAAGCCAATAAACCAACAAACCAACAAACCAACAAACCAACAAACCAACAAAAGAACAAGCCAACAAACCAACAAACCAACAAACCAACAACCCAAGAAACCAACAAACCAACAAACCAACAAACCAACAAACCACCAAACCAACAAACCAACAAACCAAAAAACCAACAAACCAACAAACCAACAAACCAACAAACCAACAAACCAACAAACCAACAAACCAACAAACTAACAAACCAGCAAACCAACAAACAAACAAACCAACAAACCAACAAACCAACAAACCAACAAACCAACAAACCAACAAACCAACAAACCAACAAACCAACAAACCAACAAACCAACAAACCAACAAACCAACAAACCAACAAACCAACAAACCAACAAACCGACAAACGAACAAGCCAACAAACCAACAAACCAATAAACCAACAAACCAACAAAACAACAAACGAACAAACCAACAAACCAACAAACCAACAAATCAACAAACCAACAAATCAACAAACCAACAAACCAACAAACCAACAAACCAACAAACCAACAAACCAACAAACTAACAAACCAACAAACCAACAAACCAACAAACCAAAAAACCAACAAACCAACAAAAGAACAAGCCAATAAACCAACAAAACAACAAACCAACAACCCAACAAACCAACAAACCAACAAACCAACAATCCAACAAACCAACAACCCAACAAACCAACAAACCAACAAACTAAAAAACCAAAAAACCAACAAACCAACAAACCAACAAACCAACAAACCAACAAACCAACAAACCAACATACCAACAAACCAACCAAACAATAAACCAACAAACCAACAAACTAACAAACCAACAAATCAACAAACCAACAAACCAACAAACCAACAAACCAACAAATCAACAAACCAACAAGCTAACAAACCAAAAAACCAACAAACCAACAAACAAACAAACTAACAAACCAACAAACCAACAAACCAACAAACCAACAAACCAACAAACCAACAAACCAAAAAACCAACAAACCAACAAACCAACAAACCAACAAGCCAAAAAACCAACAAGCCAACAAACCAACAAACCAACAAACCAACAAACCAACAAACCAACAAACCAACAAACCAACAAACCAAAAAACCAACAAACCAACAAAAGAACAAGCCAATAAACCAACAAAACAACAAACCAACCACCCAACAAACCAACAAACTAACAAACCAACAAACCAACAAACCAACAACCCAACAAACAAACAACCCAACAAACCAACAAACCAAAAAACCAAAAAACCAAAAAACCAACAAACCAACAAACCAACAAACCAACAAACCAACAAACCAACAAACCAACAAACTAACAAACCAACAAACCAACAAACCAACAAACCAACAAACCAACAAACAAACAAACCAACAAACCAACAAACCAACAAACCAACAAACCAACAAACCAACAAACCAACAAACCAACAAACCAACAAACCAACAAACCAACAAACCAACAAACCAACAAACCAACAAACCAACAAACCAACAAACCAACAAACCAACAAACCAACAAACCAACAAACCAACAAACCAACGAACGAACAAACCAACAAACGAACATAGCAACAAACCAACAAACCAACAACCAACAAACCAACAATCCAACAAACCAACAAATCAACAAATCAAAAAACCAACAAACCAACAAACCAGAAAACAAACAAACCAACAAACCAACAAACCGAAAAACCAACAAACCAACAAACCAACAAACCACCAAACCAACAACCCAACAAACCAACAAACAAACAAACAAACAAACCAACAAACCAACAAACCAACAAACCAACAAACCAACAAACCAACAAACCAACAAACCAACAAACCAACAAACTAACAAACCAAAAAACCAACAAACCAACAAACCAACAAACCAACAAACCAACAAACCAACAAACCAACAAACCAACAAACCAACAAACAACAAACCAACAAACCAACAAACCATCAAACAAACAAACCAACAAACCAACAAACCAACAAACCAAAAACCAACAAACCATCAAACAAACAAACCAACAAACCAACAAACCAACAAACCAACAAACCAACAAACAAACAAACCAACAAACTAACAAATCAACAAGCAAACAAACCAAAAAACCAACAAACCAACAAACCAACAAACCAACAAACCAACAAACCAACAAACCAACAAACAACAAACCAACAAACCAACAAACCATCAAACAAACAAACCAACAAACCAACAAACCAACAAACCAACAAACCAAAAACCAACAAACCATCAAACAAACAAACCAACAAACCAACAAACGAACAAACCAACAAACCAACAAACCAACAAACCAACAAACCAACAAAACAAACAACCAACAAACTAACAAACAGACAAACCAACAAACCAACAAACCAACAAACAAGCAAACCAACAAACCAACAAACCAAGAAAGGAATAAACCAAGAAACCAACAAACCAACAAACCAACAAACCAACTAACGAACAAACCAACATACCAACAAACCAACAAAACAATAAACCAACAAACCAACAAACTAACAAACCAACAAACCAACAAACCAACAAACCAACAAACCAACAAACCAACAAGCTAACAAACCAACAAACCAACAAATCAACAAACCAACAAACCAACAAACCAACAAACCAACAAACCAACAAACCAACAAACCAACAAACCAACAAACCAACAAACCAACAAACCAAAAACCCAACAAGCCAACAAACCAACAAACCAACAAACCAACAAACCAACAAACCAACAAACCAACAAAAGAACAAGCCAACAAACCAACAAACCAACAAACCAACAACCCAAGAAACCAACAAACCAACAAACCAACAAACCAACAAACCAACAAACCAACAAACCAACAAACCAACAAACCAACAAACCAACAAACCAAAAAACCAACAAACCAACAAACCAACAAACCAACAAACCAACAAACCAACAAACCAACAAACTAACAAACCAGCAAACCAACAAACCAACAAACAAACAAACCAACAAACCAACAAACCAACAAACCAACAAACCAACAAACCAACAAACCAACAAACCAACAAACCAACAAACCAACAAACCAACAAACCAACAAACCAACAAACCAACAAACCAACAAACCAACAAACCAACAAACCAACAAACCAACAAACCAACAAAACCAACAAACCTACAAACCAACAAACCAACAAACCAACAAACCAACGAACCAACAAACCAACAAAACAACAAACCAACATAGCAACAAACCAACAAACCAACAACCAACAAACCAACAATCCAACAAACCAACAAATCAAAAAACCAACAAACCAACAAACTAACAGACCAACAAACCAACAAACCAACAAACCAACAAACGAACAAACCAACAAACCAACAAACCAATAAACCAACAAACCAACAAACCAACAAACCAACAAACCAAAAAACCAAAAAACCAACAAACCAACAAACCAACAAACCAACAAACCAACAAACCAACAACCCAACAAACCAACAAACAAACAAACCAACAAACCAACAAACCAACAAACCAACAAACAAACAAACCAACAAACCAACAAACCAACAAACCAGCAAACCAACAAACCAACAAACCAACAAACCAACAAACCAACAAACCAACAAACCAACAAACCAACACACCAACAAACGAACAAGCCAACAAACCAACAAACCAATAAACCAACAAACCAACAAACCAACAAAACAACAAACCAACAAACCAACAAACCAACAAACCAACAAACCAACAAACCAACAAACCAACAAATCAACAAACCAACAAACCAACAAACGAACAAATCAAAAAACCAACAAACCAACAAACCAAAAAACAAACAAACCAACAAACCAACAAACCGAAAAACCAACAAACCAACAAACCAACAAACCACCAAACCAACAACCCAACAAACCAACAAACAAACAAACCAACAAACCAACAAACCAACAAACCAACAAACCAACAAACCAACAAACCAACAAACCAACAAACCAACAAACTAACAAACCAAAAAACCAACAAACCAACAAACCAACAAACCAACAAACCAACAAACCAACAAACCAACAAACCAACAAACCAACAAACAACAAACCAACAAACCAACAAACCATCAAACAAACAAACTAACAAACCAACAAACCAACAAACCAAAAACCAACAAACCATCAAATAAACAAACCAACAAACCAACAAACCAACAAACCAACAAACCAACAAACCAACAAACCAACAAACCAACAAACCAACAAACTAACAAATCAACAAGCAAACAAACCAAAAAACCAACAAACCAACAAACCAACAAACCAACAAACCAACAAACCAACAAACCAACAAACCAACAAACCAACAAACAACAAACCAACAAACCAACAAACCATCAAACAAACAAACCAACAAACCAACAAACCAACAAACCAACAAACCAAAAACCAACAAACCATCAAACAAACAAACCAACAAACCAACAAACGAACAAACCAACAAACCAACAAACCAACAAACCAACAAACCAACAAACCAACAAACTAACAAACAGACAAACCAACAAACCAACAAACCAACAAACAAGCAAACCAACAAACCAACAAACCAAGAAAGGAATAAACCAAGAAACCAACAAACCAACAAACCAACAAACCAACTAACGAACAAACCAACATACCAACAAACCAACAAAACAATAAACCAACAAACCAACAAACTAACAAACCAACAAACCAACAAACCAACAAACCAACAAACCAACAAACCAACAAACCAACAAGCTAACAAACCAACAAACCAACAAATCAACAAACCAACAAACCAACAAACCAACAAACCAACAAACCAACAAACCAACAAACCAACAAACCAACAAACCAACAAACCAACAAACCAACAAACCAAAAACCCAACAAGCCAACAAACCAACAAACCAACAAACCAACAAACCAACAAACCAACAAAAGAACAAGCCAACAAACCAACAAACCAACAAACCAACAACCCAAGAAACCAACAAACCAACAAACCAACAAACCAACAAACCAACAAACCAACAAACCAACAAACCAACAAACCAAAAAACCAACAAACCAACAAACCAACAAACCAACAAACCAACAAACCAAAAAACCAACAAACCAACAAACCAACAAACCAACAACCCAACAAACAAACAAACTAACAAACCAGCAAACCAACAAACCAACAAACAAACAAACCAACAAACCAACAAACCAACAAACCAACAAACCAACAAACCAACAAACCAACAAACCAACAAACCAACAAACCAACAAACCAACAAACCAACAAACCAACAAAACCAACAAACCTACAAACCAACAAACCAACAAACCAACAAACCAACGAACCAACAAACCAACAAAACAACAAACCAACATAGCAACAAACCAACAAACCAACAACCAACAAACCAACAATCCAACAAACCAACAAACCAACAAATCAAAAAACCAACAAACCAACAAACTAACAGACCAACAAACCAACAAACCAACAAACCAACAAACGCACAAACCAACAAACCAACAAACCAATAAACCAACAAACCAACAAACCAACAAACCAACAAACCAAAAAACCAAAAAACCAACAAACCAACAAACCAACAAACCAACAAACCAACAAACCAACAACCCAACAAACCAACAAACAAACAAACCAACAAACCAACAAACCAACAAACAGACAAACCAACAAACCAACAAACCAACAAACCAACAAACCAACAAACCAACAAACCAACAAACCAACAAACCAACAAACCAACAAACCAACAAACCAACAAACCAACACACCAACAAACGAACAAGCCAACAAACCAACAAACCAATAAACCAACAAACCAACAAACCAACAAAACAACAAACCAACAAACCAACAAACCAACAAACCAACAAACCAACAAACCAACAAACCAACAAATCAACAAACCAACAAACCAACAAACGAACAAACCAACAAACCAACAAACCAACAAACCAACAAACCAACAAACCAACAAACGAACAAACCAACAAACCAACAAACCAACAAACCAACAAACCAACAAACCAACAAACCAACTAACAAACAAACCAACATACCAACAAACCAACAAAACAATAAACCAACAAACCAACAAACTAACAAACCAACAAATCAACAAACCAACAAACCAACAAACCAACAAACCAACAAATCAACAAACCAACAAGCTAACAAACCAACAAACCAACAAACCAACAAACAAACAAACTAACAAACCAACAAACCAACAAACCAACAAACCAACAAACCAACAAACCAACAAACCAACAAACCAACAAACCAATAAACCAACAAACCAAAAAACCAACAAGCCAACAAACCAACAAACCAACAAACCAACAAACCAACAAACCAACAAACCAACAAACCAAAAAACCAACAAACCAACAAAAGAACAAGCCAATAAACCAACAAAACAACAAACCAACAACCCAACAAACCAACAAACCAACAAACCAACAAACCAACAAACCAACAAACCAACAACCCAACAAACCAACAAACCAAAAAACCAAAAAACCAACAAACCAACAAACCAACAAACCAACAAACCAACAAACTAACAAACCAACAAACCAACAAACTAACAAACCAACAAAACAACAAACCAACAAACCAACAAACAAACAAACCAACAAACCAACAAACCAACAAACCTACAAACCAACAAACCAACAAACCAACAAACCAACAAACCAACAAACCAACAAACCAACAAACCAACAAACCAACAAACCAACAAACCAACAAACCAATAAACCAACAAACCAACGAACGAACAAACCAACAAACGAACATAGCAACAAACCAACAAACCAACAACCAACAAACCAACAATCCAACAAACCAACAAATCAACAAATCAAAAAACCAACAAACCAACAAACTAACAAACCAACAAACCAACAAACCAACAAACCAACAAACCAACAAACCAATAAACCAACAAACCAACAAACCAACAAACCAAAAAACCAACAAACCAACAAACCAACAAACCAAAAAACGAACAAACCAACAAACCAAAAAACCAACAAACCAACAAACCAACAAACCAACAAACCAAAAAACCAACAAACCAACAAACCAACAAACCAACAAACCACCAAACCAACAACCATACAAACCAACAAACAAACAAACAAACAAACAAACAAACCAACAAACCAACAAACCAACAAACCAACAAACCAACAAACCAACAAACCAACAAACCAGCAAACCAACAACCCAACAAACCAACAAACCAACAAACCAACACACCAAAAAACCAACAAACCGACAAACGAACAAGCCAACAAACCAACAAACCAATAAACCTACAAACCAACAAAACAACAAACGAACAAACCAACAAACCAACAAACCAACAAATCAACAAACCAACAAACCAACAAACCAACAAACCAACAAACCAACAAACCAACAAACCAACAAACCAACAAACCAACAAACCAACAAACCAACAAACCAACAAACGAACAAACCAACAAACCAACAAACCAACAAACAAACAAACCAACAAACCAACAAACCAACTAACAAACAAACCAACATACCAACAAACCAACAAAACAATAAACCAACAAACCAACAAACTAACAAACCAACAAATCAACAAACCAACAAACCAACAAACCAACAAACCAACAAATCAACAAACCAACAAGCTAACAAACCAACAAACCAACAAACCAACAAACAAACAAACTAACAAACCAACAAACCAACAAACCAACAAACCAACAAACGAACAAACCAACAAACCAACAAACCAACAAACCAACAAACCAATAAACCAACAAACCAAAAAACCAACAAGCCAACAAACCAACAAACCAACAAACCAACAAACCAACAAACCAACAAACCAACAAACCAAAAAACCAACAAACCAACAAAAGAACAAGCCAATTAACCAACAAAACAACAAACCAACAACCCAACAAACCAACAAACCAACAAACCAACAAACCAACAAACCAACAAACCAACAACCCAACAAACCAACAAACCAAAAAACCAAAAAACCAACAAACCAACAAACCAACAAACCAACAAACTAACAAACCAACAAACCAACAAACTAACAAACCAACAAAACAACAAACCAACAAACCAACAAACCAACAAACAAACAAACCAACAAACCAACAAACCAACAAACCTACAAACCAACAAACCAACAAACCAACAAACCAACAAACCAACAAACCAACAAACCAACAAACCAACAAACCAACAAACCAACAAACCAACAAACCAACGAACGAACAAACCAACAAACGAACATAGCAACAAACCAACAAACCAACAACCAACAAACCAACAATCCAACAAACCAACAAATCAACAAATCAAAAAACCAACAAACCAACAAACTAACAAACCAACAAACCAACAAACCAACAAACCAACAAACCAACAAACTAATAAACCAACAAACCAACAAACCAACAAACCAACAAACCAAAAAACCAACAAACCAACAAACCAACAAACCAAAAAACGAACAAACCAACAAACCAAAAAACCAACAAACCAACAAACCAACAAACCAACAAACCAAAAAACCAACAAACCAACAAACCAACAAACCAACAAACCACCAAACCAACAACCATACAAACCAACAAACAAACAAACAAACAAACAAACAAACCAACAAACCAACAAACCAACAAACCAACAAACCAACAAACCAACAAACCAACAAACCAGCAAACCAACAACCCAACAAACCAAGAAACCAACAAACCAACACACCAAAAAACCAACAAACCGACAAACGAACAAGCCAACAAACCAACAAACCAATAAACCTACAAACCAACAAAACAACAAACGAACAAACCAACAAACCAACAAACCAACAAATCAACAAACCAACAAACCAACAAACCAACAAACCAACAAACCAACAAACCAACAAACCAACAAACCAACAAACCAACAAACCAACAAACCAACAAACCAACAAACGAACAAACCAACAAACCAACAAACCAACAAACCAACAAACCAACAAACCAACAAACCAACAAACCAACAAACCAACAAACCAACAAACCAACAAACCAACAAACCAACAAACAAACAAACCAACAAACCAACAAACCAACAAACCAAGAAACGAACAAACCAACAAACTAACAAACCAATAAACCAACAAACAAACAAACCAACAAACCAACATACCAACAAACCAACAAAACAATAAACCAACAAACCAACAAACTAACAAACCAACAAACCAACAAACCAACAAACCAACAAACCAACAAATCAATAAACCAACAAGCTAACAAACCAACAAATCAACAAGCCAACAAACCAACAAACCAACAAACCAACAAACCAACAAACCAACAAACCAACAAACCAACAAACCAAAAAACCAACAAGCCAACAAACCAACAAACTAACAAAAGAACAAGCCAACAAACCAACAAACCAACAACCCAACAAACCAACAAACCAACAAACCAACAAACCAACAAACCAACAAACCAACAAACCAACAAACCAACAAACCAACAAACCAACAAACCAAAAAACCAACAAACCAACAAACCAACAAACCAACAAACCAACAAACCAACAAACCAACAAACCAACAAACCAACAAACCAAAAAACCAATAAACCAACAAACCAACAAACCAACAAACCAACAAACCAATAAACTAACAAACCAACAAACCAACAAACCAACAAACCAACAAACCAACAAACCAACAAACCAACAAACCAACAAACCAACAAACCAACAAACCAAAAAACCAACAAACCAACAAAAGAACAAGCCAATAAGCCAACAAAACAACAAACCAACAAACCAACAAACCAACAAACCAACAAACCAACAAACCAACAAACCAACAAACCAACAAACCAACAACCCAACAAACCAACAAACCAAAAAACCAAAAAACCAACAAACCAACAAACCAACAAACCAACAAACCAACAAACTAACAAACCAACAAACCAACAAACCAACAAACCAACAAACAAACAAACCAACAAACCAATAAACCAACAAACCAACAAACCAACAAACCAACAAACCAACAAACCAACAAACCAACAAACCAACAAACCAACAAACCAACAAAACAACAAACCAACAAACCAACGAACGAACAAACCAACAAACGAACATAGCAACAAACCAACAAACCAACAACCAACAAACCAACAATCCAACAAACCAACAAATCAACAAATCAAAAAACCAACAAACCAACAAACTAACAAACCAACAAACCAACAAACCAACAAACCAACAAACCAACAAACCAACAAACCAACAAACCAACAAACCAATAAACCAACAAACCAACAAACCAACAAACCAACAAACCAACAAACCAACAAACCAACAAACCAACAAACCAAAAAACCAACAAACCAACAAACCAACAAACCAAAAAACCAACAAACCAACAAACTAGAAAACCAACAAACCAACAAACCAACAAACCAAAAAACCAACAAACCAACAAACCAACAAACCAACAAACCACCAAACCAACAACCCAACAAACCAACAAACAAACAAACAAACAAACCAACAAACCAACAAACCAACAAACCAACAAACCAACAAACCAACATACCAACAAACCAACAAAACAATAAACCAACAAACCAACAAACTAACAAACCAACAAACCAACAAACCAACAAACCAACAAACCAACAAACCAACAAACCAACAAACCAACAAACCAACAAATCAATAAACCAACAAGCTAACAAACCAACAAACCAACAAACCAACAAAACAACAAACCAACAAACCAACAAACCAACAAACCAACAAACCAACAAACCAACAAACCAACAAACCAAAAAACCAACAAGCCAACAAACCAACAAACCAACAAAAGAACAAACCAACAAACCAACAAACCAACAACCCAACAAACCAACAAACCAACAAACCAACAAACCAACAAACCAACAAACCAACAAACCAACAAACCAACAAACCAAAAAACCAACAAACCAACAAACCAACAAACCAACAAGCCAACAAACCAACAAACCAACAAACCAACAAACCAATCAACCAACAAACCAACAAACCAACAAACCAACAAACCAACAAACTAACAAACCAACAAACCAACAAACCAACAAACCAACAAACCAACAAACCAACAAACCAACAAACCGACAAACCAACAAACCAACAAACCAAAAAACCAACAAACCAACAAACCAACAAACCAACAAACCAACAAACCAACAAACCAACAAACCAACAAACCAACAAACCAACAAACCAACAAACCAACAAACCAACAAACCAACAAACCAACAAACCAACAAACCAACAAACCAACAAACCAACAAACCAACAAACCAACAAACCAACGAACCAACAAACCAACAAACCAACAAACCAACATAGCAACAAACCAACAAACCAACAACCAACAAACCAACAATCCAACAAACCAACAAACCAACAAATGAAAAAACCAACAAACCAACAAACTAATAAACCAACAAACCAACAAACCAACAAACCAACAAACCAACAAACCACCAAACCAATAAACCAACAAACCAACAAACCAACAAACCAACAAACGGACAAGCCAACAAACCAACAAACCAATAAATCAACAAACCAACAAACCAACAAACCAACAAACCAACAAACCAACAAACCAACAAACCAACAAACCAACAAACCAACAAACCAACAAACCAACAAACCAACAAACCAACAAACCAAAAAACCAACAAACCAACAAACCAACAAACCAACAAACCAACAAACCAACAAACCAACAAACCAACAAACCAATAAACCAACAAACCAACAAACCAACAAACCAACAAACCAACAAACTAACAAACCAACAAATCAACAAACCAACAAACCAACAAACCAACAAACCAACAAACCAACAAACCAACAAACCAACAAACCAACAAACCAACAAACCAACAAACCAACAAACCAACAAACCAACAAACCAACAAACCAACAAACCAACAAACCAACAAACCAACAAACCAACAAACCAACAAACCAACAAACCAACAAACCAAGAAACGAACAAACCAACAAACCAACAAACCAATAAACCAACAAACAAACAAACCAACAAACCAACATACCAACAAACCAACAAAACAATAAACCAAAAAACCAACAAACTAACAAACCAACAAACCAACAAACCAACAAACCAACAAACCAACAAACCAACAAACCAACAAATCAATAAACCAACAAGCTAACAAACCACCAAACCAACAAACCAACAAACAAACAAACCAACAAACCAACAAACCAACAAACCAACAAACCAACAAACCAACAAACCAAAAAACCAACAAGCCAACAAACCAACAAACCAACAAAAGAACAAACCAACAAACCAACAAACCAACAACCCAACAAACCAACAAACCAACAAACCAACAAACCAACAAACCAACAAACCAACAAACCAACAAACCAACAAACCAACAAACCAACAAACCAACAAACCAAAAAACCAACAAACCAACAAACCAACAAACCAACAAACCAACAAACCAACAAACCACAAACCAATAAACCAACAAACCAACAAACCAACAAACCAACAAACTAACAAACCAACAAACCAACAAACCAACAAACCAACAAACCAACAAACCAACAAACCAACAAACCAACAAACCAACAAACCAACAAACCAACAAACCAACAAACCAACAAACCAACAAACCAACAAACCAACAAACCAACAAACCAACAAACCAACAAACCAACAAACCAACAAACCAACAAACCAACAAACCAAGAAACCAACAAACCAACGAACCAACAAACCAACAAACCAACAAACCAACATAGCAACAAACCAACAAACCAACAACCAACAAACCAACAATCCAACAAACCAACAAACCAACAAATCAAAAAACCAACAAACCAACAAACTAATAAACCAACAAACCAACAAACCAACAAACCAACAAACCAACAAACCAACAAACCAATAAACCAACAAACCAACAAACCAACAAACCAACAAACGGACAAGCCAACAAACCAACAAACCAATAAACCAACAAACCAACAAACCAACAAACCAACAAACCAACAAACCAACAAACCAACAAACCAACAACCCAACAAACCAATTAACCAAAAAACCAACAAACCAACAAACCAACAAACCAACAAACCAACAAACCAACAAACCAAAAAACCAAAAAACCAACAAACCAACAAACCAACAAACCAACAAACCAACAAACCAACAACCCAACAAACCAACAAACAAACAAACCAACAAACCAACAAACCAACAAACCAACAAACCAACAAACCAACAAACCAACAAACCAACAAACCAACAAACCAACAAACCAACAAACCAACAAACCAACAAACCAACAAACCAACAAACCAACAAACCAACAAACCAACACACCAAAAAACCAACAAATCAACAAACCAACAAACCAACAAACCAACAAACCAACAAACCAACAAATCAACAAACCAACAAACCAACAAACCAACAAACCAACAAACCAACAAACCAACAAACCAACAAACCAACAAACCAACAACCAACAAACCAACAAACCAACAAACCAACAAATCAAAAAACCAACAAACCAACAAACTAACAAACCAACAAACCAACAAACCAATAAACCAACAAACCAATAAACCAACAAACCAACAAACCAACAAACCAACAAACCAACAAACCAACAAACCAACAAACCAACAAACCAACAAACCAACAAACCAACAAACCAACAAACCAACAAACCAACAAAACAACAACCCAACAAACCAACAAACAAACAAACTAACAAACCAACAAACCAACAAACCAACAAACCAACAAACTAACAAACCAACAAACCGCAAACCAACAAATCAACAAACCAACACACCAACAAACCAACAAACGAACAAGCGAACAAACCAACAAACCAATAAACCAACAAACCAACAAAACAACAAACCAACAAACCAACATACCAACACACCAACAAATCAACAAACCAACAAACCAACAAACCAACAAACCACAAACCAACAAACCAAGAAACCAACAAACCAACAAACCAACAAACCAACAAACCAACAAACCAACAAACCAACAAACCAACAAACCAACAAACCAACAAACCAACAAACCAACAAACCAACAAACCAACAAACCAACAAACCAACAAACCAACAAACCAACAAACCAACAAACCAACAAACCAACAAACCAACAAACCAACAAACCAACAAACCAACAAACCAACAAACCAACAAACCAACAAATCAACAAACCAACAAACCAACAAACCAACAAACCAACAAACCAACAAACCAACAAACCAACAAACCACAAACCAACAAACCAACAAACTAACAAACCAACAAACCAACAAACCATCAAACCAACAAACCAAAAAACCAACAAACCAACAAACCAACAAACTAACAAACCAACAAACCAACAAACCAACAAACCAACAAACCAACAAACCAACAAACCAACAAACCAACAAACCAACAAACCAACAAACCAAAAAACCAACAAGCCAACAAACCAACAAACCAACAAACCAATAAAAGAACAAACCAACAAACCAACAAACCAACAAACCAACAACCCAACAAACTAACAAACAAACAAACCAACAAACCAACAAACCAACAAACCAACAAACCAACAAACCAACAAACCAACAAACCAACAAACCAACAAACCAACAAACCAACAAACCAACACACCAACAAACCAACAAACCGACAAACGAACAAGACAACAAACCAACAAACCAATAAACCAACAAACCAACAAAACAACAAACCAACAAATCAACAAACCAACAAACCAACAAACCAACAAACCAACAAATCAACAAACCAACAAACCAACAAACCAACAAACCAACAAACCAACAAACCAACAAACCAACAAACCAACAAACCGACAAACCAACAAACCAACAAACCAACAAACCAGCAAACCAACAACCAACAAACCAACAATCCAACAAACCAACAAACCAACAAATCAAAAAACCAACAAACCAACAAACTAACAAACCAACAAACCAACAAACCAATAAACCAACAAACCAATAAACCAACAAACCAACAAACCAACAAACCAACAAACCAACAAACCAAGAAACCAACAAACCAACAAACCAACAAACCAACAAACCAACAAACCAACAAACCAACAAACCAACAAACCAACAACCCAACAAACCAACAAACAAACAAACTAACAAACCAACAAACCAACAAACCAACAAACCAACAAACCAACAAACTAACAAACCAACAAACCGCAAACCAACAAACCAACAAACCAACACACCAACAAACCAAAAAACGAACAAGCGAACAAACCAACAAACCAATAAACCAACAAACAAACAAAACAACAAACCAACAAACCAACAAACCAACACACCAACAAATCAACAAACCAACAAACCAACAAACCAACAAACCACAAACCAACAAACCAAGAAACCAACAAACCAACAAACCAACAAACCAACAAACCAACAAACCAACAAACCAACAAACCAACAAACCAACAAACCAACAAACCAACAAACCAACAAACCAACAAACCAACAAACCAACAAACCAACAAACCAACAAACCAACAAACCAACAAACCAACAAACCAACAAACCCAAAAACCAACAAATCAACAAACCAACAAACCAACAAACCAACAAACCAACAAACCAACAAACCAACAAACCAACAAACCAACAAACCACAAACCAACAAACCAACAAACTAACAAACCAACAAACCAACAAACCATCAAACCAACAAACCAAAAAACCAACAAACCAACAAACCAACAAACTAACAAACCAACAAACCAACAAACCAACAAACCAACAAACCAACAAACCAACAAACCAACAAACCAACAAACCAAAAAACCAATTAACCAAAAAACCAACAAGCCAACAAACCAACAAACCAACAAACCAACAAACCAACAAACCAACAACCCAACAAACCAACAAACAAACAAACTAACAAACCAAGAAACCAACAAACCAACAAACCAACAAACCAACAAACTAACAAACCAACAAACCGCAAACCAACAAACCAACAAACCAACACACCAACAAACCAAAAAACGAACAAGCGAACAAACCAACAAACCAATAAACCAACAAACCAACAAAAAAAAAAAACCAACAAACCAACAAACCAACACACCAACAAATCAACAAACCAACAAACCAACAAACCAACAAACCACAAACCAACAAACCAAGAAACCAACAAACCAACAAACCAACAAACCAACAAACCAACAAACCAACAAACCAACAAACCAACAAACCAACAAACCAACAAACCAACAAACCAACAAACCAACAAACCAACAAACCAACAAACCAACAAACCAACAAACCAACAAACCAACAAACCAACAAACCAACAAACCAACAAACCCAAAAACCAACAAATCAACAAACCAACAAACCAACAAACCAACAAACCAACAAACCAACAAACCAACAAACCACAAACCAACAAACCAACAAACTAACAAACCAACAAACCAACAAACCATCAAACCAACAAACCAAAAAACCAACAAACCAACAAACCAACAAACTAACAAACCAACAAACCAACAAACCAACAAACCAACAAACCAACAAACCAACAAACCAACAAACCAACAAACCAACAAACCAAAAAACCAACAAGCCAACAAACCAACAAACCAACAAACCAATAAAAGAACAAGCCAACAAACCAACAAACCAACAAACAAACAAACCAACAAACCAACAAACTAAAAAACCAACAAACCAACAAACCAACAAACCAACAAACCAACAAACCAACAAACCAACAAACCAACAAACTAACAAACCAACAAACCAACAAACCAACAAACCAACAAACCAACAAACCAACAAACCAACAAACCAACAAACCAATAGACCAACAAACCAACAAACCAACAAACCAACAAACCAACAAACCAACAAACCAACAAACCAACAAACCAACAAACCAACAAACCAACAAACCAACAAACCAACGAACCAACAAACCAACAAACCAACAAACCAACATAGCAACAAACCAACAAACCAACAACCAACAAACCAACAATCCAACAAACCAACAAATCAAAAAACCAACAAACCAACAAACTAACAAACCAACAAACCAACAAACCAACAAACCAACAAACCAACAAACCAACAAACCAACAAACCAACAAACCAACAAACCAACAAACCAACAAACCAACAAACCAACAAACCACAGACCAACAAACGGACAAGCCAACAAACCAACAAACCAATAAACCAACAAACCAACAAACCAACAAACCAACAAACCAACAAACCAACAACCCAACAAACCAATTAACCAACAAACCAACAAACCAACAAACCAACAAACCAACAAACCAACAAACCAACAAACCAAAAAACCAAAAAACCAACAAACCAACAAACCAACAAACCAACAAGCCAACAAACCAACAAACCAACAACCCAACAAACCAACAAACAAACAAACCAACAAACCAACAAACCAACAAACCAACAAACCAACAAACCAACAAACCAACAAACCAACAAACCAACAAACCAACAAACCAACAAACCAACGAACCAACAAACCAACAAACCAACACACCAACAAACCAACAAACCGACAAACGAACAAGCCAACAAACCAACAAACCAATAAACCAACAAACCAACAAAACAACAAACCAACAAAACAACAAACCAACAAACCAACAAACCAACAAACCAACAAATCAACAAACCAACAAACCAACAAACCAACAAATCAACAAACCAACAAACCAACAAACCAACAAACCAACAAACCAACAAACCAACAACCAACAACCAACAAACCAACAATCCAACAAACCAACAAACCAACAAATCAAAAAACCAACAAACCAACAAACTAACAAACCAACAAACCAACAAACCAACAAACCAACAAACCAATAAACCAACAAACCAACAAACCAACAAACCAACAAACCAACAAACCAACAAACCAACAAACCAACAAACCAACAAACCAACAAACCAACAAACCAACAAACCAACAAACCAACAAACCAACAAACCAACAAACCAACAAACCAACAAACCAACAAACCAACAAACCAACAAACCAACAAACCAACAAACCAACAAACCAACAAACCAACAACCCAACAAACCAACAAACAAACAAACTAACAAACCAACAAACCAACAAACCAACAAACCAACAAACCAACAAACTAACAAACCAACAAACCGCAAACCAACAAACCAACAAACCAACACACCAACAAACCAACAAACGAACAAGCGAACAAACCAACAAACCAATAAACCAACAAACCAACAAAACAACAAACCAACAAACCAACAAACCAACACATCAACAAATCAACAAACCAACAAACCAACAAACCAACAAACCACAAACCAGCAAACCAACAAACCAACAAACCAACAAACCAACAAACCAACAAACCAACAAACCAACAAACCTACAAACCAACAAACCAACAAACCAACAAACCAACAAACCAACAAACCAACAAACCAACAAACCAACAAACCAACAAACCAACAAACCAACAAACCAACAAACCAACAAACCAACAAACCAACAAACCAACAAACCAACAAACCAACAAACCAACAAACCAACAAACCAACAATCCAACAAACCAACAAATCAACAAACCAACAAACCAACAAACCAACAAATCAACAAACCAACAAACCAACAAACCAACAAACCAACAAACCAACAAACTAACAAACCAACAAACCAACAAACCATCAAACCAACAAACCAAAAAACCAACAAACCAACAAACCAACAAACTAACAAACCAACAAACCAACAAACCAACAAACCAACAAACCAACAAACCAACAAACCAACAAACCAACAAACCAACAAACCAACAAACCAACAAACTAAAAAACCAACAAGCCAACAAACCAACAAACCAACAAACCAATAAAAGAACAAGCCAACAAACCAACAAACCAACAAACCAACAACCCAACAAACCAACAAACCAACAAACCAACAAACCAACAAACCAAAAAACCAACAAACCAACAAACCAACAAACCACAGACCAACAAACGGACAAGCCAACAAACCAACAAACCAATAAACCAACAAACCAACAAACCAACAAACCAACAAACCAACAAACCAACAACCCAACAAACCAATTAACCAACAAACCAACAAACCAACAAACCAACAAACCAACAAACCAACAAACCAACAAACCAACAAACCAAAAAACCAAAAAACCAACAAACCAACAAACCAACAAACCAACAAGCCAACAAACCAACAAACCAACAACCCAACAAACCAACAAACAAACAAACCAACAAACCAACAAACCAACAAACCAACAAACCAACAAACCAACAAACCAACAAACCAACAAACCAACAAACCAACAAACCAACAAACCAACGAACCAACAAACCAACAAACCAACACACCAACAAACCAACAAACCGACAAACGAACAAGCCAACAAACCAACAAACCAATAAACCAACAAACCAACAAAACAACAAACCAACAAAACAACAAACCAACAAACCAACAAACCAACAAACCAACAAATCAACAAACCAACAAACCAACAAACCAACAAATCAACAAACCAACAAACCAACAAACCAACAAACCAACAAACCAACAAACCAACAACCAACAACCAACAAACCAACAATCCAACAAACCAACAAACCAACAAATCAAAAAACCAACAAACCAACAAACTAACAAACCAACAAACCAACAAACCAACAAACCAACAAACCAATAAACCAACAAACCAACAAACCAACAAACCAACAAACCAACAAACCAACAAACCAACAAACCAACAAACCAACAAACCAACAAACCAACAAACCAACAAACCAACAAACCAACAAACCAACAAACCAACAAACCAACAAACCAACAAACCAACAAACCAACAAACCAACAAACCAACAAACCAACAAACCAACAAACCAACAACCCAACAAACCAACAAACAAACAAACTAACAAACCAACAAACCAACAAACCAACAAACCAACAAACCAACAAACTAACAAACCAACAAACCGCAAACCAACAAACCAACAAACCAACACACCAACAAACCAACAAACGAACAAACCAACACACCAACAAACCAACAAACGAACAAGCGAACAAACCAACAAACCAATAAACCAACAAACCAACAAAACAACAAACCAACAAACCAACAAACCAACAAACCAACAAACCAACAAACCAACAAACCAACAAACCAACAAACCAACAAACCAACAAACCAACAAACCAACAAACCAACAAACCAACAAACCAACAAACCAACAAACCAACAAACCAACAAACCAACAAACCAACAAACCAACAAACCAACAAACCAACAAACCGACAAACCAACAAACCAACAACCCAACAAACCAACAAACAAACAAACTAACAAACCAACAAACCAACAAACCAACAAACCAACAAACCAACAAACTAACAAACCAACAAACCGCAAACCAACAAACCAACAAACCAACACACCAACAAACCAACAAACGAACAAGCGAACAAACCAACAAACCAATAAACCAACAAACCAACAAAACAACAAACCAACAAACCAACAAACCAACACATCAACAAATCAACAAACCAACAAACCAACAAACCAACAAACCACAAACCAACAAACCAACAAACCAACAAACCAACAAACCAACAAACCAACAAACCAACAAACCAACAAACCTACAAACCAACAAACCAACAAACCAACAAACCAACAAACCAACAAACCAACAAACCAACAAACCAACAAACCAACAAACCAACAAACCAACAAACCAACAAACCAACAAACCAACAAACCAACAAACCAACAAACCAACAAACCAACAAACCAACAAACCAACAATCCAACAAACCAACAAATCAACAAACCAACAAACCAACAAACCAACAAATCAACAAACCAACAAACCAACAAACCAACAAACCAACAAACCAACAAACTAACAAACCAACAAACCAACAAACCACCAAACCAACAAACCAAAAAACCAACAAACCAACAAACCAACAAACTAACAAACCAACAAACCAACAAACCAACAAACCAACAAACCAACAAACCAACAAACCAACAAACCAACAAACCAACAAACCAACAAACCAACAAACTAAAAAACCAACAAGCCAACAAACCAACAAACCAACAAACCAATAAAAGAACAAGCCAACAAACCAACAAACCAACAAACCAACAACCCAACAAACCAACAAACCAACAAACCAACAAACCAACAAACCAAAAAACCAACAAACCAACAAACCAACAAACCAACAAACCAACAAACCAACAAACTAACAAACCAACAAACCAACAAACCAACAAACCAACAAACCAACAAACCAACAAACCAACAAACCAACAAACCAACAAACCAACAAACCAACAAACAAACAAACGAACAAACCAACAAACCAACAAATCAACAAACCAACATAGCAAAAAAAGAACATAGCAACAAAAGAACAAGCCAACAAACCAAAAAACCAACAAACCAACAACCCAACAACCCAACAAACCAACAAACCAACAAACCAACAAACCAACAAACTAACAAACCAACAAACCAACAAATCAACAAACCAACAAACCAACAACCCAACAAACCAACAAACATACAAACCAACAAACCAACAAACCAACAAACCAACAAACCAACAAACCAACAAACCAACAAACCAACAAACCAACAAACCAACAAACCAACAAACCAACAAACCAACAAACCAACAAACCAACACACCAACAAACCAACAAACCGACAAACGAACAAGCCAACAAACCAACAAACCAATAAACCAACAAACCAACAAACCAACAAACCAACAAACCAACAAATCAAAAAACCAACAAACCAACAAACTAACAAACCAACAAACCAACAAACCAACAAACCAACAACCAACAAACCGACAATCCAACAAACCAACAAACCAACAAATCAAAAAACCAACAAACCAACAAACTAACAAACCAACAAACCAACAAACCAACAAACCAACAAACCAATAAACCAACAAACCAACAAACCAACAAACCAACAAACCAACAAACCAACAAACCAACAAACCAACAAACCAACAAACCAACAAACCAACAAACCAACAAACCAACAAACCAACAAACCAACAAACCAACAAACCAACAAACCATCAAACCAACAAACCAACAACCCAACAAACCAACAAACAAACAAACTAACAAACCAACAAACCAACAAACCAACAAACCAACAAACCAACAAACCAACAAACTAACAAACCAACAAACCGCAAACCAACAAACCAACAAACCAACACACCAACAAACCAACAAACGAACAAGCGAACAAACCAACAAACCAATAAATCAACAAACCAACAAAACAACAAACCAACAAACCAACAAACCAACACACCAACAAATCAACAAACCAACAAACCAACAAACCAACAAACCACAAACCAACAAACCAACAAACCAACAAACCAACAAACCAACAAACCAACAAACCAACAAACCAACAAACCAACAAACCAACAAACCAACAAACCAACAAACCAACAAACCAACAAACCAACAAACCAACAAACCAACAAACCAACAAACCAACAAACCAACAAACCAACAAACCAACAAACCAACAAACCAACAAACCAACAAACCAACAAACCAACAAACCAACAAACCAACAAACCAACAAACCAACAAACCAACAAACCAACAAACCAACAAACCAACAAACCAACAAATCAACAAACCAACAAACCAACAAACCAACAAACCAACAAACCAACAAACCAACAAACCAACAAACCAACAAACCAACAAACCAACAACCCAACAAACTAACAAACCAACAAACCAACAAACCATCAAACCAACAAACCAAAAAACCAACAAACCAACAAACCAACAAACCAACAAACTAACAAACCAACAAACCAACAAACCAACAAACCAACAAACCAACAAACCAACAAACCAACAAACCAACAAACCAACAAACTAACAAACCAAAAAACCAACAAGCCAACAAACCAACAAACCAATAAAAGAACAAGCCAACAAACCAACAAACCAACAAACCAACAACCCAACAAACCAACAAACCAACAAACCAACAAACCAACAACCCAACAAACCAACAAACCAACAAACCAACAAACCAACAAACTAACAAACCAACAAACCAACAAATCAACAAACCAACAAACCAACAACCCAACAAACCAACAAACATACAAACCAACAAACCAACAAACCAACAAACCAACAAACCAACAAACCAACAAACCAACAAACCAACAAACCAACAAACCAACAAACCAACAAACCAACAAACCAACAAACCAACAAACCAACACACCAACAAACCAACAAACCGACAAACGAACAAGCCAACAAACCAACAAACCAATAAACCAACAAACCAACAAACCAACAAACCAACAAACCAACAAACCAACAAATCAAAAAACCAACAAACCAACAAACTAACAAACCAACAAACCAACAAACCAACAAACCAACAAACCAACAACCAACAAACCGACAATCCAACAAACCAACAAACCAACAAATCAAAAAACCAACAAACCAACAAACTAACAAACCAACAAACCAACAAACCAACAAACCAACAAACCAATAAACCAACAAACCAACAAACCAACAAACCAACAAACCAACAAACCAACAAACCAACAAACCAACAAACCAACAAACCAACAAACCAACAAACCAACAAACCAACAAACCAACAAACCAACAAACCAACAAACCAACAAACCAACAAACCAACAAACCAACAACCCAACAAACCAACAAACAAACAAACTAACAAACCAACAAACCAACAAACCAACAAACCAACAAACCAACAAACCAACAAACTAACAAACCAACAAACCGCAAACCAACAAACCAACAAACCAACACACCAACAAACCAACAAACGAACAAGCGAACAAACCAACAAACCAATAAACCAACAAACCAACAAAACAACAAACCAACAAACCAACAAACCAACACACCAACAAATCAACAAACCAACAAACCAACAAACCAACAAACCACAAACCAACAAACCAACAAACCAACAAACCAACAAACCAACAAACCAACAAACCAACAAACCAACAAACCAACAAACCAACAAACCAACAAACCAACAAACCAACAAACCAACAAACCAACAAACCAACAAACCAACAAACCAACAAACCAACAAACCAACAAACCAACAAACCAACAAACCAACAAACCAACAAACCAACAAACCAACAAACCAACAAACCAACAAACCAACAAACCAACAAACCAACAAACCAACAAACCAACAAATCAACAAACCAACAAACCAACAAACCAACAAACCAACAAACCAACAAACCAACAAACCAACAAACCAACAAACCAACAAACCAACAACCCAACAAACTAACAAACCAACAAACCAACAAACCATCAAACCAACAAACCAAAAAACCAACAAACCAACAAACCAACAAACCAACAAACTAACAAACCAATAAACCAACAAACCAACAAACCAACAAACCAACAAACCAACAAACCAACAAACCAACAAACCAACAAACTAACAAACCAAAAAACCAACAAGCCAACAAACCAACAAACCAATAAAAGAACAAGCCAACAAACCAACAAACCAACAAACCAACAACCCAACAAACCAACAAACCAACAAACCAACAAACCAACAAACCAACAAACCAACAAACCAACAAACCAAAAAACCAACAAACCAACAAACCAACAAACCAACAAACCAACAAACCAACAAACTAACAAACCAACAAACCAACAGACCAACAAACCAACAAACCAACAAACCAACAAACCAACAAACCAACAAACGAACAAACCAACAAACCAACAAATCAACAAAGCAACATAGCAAAAAAGAACATAGCAACAAAAGAACAAGCCAACAAACCAAAAAACCAACAAACCAACAACCCAACAACCCAACAAACCAACAAACCAACAAACTAACAAACCAACAAACCAACAAATCAACAAACCAACAAACCAACATAGCAAAAAAAGAACATAGCAACAAAAGAACAAGCCAACAAACCAAAAAACCAACAAACCAACAACCCAACAAACCAACAACCCAACAACCCAACAAACCAACAAACCAACAAACCAACAAACCAACAAACCAACAAACCAACAAACCAACAAACTAACAAACCAACAACCCAACAAACCAACAACCCAACAACCCAACAAACCAACAAACCAACAAACCAACAAACCAACAAACTAACAAACCAACAAACCAACAAACCAACAAGCCAACAAACCAACAAACCAACAAACCAACAAACCAACAAACCAACAAACCAACAAACCAATAAACCAACAAACGAACAAACCAACAACCAACAAACCAACAATCCAACAAACCAACAAACCAACAAATCAAAAAACCAACAAACCAACAAACTAACAAACCAACAAAGCAACAAACCAACAAACCAACAAACCAACAAACCAACAAACCAACAAACCAACAAACCAACAAACCAACAAACCAACAAACGGACAAGCCAACAAACCAACAAACCAACAAACCAAGAAATGAACAAACCAACAAACTAACAAACCAACAAACAAACAAACCAACAAACCAACATACCAACAAACCAACAAAACAATAAACCAACAAACCAACAAAATAGCAAACCAACAAACCAACAAACCAACAAACCAACAAACCAACAAACCAACAAACCAGCAAACCAACAAACCAACAAATCAATAAACCAACAAAGCTAACAAACCAACAAACCAACAAACCAACAAACCAACAAACCAACAAACCAACAAACCAACAAACCAACAAACCAGCAAACCAACAAACCAACAAACCAACAAACCAACAAACCAACAAACCAACAAACCAACAAACCAACCAACCAACAAACCAACAAACCAACAAACCAAAAAAACCAACAAGCCAACAAGCCAACAAACCAACAAACCAACAAACCAACAAAAGAACAAGCCAACAAACAAACAAACCAACAAACCAACAAACCAACAACCCAACAAACCAACAAACCAACAAACCAACAAACGAACAAACCAAAAAACCAGCAAACCAACAAACCAACAAACCAACAAACCAACAAACCAACAAACCAACAAACCAACAAACCAACAAACCAACAAACCAACAAACTAACAAACCAACAAACCAACAAACCAACAAACCAACAAGCCAACAAACCAACAAACCAACAAACCAACAAACCAACAAACTAACAAACCAACAAACCAACAAACCAACAATCCAACAAAGCAACAAACCAACAAACCAACAAACCAACAAACCAACAAACCAACAAACCAACAAACCAACAACCAACAAACCAACAATCCAACAAACCAACAAACCAACAAACCAACAACCAACAAACCAACAAACTAACAAACCAACAAACCAACAAACCAACAAACCAACAAACCAACAAACCAACAAACCAACAAACCAAGAAACCAACAAACCAACAAACCGACAAACCAACAAACCAACAAACCAACAAACCAAAAAACCAACCAACCAACAAACCAACAAACCAACAAACCAACAAACCAACAAACCAACAAACCAACAAACCAACAAACCAACAAACCAACAAACCAACAAACCAACAAACCAACAAACCAACAAACCAACAAACCACAAACCAACAAACCAACAAACCAACAAACCAACAAGCCAACAAACCAACAAACCAACAAACCAACAAACCAACAAACCAACAAACCAACAAACCAACAAACCAACAAACCAACAAACCAACAAACCAACAAACCAACAAACCAACAAACCAACAAACCAACAAACCAACAAACCAACAAACCAACAAACCAAGAAACCAACAAACCAACAAACCAACAAACCAACAAACCAACAAACCAACAAATCAACAAACCAACAAACCAACAAACCAACAAACCAACAAACCAACAAACCAACAAACCAACAAACCAACAAACCAACAAACCAACAACCCAACAAACTAACAAACCAACAAACCAACAAACCATCAAACCAACAAACCAAAAAACCAACAAACCAACAAACCAACAAACCAACAAACTAACAAACCAACAAACCAACAAACCAACAAACCAACAAACCAACAAACCAACAAACCAACAAACCAACAAACCAACAAACTAACAAACCAAAAAACCAACAAGCCAACAAACCAACAAACCAATAAAAGAACAAGCCAACAAACCAACAAACCAACAAACCAACAACCCAACAAACCAACAAACCAACAAACCAACAAACCAACAAACCAACAAACCAACAAACCAAAAAACCAACAAACCAACAAACCAACAAACCAACAAACCAACAAACCAACAAACTAACAAACCAACAAACCAACAAACCAACAAACCAACAAACCAACAAACCAACAAACCAACAAACCAACAAACCAACAAACCAACAAATCAACAAAGCAACATAGCAAAAAAGAACATAGCAACAAAAGAACAAGCCAACAAACCAAAAAACCAACAAACCAACAACCCAACAACCCAACAAACCAACAAACCAACAAACTAACAAACCAACAAACCAACAAATCAACAAACCAACAAACCAACATAGCAAAAAAAGAACATAGCAACAAAAGAACAAGCCAACAAACCAAAAAACCAACAAACCAACAACCCAACAAACCAACAACCCAACAACCCAACAAACCAACAAACCAACAAACCAACAAACCAACAAACCAACAAACCAACAAACCAACAAACCAACAAACTAACAAACCAACAAACCAACAAACCAACAAGCCAACAAACCAACAAACCAACAAACCAACAAAAGAACAAGCCAACAAACCAAAAAACCAACAAACCAACAACCCAACAAACCAACAACCCAACAACCCAACAAACCAACAAACCAACAAACCAACAAACCAACAAACCAACAAACCAACAAACTAACAAACCAACAAACCAACAAACCAACAAGCCAACAAACCAACAAACCAACAAACCAACAAACCAACAAACCAACAAACCAACAAACCAACAAACCAACAAATGAACAAACCAACAAACCAACAAATCAACAAACCAACATAGCAAAAAAAGAACATAGCAACAAAAGAACAAGCCAACAAACCAAAAAACCAACAAACCAACAACCCAACAACCCAACAAACCAACAAACCAACAAACCAACAAACCAACAAACTAACAAACCAACAAACCAACAAACCAACAAACCAACAAACCAACAAACCAACAAACCAACAAACCAACAAACCAACAAACGAACAAACCAACAACCAACAAACCAACAATCCAACAAACCAACAAACCAACAAATCAAAAAACCAACAAACCAACAAACTAACAAACCAACAAAGCAACAAACCAACAAACCAACAAACCAACAAACCAACAAACCAACAAACCAACAAACCAACAAACCAACAAACGGACAAGCCAACAAACCAACAAACCAACAAACCAAGAAATGAACAAACCAACAAACTAACAAACCAACAAACAAACAAACCAACAAACCAACATACCAACAAACCAACAAAACAATAAACCAACAAACCAACAAACTAGCAAACCAACAAACCAACAAACCAACAAACCAACAAACCAACAAACCAACAAACCAGCAAACCAACAAACCAACAAATCAATAAACCAACAAAGCTAACAAACCAACAAACCAACAAACCAACAAACCAACAAACCAACAAACCAACAAACCAACAAACCAACAAACCAACAAACCAACAAACCAACAAACCAACAAACCAACAAACCAACAAACCAACAAACCAACAAACCAACCAACCAACAAACCAACAAACCAAAAAAACCAACAAGCCAAAAAGCCAACAAACCAACAAACCAACAAACCAACAAAAGAACAAGCCAACAAACAAACAAACCAACAAACCAACAAACCAACAACCCAACAAACCAACAAACCAACAAACCAACAAACGAACAAACCAAAAAACCAGCAAACCAACAAACCAACAAACCAACAAACCAACAAACCAACAAACCAACAAACCAACAAACCAACAAACTAACAAACCAACAAACCAACAAACCAACAAACCAACAAGCCAACAAACCAACAAACCAACAAACCAACAAACCAACAAACCAACAAACCAACAAACCAACAAACCAACAATCCAACAAACCAACAAACCAACAAACCAACAAACCAACAAACCAACAAACCAACAAACCAACAAACCACCGAACCAACAAACCAACAAACCAACATAGCAACAAACCAACAAACCAACAACCAACAAACCAACAATCCAACAAACCAACAAACCAACAAATCAAAAAACCAACAAACCAACAAACTAACAAACCAACAAACCAACAAACCAACAAACCAACAAACCAACAAACCAACAAACCAACAAACCAAGAAACCAACAAACCAACAAACCGACAAACCAACAAACCAACAAACCAACAAACCAACAAACCAAAAAACCAACAAACCAACAAACCAACAAACCAACAAACCAACAAACCAACAAACCAACAAACCAACAAACCAACAAACCAACAAACCAACAAACCAACAAACCAACACACCAACAAACCAAAAAACCGACAAACGAACAAGCCAACAAACCAACGAACCAACAAACCAACAAACCAACAAACCAACAAACCAACAAACCAACAAACCAACAAACCAACAAGCCAACAAACCAACAAACCAACAAAAGAACAAACCAACAAACCAAAAAACCAACAACCCAACAAACCAACAAACCAACAAACCAAAAAACCAACAAACCAACAAACCAACAAACCAACAAACCAACAAACCAAAAAACCAACAAACCAACAAACCAACAAACCAACAAACCAACAAACCAACAAACCAACAAACCAACAAACCAACAAACCAACAAACCAACAAACCAACAAACCAACAAACCAACAAACCAACAAACCAACAGACCAACAAACCAACAAACCAACAAACCAACAAACCAACAAACCAACAAACCAACAAACCAACAAACCAACAAACCAACACACCAACAAACCAAAAAACCGACAAACGAACAAGCCAACAAACCAACGAACCAACAAACCAACAAACCAACAAACCAACAAACCAACAAACCAACAAACCAACAAACCAACAAGCCAACAAACCAACAAACCAACAAAAGAACAAACCAACAAACCAAAAAACCAACAACCCAACAAACCAACAAACCAACAAACCAAAAAACCAACAAACCAACAAACCAACAAACCAACAAACCAACAAACCAAAAAACCAACAAACCAACAAACCAACAAACCAA
The DNA here is from genome assembly GCA_958298945.1 of Atherix ibis. Classification (NCBI taxonomy): domain Eukaryota; kingdom Metazoa; phylum Arthropoda; class Insecta; order Diptera; family Athericidae; genus Atherix; species Atherix ibis. The sequence continues at coordinate 85,926,985 of OY282608.1, read as the reverse complement.
CAAACCAACAAACCAACAAACCAACAAACCAACAAACCAACAAACCAACAAACCAACAAACCAACAAACCAACAAACCAACAAACCAACAAACCAACAAACCAACAAACCAACAAACCAACAAACCAACAAACCAACAAACCAACGAGCCAACAAACCAACAAACCAACATAGCAACAAACCAACAAACCAACAACCAACAAACCAACAATCCAACAAACCAACAAACCAACAAATCAAAAAACCAACAAACGAACAAACTAATAAACCAACAAACTAACAAACCAACAAACCAACAAACCAATAAACGAACAAACCAACAAACCAACAAACCAACAAACGGACAAGCCAACAAACCAACAAACCAATAAACCAACAAACCAACAAACCACAAACCAACAAACAACAAACCAACAAACCAACAAACCAATTAACCAACAAACCAACAAACCAACAAACCAACAAACTAACAAACCAACAAACCAACAAACAACAAACCAACAAACCAACAAACCAACAAACCAATAAACCAACAAACCAACACACCAACAAACCAACAAACCGACAGACGAACAAGCCAACAAACCAACAAACCAAAAAACCAACAAACCAACAAAACAACAAAGCAACAAACCAACAAACCAACATACCAACAAACCAACAAACCAACAAACCAACAAACCAACAAACCAACAAACCAACAAACCAACAAACCAACAAACCAACAAACCAACAAACCAACAAACCAACTAACCAACAAACCAACAAACCAACAAACAAACAAACCAACAAACCAACAACCAACAAACCAACAATCCAACAAACCAACAAACCAACAAATCAAAAAACCAACAAACCAATAAACTAACAAACCAACAAACCAACAAACCAACAAACCAACAAACCAACAAACCAACAAACCAACAAACCAACAAACCAATAAACCAACAAACCAACAAACCAACAAACCAACAAACCAACAAACCAACAAAACAACAAACCAACAAACCAACAAACAAACAAACCAACAAACCAACAAACCAACCAACCAACAAACCAACAAACCAACAAACCAAAAAACCACAAACCAACAAACCAACAAATCAACAAACCAACAAACCAACAAACCAACAAACCAACAAACCAACAAACCAACAAACCAACAAACCAACAAACCAACAAACCAACAAACCAACAAACCAACAAACTAACAAACCAACAAACCAACAAACCAACAAACCAACAAACCAACAAACCAACAAACCAACAAACCAACAAACCAAAAAACCAACAAACCAACAAACCAACAAACCAACAAACCAACAAACCAACAAACCAACAAACCAACAAACCAACAAACCAACAAACCAACAAACCAACAAACCAACAAACCAACAAACCAACGAACCAACAAACCAACAAACCAACGAACCAACATAGCAACAAACCAACAAACCAACAACCAACAAACCAACAATCCAACAAACCAACAAACCAACAAACCAACAAACCATAAAACCAACAAACCAACAAACCAACAAACCAACAAACCAACAAACCAACAAACCAAGAAACCAACAAACCAACAAACCAACAAACCAACAAACCAACAAACCAACAAAACAACAAACCAACAAACCAACAAACAAACAAACCAACAAACCAACAAACCAACAAACCAACAAACCAACAAACCAACAAACCAACAAACCAACAAACCAACAAACCAAAAAACCACAAACCAACAAACCAACAAATCAACAAACCAACAAACCAACAAACCAACAAACCAACAAACCAACAAACCAACAAACCAACAAACCAACAAACCAACAAACCAACAAACCAACAAACCAACAAACTAACAAACCAACAAACCAACAAACCAACAAACCAACAAACCAACAAACCAACAAACCAACAAACCAAAAAACCAACAAACCAACAAACCAACAAACCAACAAACCAACAAACCAACAAACCAACAAACCAACAAACCAACAAACCAACAAACCAACAAACCAACAAACCAACAAACCAACGAACCAACAAACCAACAAACCAACAAACCAACATAGCAACAAACCAACAAACCAACAACCAACAAATCAACAATCCAACAAACCAACAAACCAACAAACCAACAAACCAAGAAACCAACAAACCAACAAACCAACAAACCAACAAACCAACAAACCAACAAACCAACAAACCAACAAACCAAAAAAACAACAAACCAACAAACCAACAAACCAACAAACCAAGAAACCAACAAACCAACAAACCAAGAAACCAACAAACCAACAAACCGACAAACCAACAAACCAACAAACCAACAAACCAACAAACCAACAAACCAACAAACCAAAAGACCAACAAACCAACAAACCAACAAACCAACAAACCAACAAACCAACAAACCAACAAACCAACAAACCAACAAACCAACAAACCAACAAACCAACAAACCAACAAACCAACAAACCAACAAACCAACAAACCAACAAACCAACAAACCAACACACCAACAAACCAACAAACCGACAAACGAACAAGCCAACAAACCAACAAACCAACAAACCAACAAACCAACAAACCAACAAACCAACAAACCAACAAACCAACAAACCAACAAACCAACAAACCAACAAACCAACAAGCCAACAAACCAACAAACCAACAAAAGAACAAACCAAAAAACCAACAACCCAACAAACCAACAAACCAACAAACCAAAAAACCAACAAACCAACAAACCAACAAACCAACAAACCAACAAACCAAAAAACCAACAAACCAACAAACCAACAAACCAACAAACCAACAAACCAACAAACCACCTAACCAACAAACCAACAAACCAACAAACCAACAAACCAACAAACCAACAAACCAACAAACCAACAAACCAACAAACCAACAAACCAACAAACCAACAAACCAACAAACCAACAAACCAACAAACCAACGAGCCAACAAACCAACAAACCAACAAACCAACATAGCAAGAAACCAACAAACCAACAACCAACAAACCAACAATCCAACAAACCAACAAACCAACAAATCAAAAAACCAACAAACCAACAAACTAATAAACCAACAAACTAACAAACCAACAAACCAATAAACGAACAAACCAACAAACCAACAAATCAACAAACGGACAAGCCAACAAACCAACAAACCAATAAACAAACAAACCAACAAACCAACAAACCAACAAACCAACAAACCAACAAACCAACAAACCAACAAACCAACAAACCAACAAACCAATTAACCAACAAACCAACAAACCAACAAACCAACAAACTAACAAACCAACAAACCAAAACACCAAAAAACCAAAAAACCAACAAACCAACAAACCAACAAACCAACAAACCAACAAATCAACAAACCAACAACCCAACAAACCAACAAACAAACAAACCAACAAACCAATAAACCAACAAACCAACAAACCAACAAACCAACAAACCAACAAACCAACAAACCAACAAACCAACAAACCAACAAACCAACAAACCAACAAACCAACAAACCAACAAACCAACAAACCAACAAACCAACAAACCAACAAACCAACAAACCGACACACCAACAAACCAACAAACCGACAGACGAACAAGCCAACAAACCAACAAACCAAAAAACCAACAAACCAACAAAACAACAAACCAACAAACCAACAAACCAACATACCAACAAACCAACAAACCAACAAATCAACAAACCAACAAACCAACAAACCAACAAACCAACAAACCAACAAACCAACAAACCAACAAACCAACTAACCAACAAACCAACAAACCAACAAACCAACAAACCAACAAACCAACAACCAACAAACCAACAATCCAACAAACCAACAAACCAACAAATCAAAAAACCAACAAACCAACAAACCAACAAACCAACAAACCAACAAACCAACAAACCAACAAACCAACAAACCAACAAACCAATAAGCCAACAAACCAACAAACCAACAAACCAACAAACCAACAAACCAACAAAACAACAAACCAACAAACCAACAAACAAACAAACCAACAAACCAACAAACCAACAAACCAACAAACCAACAAACCAACAAACCAACAAACCAAAAAACCACAAACCAACAAACCAACAAATCAACAAACCAACAAACCAACAAACCAACAAACCAACAAACCAACAAACCAACAAACCAACAAACCAACAAACCAACAAACCAACAAACTAACAAACCAACAAACCAACAAACCAACAAACCAACAAACCAACAAACCAACAAACCAACAAACCAACAAACCAAAAAACCAACAAACCAACAAACCAACAAACCAACAAACCAACAAACCAACAAACCAACAAACCAACAAACCAACAAACCAACAAACCAACAAACCAACGAACCAACAAACCAACAAACCAACAAACCAACATAGCAACAAACCAACAAACCAACAACCAACAAACCAACAATCCAACAAACCAACAAACCAACAAACCAACAAACCAAGAAACCAACAAACCAACAAACCAACAAACCAACAAACCAACAAACCAACAAACCAACAAACCAACAAACCAAAAAACCAACAAACCAACAAACCAACAAACCAACAAACCAACAAACCAACAAACCAACAAACCAACAAACCAACAAACAGACAAGCCAACAAACAAACAAACCAATAAACCAACAAACCAACAAACCAACAAACCAACAAACCAACAAACCAACAAACCAACAAACCAATAAACCAATTAACCAACAAACCAACAAACCAACAAACCAACACACCAACAAACCAACAAACCAACAAACCAACGAGCCAACAAACCAACAAACCAACAAATCAACAAACCAACAAACCAACAAACCAAGAAACTAACAAACCAACAAACCAACAAACCAACAAACCAACAAACCAACAAACCAAGAAACCAACAAACCAAAAAACCAACAAACCAACAAACCAACAAACCAACAAACCAACCAAACCAACAAACCAACAAACCAACAAACCAACAAACCAACAAAAGGACAAGCCAACAAACGAACAAACCAATAAACCAACAAACCAACACACCAACAAACCAATAAACCAACAAACCAGCGAGCCAACAAACCAACAAACCAACAAACCAACAACCAACAAACCAACAATCCAACAAACCAACAAACCAACAAATCAAAAAACCAACAAACCAACAAACTAATAAACCAACAAACCAACAAACCAACAAACCAATAAACCAACAAACCAACAAACCAACAAACCAACAAACGGACAAGCCAACAAACCAACAAACCAATAAACCAACAAACCAACAAACCAACAAACCAACAAACCAACAAACCAACAAACCAATTAACCAACAAACCAACAAACCAACAAACCAACAAACCAACAAACCAACAAACCAACAAACCAACAATTCAACAAACCAACAAACCAACAAACCAACAAACCAACAAACCAACAAACCAACAAACCAACAAACCAACAAACCAACAAACCAACACACCAACAAACTAACAAACCGACAAACGAACAAGCCAACAAACCAACAACCCAAAAAACCAACAAACCAACAAAACAACAAACCAACAAACCAACAAACCAACATACCAACAAACCAACAAACCAACAAATCAACAAACCAACAAACCAACAAACCAACAAACCAACAAACCACCAAACCAACAAACCAACAACCAACAAACCAACAATCCAACAAACCATCAAACCAACAAACCAACAAACCAACAAACCAACAAACCAACAAACCAACAAACCAACAAACCAACAAACCAACAAACCAACAAACCAACAAACCAACAAACCAACAAACCAACAAACCAACAAACCAACAAACCAACAAACCAACAAACCAACACACCAACAAACCAACAAACCGACAAACGAACAAGCCAACAAACCAACAAACCAATAAACCAACAAACCAACAAACCAACAAACCAACAAACCAACAAACCAACAAACCAACAAACCAACAAACCAACAAACCAACAAACCAATAAACCAACAAACCAACAAACCAACAAACCAACAAACCAACAAACCAACAAACCAACAAACCAACAAACCAACAAACCAACAAACCAACAAACCAACAAACCAACAAACCAACAAACCAACAAACTAACAAACCAACAAACCAACAAACCAACAAACCAACAAACCAACAAACCAACAACCCAACAAACCAACAAACAAACAAACTAACAAACCAACAAACCAACAAACCAACAAACCAACAAACCAACAAACCAACAAACTAACAAACCAACAAACCGCAAACCAACAAATCAACAAACCAACACACCAACAAACCAACAAACGAACAAGCGAACAAACCAACAAACCAATAAACCAACAAACCAACAAAACAACAAACCAACAAACCAACAAACCAACACACCAACAAATCAACAAATCAACAAACCAACAAACCAACAAACCAACAAACCAACAAACCACAAACCAACAAACCAACCAACCAACAAACCAACAAACCAACAAACCAACAAACCAACAAACCAATAAACCAACAAACCAACAAACCAACAAACCAACAAACCAACAAACCAACAAAACAACAAACCAACAAACCAACAAACAAACAAACCAACAAACCAACAAACCAACAAACAAACAAACCAACAAACCAACAAACCAACAAACCAACAAACCAAAAAACCACAAACCAACAAACCAACAAATCAACAAACCAACAAACGAACAAACCAACAAACCAACAAACCAACAAACCAACAAACCAACAAACCAACAAACCAACAAACCAACAAACCAACAAACTAACAAACCAACAAACCAACAAACCAACAAACCAACAAACCAACAAACCAACAAACCAACAAACCAACAAACCAAAAAACCAACAAACCAACAAACCAACAAACCAACAAACCGACAAACCAACAAACCAACAAACCAACAAACCAACAAACCAACAAACCAACAAACCAACAAACCAACGAACCAACAAACCAACAAACCAACAAACCAACATAGCAACAAACCAACAAACCAACAACTAACAAACCAACAATCCAACAAACCAAAAACCCAACAAACCAACAAACCAAGAAACCAACAAACCAACAAACCAACAAACCAACAAACCAACAAACCAACAAACCAACAAACCAACAAACCAACAAACCAAAAAACCAACAAACCAACAAACCAACAAACCAACAAACCAACAAACCAACAAACCAACAAACAGACAAGCCAACAAACCAACAAACCAATAAACCAACAAACCAACAAACCAACAAACCAACAAACCAACAAACCAACAAACCAACAAACCAATAAACCAATTAACCAACAAACCAACAAACCAACAAACCAACACACCAACAAACCAACAAACCAACAAACCAACGAGCCAACAAACCAACAAACCAACAAACCAACAAATCAACAAACCAACAAACCAACAAACCAAGAAACCAACAAACCAACAAACCAACAAACCAACAAACCAACAAACCAACAAACCAAGAAACCAACAAACCAAAAAACCAACAAACCAACAAACCAACAAACCAACAAACCAACAAACCAACAAACCAACAAACCAACAAAAGGACAAGCCAACAAACGAACAAACCAATAAACCAACAAACCAACAAACCAACAAACCAACAAACCAACAAACCAACAAACCAACAAACCAATTAACCAACAAACCAACAAACCAACAAACCAACACACCAACAAACCAACAAACCAACAAACCAGCGAGCCAACAAACCAACAAACCAACAAACCAACAACCAACAAACCAACAATCCAACAAACCAACAAACCAACAAATCAAAAAACCAACAAACCAACAAACTAATAAACCAACAAACCAACAAACCAACAAACCAATAAACCAACAAACCAACAAACCAACAAACCAACAAACGGACAAGCCAACAAACCAACAAACCAATAAACCAACAAACCAACAAACCAACAAACCAACAAACCAACAAACCAACAAACCAACAAACCAACAAACCAACAAACCAACAATTCAACAAACCAACAAACCAACAAACCAACAAACCAACAAACCAACAAACCAACAAACCAACAAACCAACACACCAACAAACTAACAAACCGACAAACGAACAAGCCAACAAACCAACAACCCAAAAAACCAACAAACCAACAAAACAACAAACCAACAAACCAACAAACCAACATACCAACAAACCAACAAACCAACAAATCAACAAACCAACAAATCAACAAACCAACAAACCAACAAACCAACAAACCAACAAACCAACAAACCAACAAACCAACAAACCAACAAATCAACAAACCAACAAACCAACAAACCAACAAACCAACAAACCAACAAACCAACAAATTAACAAACCAACAAACCAACAAACCATCAAACCAACAAACCAAAAAACCAACAAACCAACAAACCAACAAACTAACAAACCAACAAACCAACAAACCAACAAACCAACAAACCAACAAACCAACAAACCAACAAACCAACAAACCAACAAACCAACAAACCAACAAGCCAACAAACCAACAAACCAAGAAAAGAACAAGCCAACAAACCAACAAACCAACAAACCAACAACCCAACAAACCAACAAACCAACAAACCAACAAACCAACAATCCAACAAACCAAAAAACCAACAAACCAACAAACCAACAAACCAACAAACCAACAAACAAACAAACTAACAAACCAACAAACCAACAAACCAACAAACCAACAAACCAACAAACCAACAAACCAACAAACCAACAAACCAACAAACCAACAAACCAACAAACCAACAAACCAACAAACCAACAAACCAACAAACCAACAAACCAACAAACCAACAAACCAACAAACCAACAAACCAACAAACCAACAAACCAACAAACCAACGAACCAACAAACCAACAAACCAACAAACCAACATAGCAACAAACCAACAAACCAACAACCAACAAACCAACAATCCAACAAACCAACAAACCAACAAATCAAAAAACCAACAAACCAACAAACTAACAAACCAACATACCAACAAACCAACAAACCACAAACCAACAAACCAACAAACCAACAAACCAACAAACCAACAAACCAACAAACCAACAAACCAACAAACCAACAAACCAACAAACCAACAAACCAACAAACCAACAAACCAACAAACCAACAAACCAACAAACCAACAAACCAACAAACCAACAAACCAACAAACCAACAAACCAACAAACCAACAAATCAACAAACCAACAAACCAACAAACCAACAAACCAACAAACCAATAAACCAACAAACCAACAAACCAACAAATTAACAAACCAACAAACCAACAAACCATCAAACCAACAAACCAAAAAACCAACAAACCAACAAACCAACAAACTAACAAACCAACAAACCAACAAACCAACAGACCAACAAACCAACAAACCAACAAACCAACAAACCAACAAACCAACAAACCAAAAAACCAACAAGCCAACAAACCAACAAACCAACAAACCAATAAAAGAACAAGCCAACAAACCAACAAACCAACAAACCAACAACCCAACAAACCAACAAACCAACAAACCAACAAACCAACAATCCAACAAACCAAAAAACCAACAAACCAACAAACCAACAAACCAACAAACCAACAAACAAACAAACTAACAAACCAACAAACCAACAAACCAACAAACCAACAAACCAACAAACCAACAAACCAACAAACCAACAAACCAACAAACCAACAAACCAACAAACCAACAAACCAACAAACCAACAAACCAACAAACCAACAAACCAACAAACCAACAAACCAACAAACCAACAAACCAACAAACCAACAAACCAACAAACCAACAAACCAACAAACCAACGAACCAACAAACCAACAAACCAACAAACCAACATAGCAACAAACCAACAAACCAACAACCAACAAACCAACAATCCAACAAACCAACAAACCAACAAATCAAAAAACCAACAAACCAACAAACTAACAAACCAACAAAGCAACAAACCAACAAACCAACAAACCAACAAACCAACAAACCAACAAACCAACAAACCAACAAACCAACAAACGGACAAGCCAACAAACCAACAAACCAACAAACCAATAAACCAATAAACCAACAAACCAACAAACCAACAAACCACTAAACCAACAAACCAACAAACCAACAAACCAACAAACCAACAAACCAATTAACCAACAAACCAACAAACCAACAAACCAACAAACCAACAAACCAAAAAACCAACAAACCAACAAACCAACAAACCAACAAACCAACAAACTAACAACCCAACAAACCAACAAACAAACAAACCAACAAATCAACAAACCAACAAACCAACAAACCAACAAACCAACAAACCAACAAACCAACAAACCAACAAACCAAGAAATGAACAAACCAACAAACTAAGAAACCAACAAACAAACAAACCAACAAACCAACATACCAACAAACCAACAAAACAATAAACCAACAAACCAACAAACTAGCAAACCAACAAACCAACAAACCAACAAACCAACAAACCAACAAACCAACAAACCAACAAACCAACAAACCAACAAACCAACAAATCAATAAACCAACAAAGCTAACAAACCAACAAACCAACAAACCAACAAACCAACAAACCAACAAACCAACAAACCAACAAACCAACAAACCAACAAACCAACAAACCTACAAACCAACAAACCAACAAACCAACAAACCAACCAACCAACAAACCAACAAACCAACAAACCAACAAACCAACAAACCAAAAAACCAACAAGCCAACAAGCCAACAAACCAACAAACCAACAAAAGAACAAGCCAACAAACCAACAAACCAACAAACCAACAAACCAACAACCCAACAACCCAACAAACCAACAAACCAACAAACCAACAAACGAACAAACCAAAAAACCAGCAAACCAACAAACCAACAAACCAACAAACCAACAAACCAACAAACCAACAAACCAACAAACCAACAAACCAACAAACCAACAAACTAACAAACCAACAAACCAACAAACCAACAAACCAACAATCCAACAAACCAACAAACCAACAAGCCAACAAACCAACAAACCAACAAACTAACAAACCAACAAACCAACAAACCAACAAACCAACAAACCAACAATCCAACAAACCAACAAACCAACAAACCAACAAACCAACAAACCAACAAACCAACAAACCACCGAACCAACAAACCAACAAACCAACATAGCAACAAACCAACAAACCAACAACCAACAAACCAACAATCCAACAAACCAACAAACCAACAAATCAAAAAACCAACAAACCAACAAACTAACAATCCAACAAACCAACAAACCAACAAACCAACAAACCAACAAACCAACAAACCAACAAACCAACAAACCAACAAACCAACAAACCAAGAAACCAACAAACCAACAAACCAACAAACCAACAAACCAACAAACCAACAAACCAACAAACCAACAAACCAACAAACCAAAAAACCAACAAACCAACAAACCAACAAACCAACAAACTAACAAACCAACAAACCAACAAACCAACAAACCAACAAACCAACACACCAACAAACCAACAAACCGACAAACGAACAAGCCAACAAACCAACAAACCAACAAACCAACAAACCAACAAACCAACAAACCAACAAACCAACAAACCAACAAACCAACAAGCCAACAAACCAACAAACCAACAAAAGAACAAACCAACAAACCAAAAAACCAACAAACCAACAAACCAACAAACCAACAAACCAACAAACCAACGAACCAACAAACCAACAAACCAACAAACCAACATAGCAACAAACCAACAACCAACAACCAACAAACCAACAATCCAACAAACCAACAAACCAACAAACCAACAAACCAAGAAACCAACAACCAACAAACCAACAAACCAACAAACCAACAAACCAACAAACCAACAAACCAACAAACCAACAAACCAACAAACCAACAAACCAAAAAACCAACAAACCAACAAAGAACAAACCAACAAACCAAAAAACCAACAAACCAACAAACCAACAACCAACGAACCAACAAACCAACAAACAACAAACCAACATAGCAACAAACCAACAAACCAACAACCAACAAACCAACAATCCAACAAACCAACAAACCAACAAACCAAGAAACCAACATACCAACAAACCAACAAACCAACAAACCAACAAACCAACAAACCAACAAACCAACAAACCAACAAACCAACAAACAAACAAACCAACAAACGGACAAGCCAACAAACCAACAAACCAACGAGCCAACAAACCAACAAACCAACAAACCAACATAGCAACAAACCAACAAACCAACAACCAACAAACCAACAATCCAACAAACCACCAACCACCAAACAAAAAACCAACAAACCAACAAACTAATAAACCAACAAACTAACAAACCAACCAACCCAACAAACCAATACACGAACAAACCAACAAACCAACAAACCAACAAACGACAAGCCAACAAACCAACAAACCAATAAACCAACAAACCAACAAACCAACAAACCAACAAACCAACAAACCAACAAACCAACAAACCAACAAACCAACAAACCAACAAACCAACAAACCAATTAACCAACAAACCAACAAACCAACAAACCAACAAACCAACAAACTAACAAACCAACAAACCAAAACACCAAAAAACCAACAAACCAACAAACCAACAAACCAACAAATCAACAAACCAACAACCCAACAAACCAACAAACAAACAAACTAACAAACCAATAAACCAACAAACCAACAAACCAACAAACCAACAAACCAACAAACCAACAAACCAACAAACCAACAAATCAACAAACCAACAAACCAACAAACCAACAAACCAACAAACCAACAAACCAACAAACCAACAAACCAACAAACCGACAAACCAACAAACCGACAAACCAACAAACCAACTAACCAACAAACCAATAAACCAACAAACCAACAAACCAACCACACACCACAACCAACAACCACACAACAACCAACAACACCAACAAACCAACAAACCAACAAACCAACAAACCAACAAACCAACAAACCAACAAACCAACAAACCCAACAAACCAACAAACCAACAAACCACAACCAACAAACCAACAAACACAACAAACCAACAAACAAACCAACAAACCAACAAACCAACAACCACAACCAACAAACCAACAAACCAACAAACCAACAAACCAACAAACCAACAAACCAACAAACCAACAAACCAACAAACCAACAAACCAACAAACCAACAAACCAACAAACCAACAAACCAACAAACCAACAAACCAACAAACCAACAACCAACAAACCAACAAACCAACAAACCAACATAGCAACAAACCAACAACCAACAACCAACAAACCAACAATCCAACAAACCAACAAACCAACAAACCAACAAACCAAGAAACCAACAAACCAACAAACCAACAAACCAACAAACCAACAAACCAACAAACCAACAAACCAACAAACCAACAAACCAACAAACCAACAAACCAAAAAACCAACAAACCAACAAACCAACAAACCAACAAACCAAAAAACCAACAAACCAACAAACCAACAAACGGACAAGCCAACAAACCAACAAACCAATAAACCAACAAACCAACAAACAACAAACCAACAAACCAACAAACCAACAAACCAACAAACCAACAAACCAATTAACCAAAAAACCAACAAACCAACAAACCAACACACCAACAAACCAACAAACCAACAAACCAACGAGCCAACAAACCAACAAACCAACAAACCAACAAATCAACAAACCAACAAACCAACAAATCAAGAAACCAACAAACCAACAAACCAACAAACCAACAAACCAACAAACCAACAAACCAAAAAACCAACAAACCAACAAACCAACAAACCAACAAACCAACAAACCAACAAACCAACAAACCGACAAACGGACAAGCCAACAAACCAACAAACCAATAAACCAACAAACCAACAAACCAACAAACCAACAAACCAACAAACCAACAAACTAACAAACCAATTAACCAACAAACCAACAAACCAACAAACCAACACACCAACAAACCAACAAACCAACAAACCAACGAGCCAACAAACCAACAAACCAACAAACCAACATAGCAACAAACCAACAAACCAACAATCCAACAAACCAACAAACCAACAAATCAAAAAACCAACAAACCAACAAACTAATAAACCAACAAACCAACAAACCAACAAACCAACAAACCAATAAACCAACAAACCAAGAAACCAACAAACCAACAAACTAACAAACCAACAAACCAAAACACTAAAAAACCAACAAACCAACAAACCAACAAACCAACAAACCAACAAACCAACAACCCAACAAACCAACAAACAAACAAACCAACAAACCAATAAACCAACAAACCAACAAACCAACAAACCAACAAACCAACAAACCAACAAACCAACAAACCAACAAACCAACAAACCAACAAACCAACAAACCAACAAACCAACAAACCAACAAACCAACACACCAACAAACTAACAAACCGACAAACGAACAAGCCAACAAACCAACAACCCAAAATATCAACAAACCAACAAAACAACAAACCATCAAACCAACAAACCAACATACTAACAAACCAACAAACCAACAAATCAACAAACCAACAAACCATTAACCAACAAACCAACAAACCAACAAACCAACAAACCAACAAACCAACAAACCAACAAACCAACAACCAACAAACCAACAACCAACAACCAACAAACCACAATCCAACAAACCAACAAACCAACAAATCAAAAAACCAACAAACAAACAAACTAACAAACCAACAAACCAACAAACCAACAAACCAACAAACCAACAAACCAAAAACCAACAAACACAACAAACCAACAAACCAACAAACCAACAAACCAACAAACCAACAAACCAACAAACCAACAAACCAACAAACCAACAAACCAACAAACAAACAAACCAACAAACCAACAAACCAACAAATCAACAAACCAACAAACCAACAAACCAACAAACCAAAAACCACAAACCAACAAACCAACAAACCAACAAACCAACAAACCAACAAACCAACAAACCAACAAACCAACAAACCAACAAACCAACAAACCAACAAACCAACAAACTAACAAACCAACAAACCAACAAACCAACAAACTAACAAACCACCAAACCAACAAACCAACAAACCAACAAACCAACAAACCAACAAACCAACAAACCAACAAACCAACAAACGGAAAAACCAACAAACCAACAAACCAACAAACCAACAAACCAACAAACCAACAAACCAACAAACCAACGAACCAACGAACCAACAAACCAACAAACCAACATAGCAACAAACCAACAAACCAACAACCAACAAACCAACAATCCAACAAACCAACAAACCAACAAATCAAAAAACCAACAAACCAACAAATCAAAAAACCAACAAACCAACAAACTAACAAACCAACAAACCAACAAACCAACAAACCAACAAACCAACAAATCAACAAACCAACAAACCAACAAACCAAGAAACCAACAAACCAACAAACCAACAAACCAACAAACTAACAAACCAACAAACCAACAAACCAACAAACCAACAAACCAACAAACCAAAAAACCAACAAACCAACGAACCAACAAACCAACAAACCAACAAACCAACAAACCAACAAACCAACAAACCAACAAACCAACAAACCAACACACCAACAACCCAACAAACCGACAAACGAACAAGCCAACAAACCAACAAACCAACAAACCAACAAACCAACAAACCAACAAATCAAAAAACCAACAAGCCAACAAACCAACAAACCAACAAAAGAACAAACCAACAAACCAAAAAACCAACAACCCAACAAACCAACAAACCAACAAACTAAAAAACCAACAAACCAACAAACCAACAAACCAACAAACCAAAAAACCAACAAACCAACAAACCAACAAACCAACAAACCAACAAACTAACAAGCCAACAAACCAACAAACCAACAAACCAACAAACCAACAAACCAACAAACCAACAAACCAACAAACTAACAAACCAACAAACCAACAAACCAACAAACCAACAAACCAACAAACCAACAAACCAACAAACCAACAAACCAACAAACCAACAAACCAACAAACCAACAAACCAACAAACCAACGAGCCAACAAACCAACAAACCAACAAACCAACATAGCAACAAACCAAGAAACCAACAACCAACAAACCAACAATCCAACAAATCAACAAACCAACAAATCAAAAAACCAACAAACCAACAAACTAATAAACCAACAAACCAACAAACCAACAAACCAACAAACCAATAAACCAACAAACCAACAACCAACAAACCAACAAACGGACAAGCCAACAAACCAACAAACCAATAAACCAACAAACCAACAAACCAACAAACCAACAAACCAACAAACCAACAAACCAACAAACCAATTAACCAACAAACCAACAAACCAACAAACAAACAAACCAACAAACCAACAAACAAAAACTACCAAAAAACCAACAAACCAACAAACCAGCAAACCAACAACCCAACAAACCAACAAACAAACAAACCAACAAACCAATAAACCAACAAACCAACAAACCAAAAAACCAACAAACCAACAAACCAACAAACCAACAAACCAACAAGCCAACAAACCAACAAACCAACACACCAACAAACCAACAAACCGACAAAAGAACAAGCCAACAAACCAACAAACCAATAAACCAACAAACCAACAAAACAACAAACCAACAAACCAACAAACCAACATACCAACAAACCAACAAACCAACAAATCAACAAACCAACAAACCAACAAACCAAAAAACCAACAAACCAACAAACCAACAAACCAACAAACCAACAAACCAAAAAAACCAACAAACCAACAAACCAACAAACCGACAACCAACAAACCAATAATCCAACAAACCAACAAACCAACAAATCAAAAAACCAACAAACCAACAAACCAAAAAACTAACAAACCAACAAACCAACAAACCAACAAACCAACAAACCAACAAACCAACAAACCAACAAACCAACAAACCAACAAACCAACAAACCAATAAACCAACAAACCAACAAACCAACAAACCAACAAACCAACGAGCCAACAAACCAACAAACCAACAAACCAACATAGCAACAAACCAAGAAACCAACAACCAACAAACCAACAATCCAACAAATCAACAAACCAACAAATCAAAAAACCAACAAACCAACAAACTAATAAACCAACAAACCAACAAACCAACAAACCAACAAACCAATAAACCAACAAACCAACAACCAACAAACCAACAAACGGACAAGCCAACAAACCAACAAACCAATAAACCAACAAACCAACAAACCAACAAACCAACAAACCAACAAACCAACAAACCAACAAACCAATTAACCAACAAACCAACAAACCAACAAACAAACAAACCAACAAACCAACAAACAAAAACTACCAAAAAACCAACAAACCAACAAACCAGCAAACCAACAACCCAACAAACCAACAAACAAACAAACCAACAAACCAATAAACCAACAAACCAACAAACCAAAAAACCAACAAACCAACAAACCAACAAACCAACAAACCAACAAGCCAACAAACCAACAAACCAACACACCAACAAACCAACAAACCGACAAAAGAACAAGCCGACAAAAGAACAAGCCAACAAACCAACAAACCAATAAACCAACAAACCAACAAAACAACAAACCAACAAACCAACAAACCAACATACCAACAAACCAACAAACCAACAAATCAACAAACCAACAAACCAACAAACCAAAAAACCAACAAACCAACAAACCAACAAACCAACAAACCAACAAACCAAAAAAACCAACAAACCAACAAACCAACAAACCGACAACCAACAAACCAATAATCCAACAAACCAACAAACCAACAAATCAAAAAACCAACAAACCAACAAACCAAAAAACTAACAAACCAACAAACCAACAAACCAACAAACCAACAAACCAACAAACCAACAAACCAACAAACCAACAAACCAACAAACCAACAAACCAATAAACCAACAAACCAACAAACCAACAAACCAAAAAACCAACAAACCAACAAACCAACAAACCAACAAACCAACAAACCAACAAACCAACAAACAAACAAACCAACAAACCAACAAACCAACAAACCAACAAACCAACAAACCAACAAACCAACAAACCAACAAACCAAAAAACCAACAAACCAACAAACCAACAAACCAACAAACCAACAAACCAACAAACCAACAAACCAACAAACCAACAAACCAACAAACCAACAAACCAACAAACCAACAAACCAACTAAACAACAAACTAACAAACCAACAAACCAACAAACCAACAAACTAACAAACCAACAAACCAACAAACCAACAAACCAACAAACCAACAAACCAACAAACCAACAAACCAACAAACCAAAAAACCAACAAACCAACAAACCAACAAACCAACAAACCAATAAACCAACGAACCAACAAACCAACAAACCAACAAACCAATATAGCAACAAACCAAAAAACCAACAACCAACAAACCAACAATCCAACAAACCAACAAACCAACAAATCAAAAAACCAACAAACCAACAAACTAATAAACCAACAAACCAACAAACCAACAAACCAACAAACCAATAAGCCAACAAACCAACAAACCAACAAACCAACAAACGGACAAGCCAACAAACCAACAAACCAATAAACCAACAAACCAACAAACCAACAAACCAACAAACAAACAAACCAACAAACCAACAAACCAACAAACCAATTAACCAACAAACCAACAAACCAACAAACCAACAAACCAACAAACCAAAAAACCAAAAACCAACAAACCAACAAACCAACAAAGCAACAAACCAACAAACCAACAACCCCACAAACCAACAAACAAACAAACCAATAAACCAACAAACCAACAAACCAACAAACCAACAAACCAACAAACCAACAAACCAACAAACCAACAAACCAACAAACCAACAAACCAACAAACCAACAAACCAACAAACCAACAAACCAATAAACCAACAAACCAATAAACCAACAAACCAACAAACCAACAAACCAACACACCAACAAACCAACAAACCGACAAACGAACAAGCCAACAAACCAACAAACCAATAAACGAACAAACCAACAAAACAACAAACCAACAAACCAACAAACCAACAAACCTACAAACCAACAAACCAACAAACCAACAAACCAACAAACCAACAAACCAACAAACCAACAAACCGACAAACCAACAAACCAACAAACCAACAAACCAACAAACCAACAAACCAACAAACCAACAAACCAACAAACCAACAAACCAACAAACCAACAAACCAACAAACCAACAAACCAACAAACCAACAAACCAACAAACGAACAAACCAATAAACCAACAAACCAACAAACCAACAAACCAACAAACCAACAAATCAACAAACCAACAAAACAACAAACCAACAAACCAACAAACCAACAAACCAACAAACCCACAAACCAACAAACCAACAAACCAACAAGCCAACAAACGAACAAGCGAACAAACCAACTAACCAATAAACCAACAAACCAACAAAACAATAAACCAACAAACCAACAAACCTACAAACCAACAAATCAACAAACCAACAAACCAACAAACCAACAAACCAACAAACCAACAAACCAACAAACCAACAAACCAACAAACCAACAAACCAACAAACCAACAAACCAACAAACCAACAAACCAACAAACCAACAAACCAACAAACCAACAAACCAACAAACCAACAAACCAACAAACCAACAAACCAACAAACCAACAAACCAACAAACCAACAAACCAACAACCCAACAAACGAACAAACCAACAAACTAATAAACCAACAAACCAACAAACCAACAAACCAACAAACCAACAAACCAACAAACCAACAAACCAACAAACCAACAAACCAACAAACCAACAAACAAACAAACCAACAAACCAACAAACCACAAACCAACAACCCAACAAACCAACAACCCAACAAACCAACAAACAAACAAACTAACAAACCAACAAACCAACAAACCAACAAACCAACAAACCAACAAACCAACAAACCAACAAACCAACAAACCAACAAACCAACAAACCAACAAACCAACAAACCAACAAACCAACAAACCAACAAACCAACAAACCAACAAACCAACAAACCAACAAACCAACACACCAACAAGCCAACAAACGAACAAGCGAACAAACCAACTAACCAATAAACCAACAAACCAACAAACAAACAAACTAACAAACCAACAAACCAACAAACCAACAAACCAACAAACCAACAAACCAACAAACCAACAAACCAACAAACCAACAAACCAACAAACCAACAAACCAACAAACCAACAAACCAACAAACCAACAAACCAACAAACCAACAAACCAACAAACCAACAAACCAACAAACCAACAAACAAACAAACTAACAAACCAACAAACCAACAAACCAACAAACCAACAAACCAACAAACCAACAAACCAACAAACCAACAAACCAACAAACCCACAAACCAACAAACCAACAAACCAACAAACCAACAAACCAACAAACCAACAAACCAACAAACCAACACACCAACAAGCCAACAAACGAACAAACCAACTAACCAATAAACCAACAAACCAACAAACAAACAAACTAACAAACCAACAAACCAACAAACCAACAAACCAACAAACCAACAAACCAAAAAACCAACAACCAACAAACCAACAATCCAACAAACCAACTAACCAACAAATAAAAAAACCAACAAACCAACAAACTAATAAACCAACAAACCAACAAACCAACAAACCAACAAACCAATAAACCAACAAACCAACAAACCAACAAACCAACAAACGGACAAGCCAACAAACCAACAAACCAATCAACCAACAAACCAACAAACCAACAAACCAACAAACCAACAAACCAACAAACCAACAAACCAACAAACCAATTAACCAACAAACCAACAAACCAACAAACCAACAAACCAACAAACCAACAACCCCACAAACCAACAAACAAACAAACCAACAAACCAACAAACCAACAAACCAACAAACCAACAAACCAACAAACCAACAAACCAACAAACCAACAAACCAACAAACCAACAAACCAACAAACCAACAAACCAACAAACCAACAAACCAACAAACCAACAAACCAATAAACCAACAAACCAACAAACCAACAAACCAACAAACCAACAAACCAACACACCAACAAACCAACAAACCGACAAACGAAGAAGCCAACAAACCAACAAACCAATAAACGAACAAACCAACAAAACAACAAACCAACAAACCAACAAACCAACAAACCAACAAACCAACAAACCAACAAATCAACAAACCAACAAACCAACAAACCAACAAACCAACAAACCAACAAACCAACAAACCAACATACCAACAAACCAACAAACCAACAAACCAACAAACCAAGAAATCAAAAAACCAATAAACCAACAAACTAACAAACCAACAAACCAACAAACCAACAAACCAACAAACCAACAAACCAACAAACCAACAAACCAACAAACCAATAAACCAACAAACCAACAAACCAACAAACCAACAAACCAACAAACCAACAAACCAACAAACCAACAAACCAACAAACCAACAAACCAACAAACCAACAAACCAACAAACAAACAAACAAACAAACCAACAAACCAACAAACCAACAAACCAACAACCCAACAAACCAACAAACAAACAAACTAACAAACCAACAAACCAACAAACCAACAAACCAACAAACCAACAAACCAACAAACCAACAAACCAACAAACCAACAAACCAACAAACCAACAAACCAACAAACCAACAAACCAACAAACCAACAAACCAACAAACCAACAAACCAACAAACCAACAAACCAACACACCAACAAGCCAACAAACGAACAAGCGAACAAACCAACTAACCAATAAACCAACAAACCAACAAAACAACAAACCAACAAACCAACAAACCTACAAACCAACAAATCAACGAACCAACAAACCAACAAACCAACAAACCAACAAACCAACAAACCAACAAACCAACAAACCAACAAACCAACAAACCAACAAACCAACAAACCAACAAACCAACAAACCAACAAACCAACAAACCAACAAACCAACAAACCAACAAACCAACAAACCAACAAACCAACAAACCAACAAACCAACAAACCAACAAACCAACAAACGAACAAACCAATAAACCAACAAACCAACAAACCAACAAACCAACAAACCAACAAATTAACAAACCAACAAACCAACAAACCAACAAACCAACAAACCAACAAACCAACAAACCAACAAACCAACAAACCAACAAACCAACAAACCATTAAACTAACAAACCAACAAACCAAGAAACCATCAAACCAACAAACCAACAAACCAACAAACCAACAAACCAACAAACTAACAAACCAACAAACCAACAAACCAACAAACCAACAAACCAACAAACCAACAAACCAACAAACCAACAAACCAACAAACCCACAAACCAACAAACCAACAAACCAACAAACCAACAAACCAACAAACCAACAAACCAACAAACCAACACACCAACAAGCCAACAAACGAACAAACCAACTAACCAATAAACCAACAAACCAACAAACAAACAAACTAACAAACCAACAAACCAACAAACCAACAAACCAACAAACCAACAAACCAAAAAACCAACAACCAACAAACCAACAATCCAACAAACCAACTAACCAACAAATAAAAAAACCAACAAACCAACAAACTAATAAACCAACAAACCAACAAACCAACAAACCAACAAACCAATAAACCAACAAACCAACAAACCAACAAACCAACAAACGGACAAGCCAACAAACCAACAAACCAATCAACCAACAAACCAACAAACCAACAAACCAACAAACCAACAAACCAACAAACCAACAAACCAACAAACCAATTAACCAACAAACCAACAAACCAACAAACCAACAAACCAACAAACCAACAACCCCACAAACCAACAAACAAACAAACCAACAAACCAACAAACCAACAAACCAACAAACCAACAAACCAACAAACCAACAAACAAACAAACTAACAAACCAACAAACCAACAAACCAACAACCCCACAAACCAACAAACAAACAAACCAACAAACCAACAAACCAACAAACCAACAAACCAACAAACCAACAAACCAACAAACCAACAAACCAACAAACCAACAAACCAACAAACCAACAAACCAACAAACCAACAAACCAACAAACCAACAAACCAACAAACCAATAAACCAACAAACCAACAAACCAACAAACCAACAAACCAACAAACCAACACACCAACAAACCAACAAACCGACAAACGAAGAAGCCAACAAACCAACAAACCAATAAACGAACAAACCAACAAAACAACAAACCAACAAACCAACAAACCAACAAACCAACAAACCAACAAACCAACAAATCAACAAACCAACAAACCAACAAACCAACAAACCAACAAACCAACAAACCAACAAACCAACATACCAACAAACCAACAAACCAACAAACTACAAACCAAGAAATCAAAAAACCAATAAACCAACAAACTAACAAACCAACAAACCAACAAACCAACAAACCAACAAACCAACAAACCAACAAACCAACAAACCAACAAACCAATAAACCAACAAACCAACAAACCAACAAACCAACAAACCAACAAACCAACAAACCAACAAACCAACAAACCAACAAACCAACAAACCAACAAACCAACAAACAAACAAACAAACAAACCAACAAACCAACAAACCAACAAACCAACAACCCAACAAACCAACAAACAAACAAACTAACAAACCAACAAACCAACAAACCAACAAACCAACAAACCAACAAACCAACAAACCAACAAACCAACAAACCAACAAACCAACAAACCAACAAACCAACAAACCAACAAACCAACAAACCAACAAACCAACAAACCAACAAACCAACAAACCAACAAACCAACAAACCAACAAACCAACACACCAACAAGCCAACAAACGAACAAGCGAACAAACCAACTAACCAATAAACCAACAAACCAACAAAACAACAAACCAACAAACCAACAAACCTACAAACCAACAAATCAACGAACCAACAAACCAACAAACCAACAAACCAACAAACCAACAAACCAACAAACCAACAAACCAACAAACCAACAAACCAACAAACCAACAAACCAACAAACCAACAAACCAACAAACCAACAAACCAACAAACCAACAAACCAACAAACCAACAAACCAACAAACCAACAAACCAACAAACCAACAAACCAACAAACCAACAAACCAACAAACCAACAAACCAACAAACGAACAAACCAATAAACCAACAAACCAACAAACCAACAAACCAACAAACCAACAAATTAACAAACCAACAAACCAACAAACCAACAAACCAACAAACCAACAAACCAACAAACCAACAAACCAACAAACCAACAAACCAACAAACCAACAAACCATTAAACTAACAAACCAACAAACCAAGAAACCATCAAACCAACAAACCAACAAACCAACAAACCAACAAACCAACAAACTAACAAACCAACAAACCAACAAACCAACAAACCAACAAACCAACAAACCAACAAACCAACAAACCAACAAACCAACAAACCAACAAACCAACAAACCAACAAACCAACAAACCAAAAAACCAACAAGCCAATAAACCAACAAACCAACAAACCAACAAAAGAACAAGCCAACAGACCAACAAACCAACAAACTAACAACCCAACAAACCAACAAACCAACAAACCAACAAACCAACAAACCAACAAACCAAAAAACCAACAAACCATCAAACCAACAAACCAACAAACCGACAAACCAACAAACCAACAAACCAACAAACCAACAAACGAACAAACCAACAAACCAGCAAACCAACAAACCAAAAAACCAACAAACCAACAAACCAACAAACCAACAAACCAACAAACCAACAAACCAACAAACCTACAAACCAACAAACCAACAAACCAACAAACCAACTAACCAACAAACCAACAAACCAACAAACCAACAAACCAACAAACCAACAAACCAACAAACCAACAAACCAAAAAACCAACAAACCAACAAACCAACGAACCAACAAACCAACAAACCAACAAACCAACATAGCAACAAACCAACAAACCAACAAACCAACAACCCAACAAACCAACAAACCAACAAACCAACAAACCAACAAACCAACAAACCAACAAACCAACAAACCATTAAACTAACAAACCAACAAACCAAGAAACCATCAAACCAACAAACCAACAAACCAACAAACCAACAAACCAACAAACTAACAAACCAACAAACCAACAAACCAACAAACCAACAAACCAACAAACCAACAAACCAACAAACCAACAAACCAACAAACCCACAAACCAACAAACCAACAAACCAACAAACCAACAAACCAACAAACCAACAAACCAACAAACCAACACACCAACAAGCCAACAAACGAACAAACCAACTAACCAATAAACCAACAAACCAACAAACAAACAAACTAACAAACCAACAAACCAACAAACCAACAAACCAACAAACCAACAAACCAAAAAACCAACAACCAACAAACCAACAATCCAACAAACCAACTAACCAACAAATAAAAAAACCAACAAACCAACAAACTAATAAACCAACAAACCAACAAACCAACAAACCAACAAACCAATAAACCAACAAACCAACAAACCAACAAACCAACAAACGGACAAGCCAACAAACCAACAAACCAATCAACCAACAAACCAACAAACCAACAAACCAACAAACCAACAAACCAACAAACCAACAAACCAACAAACCAATTAACCAACAAACCAACAAACCAACAAACCAACAAACCAACAAACCAACAACCCCACAAACCAACAAACAAACAAACCAACAAACCAACAAACCAACAAACCAACAAACCAACAAACCAACAAACCAACAAACCAACAAACCAACAAACCAACAAACCAACAAACCAACAAACCAACAAACCAACAAACCAACAAACCAACAAACCAACAAACCAATAAACCAACAAACCAACAAACCAACAAACCAACAAACCAACAAACCAACACACCAACAAACCAACAAACCGACAAACGAAGAAGCCAACAAACCAACAAACCAATAAACGAACAAACCAACAAAACAACAAACCAACAAACCAACAAACCAACAAACCAACAAACCAACAAACCAACAAATCAACAAACCAACAAACCAACAAACCAACAAACCAACAAACCAACAAACCAACAAACCAACATACCAACAAACCAACAAACCAACAAACTACAAACCAAGAAATCAAAAAACCAATAAACCAACAAACTAACAAACCAACAAACCAACAAACCAACAAACCAACAAACCAACAAACCAACAAACCAACAAACCAACAAACCAATAAACCAACAAACCAACAAACCAACAAACCAACAAACCAACAAACCAACAAACCAACAAACCAACAAACCAACAAACCAACAAACCAACAAACAAACAAACAAACAAACCAACAAACCAACAAACCAACAACCCAACAAACCAACAAACAAACAAACTAACAAACCAACAAACCAACAAACCAACAAACCAACAAACCAACAAACCAACAAACCAACAAACCAACAAACCAACAAACCAACAAACCAACAAACCAACAAACCAACAAACCAACAAACCAACAAACCAACAAACCAACAAACCAACAAACCAACAAACCAACAAACCAACACACCAACAAGCCAACAAACGAACAAGCGAACAAACCAACTAACCAATAAACCAACAAACCAACAAAACAACAAACCAACAAACCAACAAACCTACAAACCAACAAATCAACGAACCAACAAACCAACAAACCAACAAACCAACAAACCAACAAACCAACAAACCAACAAACCAACAAACCAACAAACCAACAAACCAACAAACCAACAAACCAACAAACCAACAAACCAACAAACCAACAAACCAACAAACCAACAAACCAACAAACCAACAAACCAACAAACCAACAAACCAACAAACCAACAAACCAACAAACCAACAAACCAACAAACCAACAAACCAACAAACGAACAAACCAATAAACCAACAAACCAACAAACCAACAAACCAACAAACCAACAAATTAACAAACCAACAAACCAACAAACCAACAAACCAACAAACCAACAAACCAACAAACCAACAAACCAACAAACCAACAAACCAACAAACCATTAAACTAACAAACCAACAAACCAAGAAACCATCAAACCAACAAACCAACAAACCAACAAACCAACAAACCAACAAACTAACAAACCAACAAACCAACAAACCAACAAACCAACAAACCAACAAACCAACAAACCAACAAACCAACAAACCAACAAACCAACAAACCAACAAACCAACAAACCAACAAACCAAAAAACCAACAAGCCAATAAACCAACAAACCAACAAACCAACAAAAGAACAAGCCAACAGACCAACAAACCAACAAACTAACAACCCAACAAACCAACAAACCAACAAACCAACAAACCAACAAACCAACAAACCAAAAAACCAACAAACCATCAAACCAACAAACCAACAAACCGACAAACCAACAAACCAACAAACCAACAAACCAACAAACGAACAAACCAACAAACCAGCAAACCAACAAACCAAAAAACCAACAAACCAACAAACCAACAAACCAACAAACCAACAAACCAACAAACCAACAAACCTACAAACCAACAAACCAACAAACCAACAAACCAACTAACCAACAAACCAACAAACCAACAAACCAACAAACCAACAAACCAACAAACCAACAAACCAACAAACCAAAAAACCAACAAACCAACAAACCAACGAACCAACAAACCAACAAACCAACAAACCAACATAGCAACAAACCAACAAACCAACAAACCAACAACCCAACAAACCAACAAACCAACAAACCAACAAACCAACAAACCAACAAACCAACAAACCAAGAAACCAACAAACCAACAAACTAACAAATCAACAAACAAACAAACCAAAAAACCAACAAACCAACAAACCAACAAACCAACAAACCAACAAAACAACAAACCAACAAACCAACAAACCAACAAACCAACAAACCAACAAACATACAAACCAACAAACCAACAAACCAACAAACCAACAAACCAACAAACCAATTAGCCAACAAACCAACAAACCAACAAACCAACAAACCAACAAACCAACAAACCAACAAACCAACAAACCAACAAACCAAAAAACCAACAAACCAACAAACCAACAAACCAACAAACCAACAACCCAACAAACCAACAAACAAACAAACCAACAATATAACAAACAAGCAAACCAACAAACCAACAAACCAACAAACCAACAAACAAACAAACCAACAAACCAAGAAACGAACAAACCAACAAACCAACAAACCAACAAACCAACAAACAAACAAACCAACAAACCAACATACCAACAAACCAACAAAACAATAAACCAACAAACCAACAAACTAACAAACCAACAAACCAACAAACCAATTAATAAACCAACAAACCAACAAACCAACAAACCAACAAACCAACAAACCAACAAACCAACAAACCAACAAACCAACAAACCAACAAACCAACAAACCAACAAACCAACAAACCAACAAACCAACAAACCAACAAACCAACAAACCAACAAACCAACAAACCAACAAACCAACAAACCAACCAACCAACAAACCAACAAACCAACAAACCAACAAACCAACAAACCAAAAAACCAACAAGCCAACAAACCAACAAAAGAACAAGCCAATAAACCAACAAACCAACAAACCAACAACCCAACAAACCAACAAACCAACAAACCAACAAACCAACAAACCAAAAAACCAACAAACCAACAAACCAACAAACCAACAAACCAACAAACCAACAAACCAACAAACCAACAAACCAACAAAGCAACAAACCAACAAACCAACAAACTAACAAACCAACAAACCAAAAAACCAACAAACCAACAAACCAACAAACCAACAAACCAACAAACCAACAAACCAACAAACCAACAAACCAGTAAACCAACAAACCAACAAACCAACAAACCAACAAACCAACAAACCAACAAACCAACAAACCAACAAACCAACAAACCAACAAACCAACAAACCAACAAACCAACAAACCAAAAAACCAACAAACCAACAAACCAACAAACCAACAAACCAACAAACCAACAAACCAACAAACCAACAAACCAACAAACCAACAAACCAACAAACCAACAAACCAACAAACCAACAAACCAACAAACCAACAAACGTACAAGCCAACAAACCAACAAACCAACAAACCAATAAACCAACAAACCAACAAACCAACAAACCAACAAACCAACAAACCAACAAACCAACAAACCAACAAACCAACAAACCAACAAACCAACAAACCAACAAACCAATTAACCAACAAACCAACAAACCAACAAACCAACAAACCAACAAACCAACAAACCAACAAACCAACAAACCAACAACCCAACAAACCAAAAAACAAACAAACCAACAAATCAACAAACCAACAAACCAACAAACCAACAAACCAACAAACCAAGAAACGAACAAACCAACAAACCAACAAACCAACAAACCAACAAACAAACAAACCAACAAACTTACATACCAACAAACCAACAAAACAATAAACCAACAAACCAACAAACTAACAAACCAACAAACCAACAAACCAACAAACCAACAAACCAACAAATCAATAAACCAACAAAGCTAACAAACCAACAAACCAACAAACCAACAAACCAACAAACCAACAAACCAACAAACCAACAAACCAACAAACCAACAAACCAACAAACCAACAAACCAACAAGCCAACCAACCAACAAACCAACAAACCAACAAACCAACAAACCAACAAACCAACAAACCAACAAACCAAAAAACCAACAAGCCAACAAACCAACAAACCAACAAACCAAAAAAAGAACAAGCCAACAAACCAACAAACCAACAAACTAACAACCCAACAAACCAACAAACCAACAAACCAACAAACCAACAAACCAACAAACCAACAAACCAACAAACCAACAAACCAACAATCCAACAAACCAACAAACCAACAAACCAACAAACCAACAAACCAACAAACCAACAAACCAACAAACCAACAAACCAACAAACCAACGAACTAACAAACCAACAAACCAACAAACCAACATAGCAACAAACCAACAAACCAACAACCAACAAACCAACAATCCAACAAACAAACAAACCAACAAATCAAAAAACCAACAAACCAACAAACTAACCAACCAACAAACCAACAAACCAACAAACCAACAAACCAACAAACCAACAAACCAACAAACCAACAAACCAACAAACCAAGAAACCAACAAACCAACAAACCAACAAGCCAACAAACCAACAAACCAATAAACCAACAAACCAACAAACCAACAAACCAACAAACCAACAAACCAACAAACCAACAAATCAACAAACCAACAAACCAACAACCCAACAAACCAACAAACAAACAAACTAACAAACCAACAAACCAACAAACCAACAAACCAACAAACCAACAAACCAACAAACCAACAAACCAACAAACCAACAAACTAACAAACCAACAAACCAACAAACCAACAAACCAACACACCAACAAACGAAAAAGCCAACAAACCAACAAACCAATAAACCAACAAACCAACAAAACAACAAACTAACAAACCAACAAACCAACAAACCAACAAATCAACAAACCAACAAACCAACAAACCAACAAACCAACAAACCAACAAACCAACAAACCAACAAACCAACAAACCAACAAACCAGCAAACCAGCAAACCAACAAACCAACAAACCAACAAACCAACAAACCAACAAACCAACAAACCAACAAACCAACAAACCAACAAACCAACAAACCAACAAACCAACAAACCAACAAACCAACAAAACAACAAACCAACAAACCAACAAACCAACAAACCAACAAATCAACAAACCAACAAACCAATAAACCAACAAACTAACAAACCAACAAACCAACAAACCAACAAACCAACAAACCAACAAACCAACAAACCAACAAACCAACAAACCAACAAACCAACAAACCAACAAACCAACAAACCAACAAACCAACAAACCAACAAACCAACACACCAACAAGCCAACAAACGAACAAGCGAACAAACCAACTAACCAATAAACCAACAAACCAACAAAACAACAAACCAACAAACCAACAAACCTACAAACCAACAAATCAACAAACCAACAAACCAACAAACCAACAAACCAACAAACCAACAAACCAACAAACCAACAAACCAACAAACCAACAAACCAACAAACCAACAAACCAACAAACCAACAAACCAACAAACTAACAAACCAACAAACCAACAAACCAACAAACCAACAAACCAACAAACCAACAAACCAACAAACCAACAAACCAACAAACCAACAAACCAACAAACCAACAAACGAACAAACCAATAAACCAACAAACCAACAAACCAACAAACCAACAAACCAACAAATTAACAAACCAACAAACCAACAAACCAACAAACCAACAAACCAACAAACCAACAAACCAACAAACCAACAAACCAACAAACCAACAAACCATTAAACTAACAAACCAACAAACCAACAAACCATCAAACCAACAAACCAACAAACCAACAAACCAACAAACCAACAAACTAACAAACCAACAAACCAACAAACCAACAAACCAACAAACCAACAAACCAACAAACCAACAAACTAACAAACCAACAAACCAACAAACCAAAAAACCAACAAGCCAATAAACCAACAAACCAACAAACCAACAAAAGAACAAGCCAACAGACCAACAAACCAACAAACCAACAAACCAACAAACCAACAAACCAACAAACCAACCAACCAACAAACCAAAAAACCAACAAACCATTAAACCAACAAACCAACAAACCGACAAACCAACAAACCAACAAACAAACAAACCAACAAACGAACAAACCAACAAACCAGCAAACCAACAAACCAAAAAACCAACAAACCAACAAACCAACAAACCAACAAACCAACAAACCAACAAACCAACAAACCTACAAACCAACAAACCAACAAACCAACAAACCAACTAACCAACAAACCAACAAACCAACAAACTAACAAACCAACAAACCAACAAACCTACAAACCAACAAACCAAAAAACCAACAAACCAACAAACCAACGAACCAACAAACCAACAAACCAACAAACCAACATAGCAACAAACCAACAAACCAACAAACCAACAACCCAACAAACCAACAAACCAACAAACCAACAAACCAACAAACCAAAAAACCAACAAACCAACAAACCAACAAACCAACAAACCAACAAACCAACAAACCAACAAACCAACAAACCAACAAACCAACAAACCAACAAACCAACAAACCAACAAACCAACAAACCAATTAGCCAACAAACCAACAAACCAACAAACCAACAAACCAACAAACCAACAAACCAACAAACCAACAAACCAACAAACCAAAAAACCAACAAACCAACAAACCAACAAACCAACAAACCAACAAACCAACAACCCAACAAACCAACAAACAAACAAACCAACAAATTAACAAACAAGCAAACCAACAAACCAACAAACCAACAAACCAACAAACCAAGAAACGAACAAACCAACAAACCAACAAACCAACAAACCAACAAACAAACAAACCAACAAACCAACATACCAACAAACCAACAAAACAATAAACCAACAAACCAACAAACTAACAAACCAACAAACCAACAAACCAATCAATAAACCAACAAACCAACAAACCAACAAACCAACAAACCAACAAACCAACAAACCAACAAACCAACAAACCAACAAACCAACAAACCAACAAACCAACAAACCAACAAACCAACAAACCAACAAACCAACAAACCAACAAACCAACAAACCAACAAACCAACAAACCAACAAACCAACCAACCAACAAACCAACAAACCAACAAACCAACAAACCAACAAACCAAAAAACCAACAAGCCAACAAACCAACAAAAGAACAAGCCAACAAACCAACAAACCAACAAACCAACAACCCAACAAACCAACAAACCAACAAACCAACAAACCAACAAACCAACAAACCAAATAACCAACAAACCAACAAACCAACAAACCAACAAACCAACAAACCAACAAACCAACAAACCAACAAAGCAACAAACCAACAAACCAACAAACTAACAAACCAACAAACCAAAAAACCAACAAACCAACAAACCAACAAACCAACAAACCAGCAAACCAACAAACCAACAAACCAACAAACCAACAAACCAACAAACCAACAAACCAACAAACCAACAAACCAACAAACCAACAAACCAACAAACCAAAAAACCAACAAACCAACAAACCAACAAACCAACAAACCAACAAACCAACAAACCAACAAACCAACAAACCAACAAACCAACAAACCAACAAACCAACAAACCAACAAACCAACAAACCAACAAACCAACAAACCAACAAACCAACAAACCAACAAACGTACAAGCCAACAAACCAACAAACCAATAAACCAACAAACCAACAAACCAACAAACCAACAAACCAACAAACCAACAAACCAACAAACCAACAAACCAACAAACCAACAAACCAACAAACCAACAAACCAACAAACCAATTAACCAACAAACCAACAAACCAACAAACCAACAAACCAACAAACCAACAAACCAACAAACCAACAAACCAACAACCCAACAAACCAACAAACAAACAAACCAACAAATCAACAAACCAACAAACCAACAAACCAACAAACCAACAAACCAAGAAACGAACATACCAACAAACCAACAAACCAACAAACCAACAAACAAACAAACCAACAAACCAACATACCAACAAACCAACAAAACAATAAACCAACAAACCAACAAACTAACAAACCAACAAACCAACAAACCAACAAACCAACAAACCAACAAATCAATAAACCAACAAAGCTAACAAACCAACAAACCAACAAACCAACAAACCAACAAACCAACAAACCAACAAACCAACAAACCAACAAACCAACAAACCAAAAAACCAACAAACCAACAAACCAACAAACCAACCAACCAACAAACCAACAAACCAACAAACCAACAAACCAACAAACCAACAAACCAACAAACCAACAAACCAACAAGCCAACAAACCAACAAACCAAAAAAAGAACAAGGCAACAAACCAACAAACCAACAAACCAATAACCCAACAAACCAACAAACCAACAAACCAACAAACTAACAAACCAACAAACCAACAAACCAACAAACCAACAAACCAACAATCCAACAAACCAACAAACCAACAAACCAACAAACCAACAAACCAACAAACCAACAAACCAACAAACCAACAAACCAACAAACCAACAAACCAACGAACTAACAAACCAACAAACCAACATAGCAACAAACCAACAAACCAACAACCAACAAACCAACAATCCAACAAACCAACAAACCAACAAATCAAAAAACCAACAAACCAACAAACTAACCAACCAACAAACCAACAAACCAACAAACAACAAACCAACAAACTAACCAACCAACAAACCAACAAACCAACAAACCAACAAACCAACAAACCAACAAACCAACAAACCAAGAAACCAACAAACCAACAAACCAACAAGCCAACAAACCAACAAACCAATAAACCAACAAACCAACAAACCAACAAACCAACAAACCAACAAACCAACAAATCAACAAACCAACAAACCAACAACCCAACAAACCAACAAACAAACAAACTAACAAACCAACAAACCAACAAACCAACAAACCAACAAACCAACAAACCAACAAACCAACAAACCAACAAACCAACAAACCAACAAACCAACAAACTAACAAACCAACAAACCAACAAACCAACAAACCAACACACCAACAAACCAACAAACGAAAAAGCCAACAAACCAACAAACCAATAAACCAACAAACCAACAAAACAACAAACTAAAAAACTAACAAACCAACAAACCAACAAATCAACAAACCAACAAACCAACAAACCAACAAACCAACAAACCAACAAACCAACAAACCAACAAACCAACAAACCAACAAACCAACAAACCAACAAACCAACAAACCAGCAAACCAGCAAACCAACAAACCAACAAACCAACAAACCAACAAACCAACAAACCAACAAACCAACAAACCAACAAACCAACAAACCAACAAACCAACAAAACAACAAACCAACAAACCAACAAACCAACAAACCAACAAATCAACAAACCAACAAACCAACAAACCAACAAACTAACAAACCAACAAACCAACAAACTAACAAACCAACAAACCAACAAACCAACAAACCAACAAACCAACAAACCAACAAACCAACAAACCAACAAACCAACAAACCAACAAACCAACAAACCAACAAACCAACAAACCAACAAACCAACAAACCAACAAACCAACAAACCAACAAACCAACAAACCAACAAACCAACAAACCAATAAACCAACAAACCAACAAACCAACAAATCAACAAACCAACAAACCAACAAACCAACAAACCAACAAACCAACAAACCAACATACCAACAAACCAACAAAACAATAAACCAACAAACCAACAAACTAACAAACCAACAAACCAACAAACCAACAAACCAACAAACCAACAAACCAACAAATCAATAAACCAACAAAGCTAACAAACCAACAAACCAACAAACCAACAAACCAACAAACCAACAAACCAACAAACCAACAAACCAACAAACCAACAAACCAACCAACCAACAAACCAACAAACAAACAAACCAACAACCCAACAAACCAACAAACAAACAAACCAACAAATCAACAAACCAACAAACCAACAAACCAACAAACCAACAAACCAAGAAACGAACAAACCAACAAACCAACAAACCAACAAACCAACAAACAAACAAACCAACAAACCAACATACCAACAAACCAACAAAACAATAAACCAACAAACCAACAAACTAACAAACCAACAAACCAACAACCCAACAAACCAACAAAGCAACAAACCAACAAACCAACAAACTAACAAACCAACAAACCAAAAAACCAACAAACCAACAAACCAGCAAACCAACAAACCAGCAAACCAACAAACCAACAAACCAACAAACCAACAAACCAACAAACCAACAAACCAACAAACCAACAAACCAACAAACCAACAA
This sequence comes from Atherix ibis, assembly GCA_958298945.1. Taxonomy (NCBI): domain Eukaryota; kingdom Metazoa; phylum Arthropoda; class Insecta; order Diptera; family Athericidae; genus Atherix; species Atherix ibis. The sequence goes on along the minus strand of OY282608.1, from coordinate 85,890,399 downwards.
ACCAACAAACCAACAAACCAAAAAACCAACAAACCAACAAACCAACAAACCAACAAACCAACAAACCAACAAACCAACAAACCAACAAACCAACAAACCAGCAAACCAACAAACCAACAAACCAACAAACCAACAAACCAACAAACGTACAAGCCAACAAACCAACAAACCAATAAACCAACAAACCAACAAACCAACAAACCAACAAACCAACAAACCAACAAACCAACAAACCAACAAACCAACAAACCAACAAACCAACAAACCAATTAACCAACAAACCAACAAACCAACAAACCAACAAACCAACAAACCAACAAACCAACAACCCAACAAACCAACAAACAAACAAACCAACAAATCAACAAACCAACAAACCAACAAACCAACAAACCAAGAAACGAACAAACCAACAAACCAACAAACCAACAAACCAACAAACAAACAAACCAACAAACCAACATACCAACAAACCAACAAAACAATAAACCAACAAACCAACAAACTAACAAACCAACAAACCAACAAACCAACAAACCAACAAACCAACAAATCAATAAACCAACAAAGCTAACAAACCAACAAACCAACAAACCAACAAACCAACAAACCAACAAACCAACAAACCAACAAACCAACAAACCAAAAAACCAACAAACCAACAAACCAACAAACCAACCAACCAACAAACCAACAAACCAACAAACCAACAAACCAACAAACCAACAAACCAACAAACCAACAAGCCAACAAACCAACAAACCAACAAACCAAAAAAAGAACAAGCCAACAAACCAACAAACCAACAAACCAATAACCCAACAAACCAACAAACCAACAAACCAACAAACCAACAAACCAACAAACCAACAAACCAACAAACCAACAAACCAACAATCCAACAAACCAACAAACCAACAAACCAACAAACCAACAAACCAACAAACCAACAAACCAACAAACCAACAAACCAACAAACCAACAAACCAACAAACCAACGAACTAACAAACCAACAAACCAACATAGCAACAAACCAACAAACCAACAACCAACAAACCAACAATCCAACAAACCAACAAACCAACAAATCAAAAAACCAACAAACCAACAAACTAACCAACCAACAAACCAACAAACCAACAAACCAACAAACCAACAAACCAACAAACCAACAAACCAAGAAACCAACAAACCAACAAACCAACAAGCCAACAAACCAACAAACCAATAAACCAACAAACCAACAAACCAACAAACCAACAAACCAACAAACCAACAAATCAACAAACCAACAAACCAACAACCCAACAAACCAACAAACAAACAAACTAACAAACCAACAAACCAACAAACCAACAAACCAACAAACCAACAAACCAACAAACCAACAAACCAACAAACTAACAAACCAACAAACCAACAAACCAACAAACCAACACACCAACAAACCAACAAACGAAAAAGCCAACAAACCAACAAACCAATAAACCAACAAACCAACAAAACAACAAACTAACAAACCAATAAACCAACAAACCAACAAATCAACAAACCAACAAACCAACAAACCAACAAACCAACAAACCAACAAACCAACAAACCAACAAACCAACAAACCAACAAACCAACAAACCAACAAACCAACAAACCAGCAAACCAGCAAACCAACAAACCAACAAACCAACAAACCAACAAACCAACAAACCAACAAACCAACAAACCAACAAACCAACAAACCAACAAACCAACAAACCAACAAACCAACAAACCAACAAACCAACAAACCAACAAACCAACAAACCAACAAACGTACAAGCCAACAAACCAACAAACCAATAAACCAACAAACCAACAAACCAACAAACCAACAAACCAACAAACCAACAAACCAACAAACCAACAAACCAACAAACCAACAAACCAACAAACCAATTAACCAACAAACCAACAAACCAACAAACCAACAAACCAACAAACCAACAAACCAACAAACCAACAAACCAACAACCCAACAAACCAACAAACAAACAAACCAACAAATCAACAAACCAACAAACCAACAAACCAACAAACCAAGAAACGAACAAACCAACAAACCAACAAACCAACAAACCAACAAACAAACAAACCAACAAACCAACATACCAACAAACCAACAAAACAATAAACCAACAAACCAACAAACTAACAAACCAACAAACCAACAAACCAACAAATCAATAAACCAACAAAGCTAACAAACCAACAAACCAACAAACCAACAAACCAACAAACCAACAAACCAACAAACCAACAAACCAACAAACCAAAAAACCAACAAACCAACAAACCAACAAACCAACCAACCAACAAACCAACAAACCAACAAACCAACAAACCAACAAACCAACAAACCAACAAACCAACAAGCCAACAAACCAACAAACCAACAAACCAAAAAAAGAACAAGCCAACAAACCAACAAACCAACAAACCAATAACCCAACAAACCAACAAACCAACAAACCAACAAACCAACAAACCAACAAACCAACAAACCAACAAACCAACAAACCAACAATCCAACAAACCAACAAACCAACAAACCAACAAACCAACAAACCAACAAACCAACAAACCAACAAACCAACAAACCAACAAACCAACAAACCAACGAACTAACAAACCAACAAACCAACATAGCAACAAACCAACAAACCAACAACCAACAAACCAACAATCCAACAAACCAACAAACCAACAAATCAAAAAACCAACAAACCAACAAACTAACCAACCAACAAACCAACAAACCAACAAACCAACAAACCAACAAACCAACAAACCAACAAACCAACAAACCAAGAAACCAACAAACCAACAAACCAACAAGCCAACAAACCAACAAACCAATAAACCAACAAACCAACAAACCAACAAACCAACAAACCAACAAACCAACAAACCAACAAATCAACAAACCAACAAACCAACAACCCAACAAACCAACAAACAAACAAACTAACAAACCAACAAACTAACAAACCAACAAACCAACAAACCAACAAACCAACAAACCAACAAACCAACAAACCAACAAACTAACAAACCAACAAACCAACAAACCAACACACCAACAAACCAACAAACGAAAAAGACAACAAACCAACAAACCAATAAACCAACAAACCAACAAAACAACAAACTAACAAACCAACAAACCAACAAACCAACAAATCAACAAACCAACAAACCAACAAACCAACAAACCAACAAACCAACAAACCAACAAACCAACAAACCAACAAACCAACAAACCAACAAACCAACAAACCAGCAAACCAGCAAACCAACAAACCAACAAACCAACAAACCAACAAACCAACAAACCAACAAACCCACAAACCCCCAAACCAACAAACCAACAAACCACCAACCCCACCAAACCAACAAACCCAACAACCCAACAAACCAACAAACCAACAAACCACAACCAACAAACCAACAAACCAACAACAACAAACCAACAAACCAAAAACCAACAAACCAAAAACCCAACCCAACCAACAAACCAACAAACCAACAAACCAACAAACCAACAAACCAACAACCACAAACCAACAAACCAACAAACCAACAAACCAACAAACCAACAAACCAACAAACCAACAAACCAACAAACCAACAAACCAACAAACCACAACAAAACCAACAACCAACAAACCAACAAACCAGACAAACCAACAAACCAACAAACCAACAAACCAACAAACCAATAAACCAACAAACCAACAAACCAACAAATCAACAAACAACCAACCAACAAACCAACAAACCAACAACCAACAACCAACCATACCAACAAACCAACAAAATAATAAACCAACAAACCAACAACCTAACAAACCACAACCAACAAACCAACAAACCAACAAACCAACAAACAACAAAACCAACAAAGCTAACAAACCAACAAACCAACAACCAACCAACAAACCAACAAACCAACAAACCAACAAACCAACAAACCACAAACCAACCACAACCAATAAACCAACAAACCAACAAACCAACAAACCAACAAACCAACAACCCACAACACCAACAAGCCAACAAACCAACAAACCAACAAACCAACAAAAGAACAAGCCAACAAACCAACAAACCAACAAACCAACAACCCAACAAACCAACAAACCAACAAAACCAACAAACCAAAAAACCAACAAACCAAAAAACCAACAAACCAACAAACCAACAACCAACAAACCAACAAACCAACAAACCAACAAACCAACAAACCAACAAACCACAAACCAACAAACCAACAAACCAACAAACCAACAAACCAACAAACCAACAAACCAACAAACCAACAAACCAACAAACCAACAAACCAACAAACCAACAAACCAACAAACCAACAAACCAACAAACCAACAAACCAACAATCCAACAATCCAACAAACCAACAAACCAACAAACCAACAAACCAACAAACCAACAAACCAATAAACCAACAAACCAACAAACCAACAAATCAACAAACCAACAAACCAACAAACCAACAAACCAACAAACCAACAAACCAACAAACCAACAGACCAACATACCAACAAACCAACAAAACAATAAACCAACAAACCAACAAACTAACAAACCAACAAACCAACAAACCAACAAACCAACAAATCAATAAACCAACAAAGCTAACAAACCAACAAACCAACAAACCAACAAACCAACAAACCAACAAACCAACAAACCAACAAACCAACAAACCAACAAACCAACCAACCAACAAACCAACAAACCAACAAACCAACAAACAAACAAACCAACAAACCAACAAACCAAAACACCAAAAAGCCAACAAACCAACAAACCAACAAACCAACAAAAGAACAAGCCAACAAACCAACAAACCAACAAACCAACAACCCAACAACCAACAAACCAACAAACCAACAAACCAACAAACCAAAAAACCAACAAACCAACAAACCAACAACCAACAAACCAACAACAACCCAACAAACCAAACAAACCACCACAACCAACAAACCAACAAACCAACAAACCAACAAACCAACAAACTAACAAACCAACAAACCAACAAACCAATAAACCAACAAACCAACAAACCAACAAACCAACAAAACAACAAACCAACAAACCAACAAACCAACAAACCAACAAACCAACAAACCAACAAACCAACAATCCAACAAACCAACAAACCAACAAACCAACAACCAACAAACCAACAAACCAACAAACCAACAACCAACAAACCAACAATCCAACAAACCAACAAACCAACAAACCAACAAACCAACAAACCAACAAACCAACAAACCAACAAACCAACAAACCAACAAACCAACAACCAACAAACCAACAATCCAACAAACCACAAACCAACAAACCAACAAACCAACAAACCAACAAACCAACAAACCAACAAACCAACAAAACAACAACCAACAAACCAACAATCCAACAAACCAACAAACCACAACATCAAAAACCAACAAACCAACAAACTAACAAACCAACAAACCAACAAACCAACAAACCAACAAACCAACAAACCAACAAACCAACAAACCAACAAACCAACAAACCAACAAACCAACAAACCAACAAACCAACAAACCAACAAACCAACAAACCAACAAAAAACAACCCAACACCAACAAACCCAACAAACCAACAAACCAACAAACCAACAAACCAACAAACCAACAACACAAACCAACAACCAACAAACCAACAACCAACAAACCAACAAACCAACAAAACAACAAACCAACAAACCAACAACCAACACCAACAAACCCAACAAACCAACAAACCAACAACACCCACAAACCAACAAACCAACAAACCAACAAACCAACAAACCAACAAACCAACAAACCAACAAACCAACAAACCAACAAACCAACAAACCAACAAACCACAAACCAACAAACCAACAAACCAACAACCACAACCAACAAACCAACAACCAACAAACCAACAAACCAACAAACCAACAAACCAACAAACCAACAAACAACAAACCAACAAACCAACAAACCAACAAACCAACAAACCAACAAACCAACAAACCAACACAACCAACAAACCAACAAACCACAAACCAACAAACCAACAAACCAACAAACCAACAAACAACAAACCAACAAACCAACAAACCAACAAACCAACAAACCAACAAACCAACAAACCAACAAAACAACAAACAAAAACCAACAAACCAACAAACTAACAAACCAACAAACCAACAACAAACCAACAAACCAACAAACCAACAAAACAATAAACCAACAAAGCTAACAAACCAACAAACCAACCAACCAACAAACCAACAAACCAACAAACCAACAAACCAACAAACCAACAAACCAACAAACCAACAAACCAACCAACCAACAAACCAACAAACCAACAAACCAACAAACCAACAAACCAAAACACCAACAAGCCAACAAACCAACAAACCAACAAAAGAACAAGCCAACAAACCAACAAACCAACAAACCAACAACCCAACAAACCAACAAACCAACAAACCAACAAACCAACAAACCAAAAAACCAACAAACCAAACAAACCAACAAACCAACAAACCAACAAACCAACAAACCAACAAACCAACAAACCAACAAACCAACAAACCAACAAACCAACAAACCAACCAACCAACAAACCAACAAACCAACAAACCAACAAACCAACAAACCAACAAACCAACAAACCAACAAACCAACAAACCAACAAACCAACAAACCAACAAACCAACAAACCAACAATCCAACAATCCAACAAACCAACAAACCAACAAACCAACAAACCAACAAACCAACAAACCAACAAACCAATAAACCAACAAACCAACAAACCAACAAATCAACAAACCAACAAACCAACAACCAACAAACCAACAAACCAACAAACCAACATACCAACAAACCAACAAAACAATAAACCAACAAACCAACAAACTAACAAACCAACAAACCAACAAACCAACAAACCAACAAACCAACAAATCAATAAACCAACAAAGCTAACAAACCAACAAACCAACAAACCAACAAACCAACAAACCAACAAACCAACAAACCAACAAACCAACAAACCAACAAAACCAACCAACCAACAAACCAACAAACCAACAAACCAACCAACCACAACAAACCAACAAACCAACAAACCAAAACACCAAAAGCCAACAAACCACAAACCAACAAACCAACAAAAGAACAAGCCAACAAACCAACAAACCAACAAACCAACACCCAACAAACCAACAAACCAACAAACCAACAAACCAACAACCAAAAACCAACAAACCAACAAACCAACAAACCAACAAACCAACAAACCAAAAACCAACAACCAACAAACCAACAAACCAACAAACCAACAAACCAACAAACAACAAACCAACAAACCAACAACCAACAAACCAACAAACCAACAACAAACCAACAACAACAACCAACAAACCAACAAAACAACAAACCAACAAACCAACAAACCAACAAACCAACCAACCAACAAACCAACAAACCAACAATCCAACAAACCAACAAACCAACAAACCAACAAACCAACAAACCAACAAACCAACAAACCAACAAACCAACAAACAACGAACCAACAAACCAACAAACCAACATAGCAACAAACCAACAAACCAACAACCAACAAACCAACAATCCAACAAACCAACAAAACCAACAAATCAAAAAACCAACAAACCAACAAACTAACAAACCAACAAACCAACAAACCAACAAACCAACAAACCAACAAACCAACAAACCAACAAACCAACAAACCAACAAACCAACAAACCAACAAACCAACAAACCAACAAACCAACAAACCAAGAAACCAAGAAACCAACAAACCAACAAACCAACAAACCAACAAACCAACAAACCAACAAACCAACAAACCAACAAACCAACAAACCAACAAACCAACAAACCAACAAACCAACAAACCAACAAACCAACAAACCAACAAACCAACAACCCAACAAACCAACAAACAAACAAACTAACAAACCAACAAACCAACAAACCAACAAACCAACAAATCAACAAACCAACAAACCAACAAACCAACAAACCAACAAACCAACAAACCAACAAACCAACATACCAACAAACCAACAAACGAACAAGCCAACAAACCAACAAACCAATAAACCAACAAACCAACAAAACAACAAACCAACAAAACAACAAACCAACAAACCAACAAACCAACAAACCAACAAATCAACAAACCAACAAACCAACAAACCAACGAACCAACAAACCAACAAACCAACAAACCAACAAACTAACAAACCAACAAACCAACAAGCCAACAAACCAACAAACCAACAAACCAATAAACCAACAAACCAACAAACCAACAAACCAACAAACCAACAAACCAACAAACCAACAAACCAACAAACCAACAAACCAATAAACCAACAAACCAACAAACCAACAAATCAACAAACCAACAAACCAACAAACCAACAAACCAACAAACCAACAAACCAACATACAAACAAACCAACAAACCAACAAACCAACAAACCAACAAACCAACAAACCAACAAACCAACAAACCAACAAACCAACAAACCAACAAACCAACAAACCAACAAACCAACAAACCAACAAACCAACAAACCAACAAACCAACAAACCAACAAACCAACAAACCAACAATCCAACAATCCAACAAACCAACAAACCAACAAACCAACAAACCAACAAACCAACAAACCAACAAACCAATAAACCAACAAACCAACAAACCAACAAATCAACAAACCAACAAACCAACAAACCAACAAACCAACAAACCAACAAACCAACATACCAACAAACCAACAAAACAATAAACCAACAAACCAACAAACTAACAAACCAACAAACCAACAAACCAACAAACCAACAAATCAATAAACCAACAAAGCTAACAAACCAACAAACCAACAAACCAACAAACCAACAAACCAACAAACCAACAAACCAACAAACCAACAAACCAACAAACCAACCAACCAACAAACCAACAAACCAACAAACCAACAAACCAACAAACCAACAAACCAACAAACCAAAACACCAAAAAGCCAACAAACCAACAAACCAACAAACCAACAAAAGAACAAGCCAACAAACCAACAAACCAACAAACCAACAACCCAACAAACCAACAAACCAACAAACCAACAAACCAACAAACCAACAAACCAAAAAACCAACAAACCAACAAACCAACAAACCAACAAACCAACAAACCAACAAACCAACAAACCAACAAACCAACAAACCAACAAACCAACAAACCAACAAACTAACAAACCAACAAACCAACAAACCAACAAACCAACAAACCAACAAACCAACAAACCAACAAAACAACAAACCAACAAACCAACAAACCAACAAACCAACCAATCAACAAACCAACAAACCAACAATCCAACAAACCAACAAACCAACAAACCAACAAACCAACAAACCAACAAACCAACAAACCAACAAACCAACGAACCAACAAACCAACAAACCAACATAGCAACAAACCAACAAACCAACAACCAACAAACCAACAATCCAACAAACCAACAAACCAACAAATCAAAAAACCAACAAACCAACAAACTAACAAACCAACAAACCAACAAACCAACAAACCAACAAACCAACAAACCAACAAACCAACAAACCAACAAACCAACAAACCAACAAACCAAAAAACCAAGAAACCAACAAACCAACAAACCAACAAACCAACAAACCAACAAACCAACAAACCAACAAACCAACAAACCAACAAACCAACAAGCCAACAAACCAACAAACCAACAAACCAACAAACCAACAAACCAACAACCCAACAAACCAACAAACAAACAAACTAACAAACCAACAAACCAACAAACCAACAAACCAACAAATCAACAAACCAACAAACCAACAAACCAACAAACCAACAAACCAACAAACCAACAAACCAACAAACCAACATACCAACAAACCAACAAACGAACAAGCCAACAAACCAACAAACCAATAAACCAACAAACCAACAAAACAACAAACCAACAAACCAACAAACCAACAAACCAACAAATCAACAAACCAACAAACCAACAAACCAACGAACCAACAAACCAACAAACCAACAAACCAACAAACTAACAAACCAACAAACCAACAAGCCAACAAACCAACAAACCAACAAACCAATAAACCAACAAACCAACAAACCAACAAACCAACAAATCAACAAACCAACAAACCAACAAACCAACAAACCAACAAACCAACAAACCAACAAACCAACAAACCAACAAACCAACAAACCAACAAATGAACAACCCAACAAACCAACAAACTAACCAACCAACAAAACAACAAACCAACAAACCAACAAACCAACAAACCAACAAACCAACAAACCAACAAACCAACAAACCAACAAACCAACAAACCAACAAACCAACAAACCAACAAACCAACAAACCAACAAACCAACAAACCAACACACCAACAAACCAACAAACGAACAAGCCAACAAACCAACAAACCAATAAACCAACAAACCAACAAAACAACAAACCAACAAACCAACAAACCAACAAACCAACAAATCAACAAACCAATAAACCAACAAACCAACAAACCAACAAACCAACAAACCAATAAACCAACAAACCAACAAACCAACAAACTAACAAACCAACAAACCAACAAACCAACAAACCAACAAACCAACAAACCAACAAACCAACAAACCAACAAACCAACAAACCAACAAACCAACAAACCAACAAACCAACAAACCAACAAACTAACAAACCAACAAACCAACAAACCAACAAACCAACAAACCAACAAACCAATAAACCAACAAACCAACAAACCAACAAATCAACAAACCAACAAACCAACAAACCAACAAACCAACAAACCAACAAACCAACAAACCAACAAACCAACAAACCAACAAACCAAAAAACTAACAAACCAACAAACCAACAAACCATCAAACCAACAAACCAACACACCAACAAACCAACAAACCAACAAACCAACAAAACAAACTAACAAACCAACAAACCAACAAACCAACAAACCAACAAACCAACAAACCAACAAACCAACAAACCAACGAACCAACAAACCAACAAACCAACAAACCAACAAACCAACATCTCAACAAACCAACAAACCAACAACCAACAAACCAACAATCCAACAAACCAACAAACCAACAAATCAACAAACCAACAAACCAACAAACCAACAAACCAACAAACCAACAAACCAACAAACCAACAAACCAACAAACCAACAAACCAACAAACCAACAAACCAACAAACCAACAAACCAACAAACCCACAAACCAACAAACCAACAAACCAACAAACTAATAAACCAACAAAACAACAAACCAACAAAACAACAAACCAACAAACCAACAAACCAACAAACCAACAAACCAACAAACCAACAAACCAACAAACCAACAAACCAACAAACCAACAAACCAACAAACCAACAAACCAACAAACCAACAAACCAACAAACCAACAAACCAACAAACCAACAAACCAACAAACCATCAAACGAACAAACCAACAAACCAACAAACCAACAAACCAACAAACCAACAAACCAACAAACCAATAAAACAACAAACCAACAAACCAACAAACCAACAAACCAACAAACCAACAAACCAACAAACCAACAAACCAACAAACCAACAAAACAACAAACCAACAAAACAACAAACCAACAAACCAACAAACCAACAAAACAACAAACCAACAAACAAACAAACCAACAAACCAATAAACCAACAAACCAACAAACCAACAAACCAACAAACCAACAAACCAACAAACCAACAAACCAACAAACCAACAAACCAACAAACCAACAAACCAACAAACCAACAAACCAGCAAACCAACAAGTCAACAAACCAACAAACCAACAAACCAACAAACCAACAAACCAACAAACCAACAAACCAACAAACCAACAAACCCAACAAACCAACAAACCAACAAACCAACAAACCAACCAACCAACAAACCAACAAACCAACAAACCAACAAACCAACAAACCAACAAACCAATAAACCAACAAACCAACAAACCAACAAACCAACAAACCAACAAACCATCAAACGAACAAACCAACAAACCAACAAACCAACAAACCAACAAACCAACAAACTAAGAAATCAACAAACCAACAAACCAACAAACCAACAAACCAACAAACCAACAAACCAACAAACCAACAAACCAACAAACCAACAAACCAACAAACCAACAAACCAACAAACCAACAAACCAACAAACCAACAAACCAACAAACCAACAAACGAACAAACCAACAAACCAACAAACCAACAAACCAACAAACCAACAAACCAACAAACTAAGAAACCAACAAACCAACAAACCAACAAACCAACAAACCAACAAACCAACAAACCAACAAACCAACAAACCAACAAACCAACAAACCAACAAACCAATAAACCAACAAACCAACAAACCAACAAACCAACAAACCAACAAACCAACAAACCAATAAATCAACAAACCAACAAACTAACAAACCAACAAACCAACATAGCAACAAAAGAACATAGCAACAAAAGGACTAGCCAACAAACCAACAAACTAACAAACTAACAAACCAACAAACCAACAAACCAACATATCAACAAACCAACAAACCAACAAAAGAACAAGCCAACAAACCAACAAACCAACAAATCAACAAACCAACAAACCAACAAACCAACACACCAACAAACCAACAAACCAACAAACCAACAAACCAATAAACCAACAAACCAACAAACCAACAAACACACAAACAAACAAAAAAACCAACAAACAAAAAAACCAACAAACCAATAAACCAACGAACCAACAAACGAACAAACCAACAAACCAACAAACCAACAAACCAACAAACCAACAAACCAATAAACCAACAAACCAACATTGCAACAAAAGAACATAGCAACAAAAGGACAAGCCAACAAACCAACAAACTAACAAACTAACAAACCAACAAACCAACAAACCAACACACCAACAAACCAACAAAAGAACAAGCCAACAAACCAACAAATCAACAAACTAACAACCCAACAAAACAACAAACCAACAAACCAACAAACCAACAAACCAACAAACCAACAAACCGAAAAACCAACAAACCAACAAACCAACAAACCAATAAACCAACAAACCAACAAACCAACAAACCAACAAACCAACAAACCAACAAACCAACAAACAAACAAACCAACAAACCAATAAACGAACAAACCAACAAACTAACAAACCATCAAACCATCAAACCAATTAACCAACAAACCAACAAACCAACAAAGCAACAAACCAACAAACCAACAAACCAACAAACCAACAAACCGACAAACCAAAAAACCAACAAAACAATAAACCAACAAACCAACAAACCAACAAACAAATAAACCAACAAACCAACAAACCAACAAACCAACAAACTAACAAACCAACAAACAAACAAACCAACAAACCAACAAAACAACAAACCAACAAACCAACAAACCAACAACCCAACAAACCGACAAACCAACAAACCAACAAACCAACGAGCCAACAAACCAACAAACCAACAAACCAACAAACCAACAAACCAACAAACAAACAAACCAACAAACCAACAACCCAACAAACCAACACACCAACAAACCAACAAACGAACAAGCCAACAAACCAACAAACCAATAAACCAACAAACCAACAAACCAACAAAGCAACAAACCAACAAACCAACAAACCAACAAACCAACAAACCAACAAACCAACAAACCAAAAACCAACAAACCAACAAATTAACAAACCAATAAACCAACAAACCAACAAAGCAACAAACCAACAAACCAACAAACCAACAAACCAACAAACGAATAAACGAACAAATTAACAAACCAACAAACCAACAATTCAACAAACCAACAAAGCAACAAACCAAAAAACAAACAAACCAACAAACTAACAAACCAACAATCCAACAAACTAACAAACTAACAAACCAACAAACCAACAAACCAACAAACCAACAAACCAACAAACCAACAAACTAACAAACCAACAAACCAACAAACCAACAAACCAACAAACCAACAAACCAACAAACCAACAAACCAACAAACCAACAAACCAACAAACCAACAAACCAACAAACCAACAAACCAACAACCCAACAAACCAACAAACCAACAAACCAATAAACGAACAAACCAACAAACTAATAAACCATCAAACGAACAAACCAAAAAACCAACAAACCAACAAACCAACAAACCAACAAACCAACAAACAAACAAACAAACAAACCAACAAACCAACAAAAAAACAAGCCAACAAACCAACAAACCAACAAACCAACAAAACAACAACCCAACAAACCAACAAACCAACAAACCAATAAACGCACAAACCAACAAGCTAACAAACCATTAAACGAACAAACCAAAAAACCAACAAACCAACAAACCAACAAACCAATATACCAACAAACCAACATACCAACAAACCAACAAACTAACAAACCAACAAACCAACAAACCAACAAACCAACAAACAAACAAACCAACAAGCCAACCACCCAACAAACCAACACACCAACAAACCAACAAACGAACAAGCCAACAAACCAACAAACCAATAAACCAACAAACCAACAAACCAAAAAACCAACAAACCAACAAACCAACAAACCAACAAACCAACAAATTAACAAACCAATAAACCAACAAACCAACAAAGCAACAAACCAACAAACCAACAAACCAACAAACCAACAAACGAATAAACGAACAAATTAACAAACCAACAAACCAACAATTCAACAAACCAACAAAGCAACAAACCAAAAAACAAACAAACCAACAAACTAACAAACCAACAATCCAACAAACTAACAAACTAACAAACTAACAAACCAACAAACCAACAAACCAACAAACCAACAAACTAACAAACCAACAAACCAACAAACCAACAAACCAACAAACCAACAAACCAACAAACAAACAAACCAACAAACCAACAAACCAACAAAAAAACAAACCAACAAACCAACAAACCAACAAACCAACAAACCAACAAACCAACAAACCAACAAACCAACAAACCAACAAACCAACAAACCAACAAGCCAACAAACCAACAAACCAACAAACCAACAAACCAACAAAACAACAAACCAACAAACCAACAAACCAACAAACCAACAAACCAACAAACCAACAAACCAACAAACCAACAAACCAACAAATCAACAAACCAACATAGCAACAAACCAACAAACCAACAACCAACAAACCAACAATCCAACAAACCAACAAACCAAAAAACCAACAAACCAACAAACTAACAAACCAACAAACTAACAAACCAACAAACCAACAAACCATCAAACCAATTAACCACCAAACCAACAAACCAACAAAGCAACAAACCAACAAACCAACAAACCAACAAACCGACAAACCAAAAAACCAACAAACCAATAAACCAACAAACCAACAAACCAACAAACAAATAAACCAACAAACCAACAAACCAACAAACCAACAAACTAACAAACCAACAAACAAACAAACCAACAAACCAACAAAACAACAAACCAACAAACCAACAAACCAACAACCCAACAAACCGACAAACCAACAAACCAACAAACCAACGAACCAACAAACCAACAAACCAACAAACCAACAAACCAACAAACCAACAAACAAACAAACCAACAAACCAACAACCCAACAAACCAACACACCAACAAACCAACAAACGAACAAGCCAATAAACCAACAAACCAACAAACCAACAAATTAACAAACCAATAAACCAACAAACCAACAAAGTAACAAACCAACAAACCAACAAACCAACAAACCAACAAACGAATAAACGAACAAATTAACAAACCAACAAACCAACAATTCAACAAACCAACAAAGCAACAAACCAAAAAACAAACAAACCAACAAACTAACAAACCAACAATCCAACAAACTAACAAACTAACAAACCAACAAACCAACAAACCAACAAACCGACAGACCAACAAACAAACAAACCAACAAACCAACAAACCAACAAACCAACAAACCAACAAACCAACAAACCAACACACCAACAAACCAACAAACCAACAAACCAACAAACCAACAAACCAACAAACCAACAAACCAACAAACCAACAAACCAACAAACCAACAAACCAACAAACCAACAAACCAACAAACCAACAAACCAACAAACCAACAAACCAACAAACCAACAAACCAACAAACCAACAAACCAACAAACCAACAAACCAACAAACCAATAAACCAACAAAACAACAAACCAACAAACCAACAAACCAACAAACCAACAAACCAAGAAACCAACAAACCAACAAACAAACAAACCAACAAGCCAACAAACCAACAAACCAACAAACAAACAAACCAACTAACCAACAAACCATCAAACGAACAAACCAACAAACCAACAAACCAACAAACCAACAAACCAACAAACTAAGAAACCAACAAACCAACAAACCAACAAACCAACAAACCAACAAACCAACAAACCAACAAACCAACAAACCAACAAACCAACAAACCAACAAACCAACAAACCACCAAACGAACAAACCAACAAACCAACAAACCAACAAACCAACAAACCAACAAACTAAGAAACCAACAAACCAACAAACCAACAAACCAACAAACCAATAAACCAACAAACCAACAAACCAACAAACCAACAAACAAACAAACCAACAAACCAACAAACCAACAAACCAACAAACCAACAAACCAACAAACCAACAAACCAACAAACCAACAAACCAACAAACCAACAAACCAACAAACCAACAAACCAACAAACCAACAAACCAACAAACCAACAAACCAACAAACCAACAAACCAACAAACTAACAAACCACCAAACCAACAAATCAACAAACCAACAAAAGAACAAGCCAACAAACCAACAAATCAACAAACCAACAAACCAACAAATCAACAAACCAACAAACCAATAAACCAACAATCAAACAAACCAACAAACCAACAAACCAACAAACCAACAAACCAACAAACCAACAAACCAACAAACCAACAAACCAACAAACCAACAAACTAACAAACCAACAAACCAACAAAAGAACAAGCCAACAAACCAACAAACCAACAAACCAACAACCCAACAAACAAACAAACCAACAAACCAACAAACCAACAAACCAACAAACCAACAAACCAACAAACCAACAAACCAACAAACAAGCAAACCAACAAACCAACAAACCAACAAACGAAAAAACAAAAAACCCAACAAACCAACAAAGCAAGAAACTAACAAACCAACAAACCAACAAACCAACAAACTAACAAACCAACAAACCAACAAACCAACAAACCAATAAACCAACTAACCAACAAACCAGCAAACCAACAAAAGAACAAGCCAACAAACCAACAAACCAACAAACCAACAACCCAACAAACCAACAAACCAACAAACCAACAAACTAAAAAACCAACAAACCAACAAACCAACAAACAAACAAACCAACAAACCAACAAACCAAAAAACCAACAAACCAACAAACCAACAAACCAACAAACCAACAAACCAACAAACCAACAAACCAACAAACCAACAAACCAACAAACCAACAAACCAACAAACCAAATAAACCAACAAACCAACAAACCAACAAACCAACAAACCAACAAAGCAACAAACCAACAAACCAACAAACCAACAAACCAACAAACTAACAAACCAACAAACAAACATAGCAACAAACCAACAAACCAACAACTAACAAACCAACAAACCAACAAACCAACAAACCAACAAACCATCAAACGAACAAACCAACAAACCAACAAACCAACAAACCAACAAACCAACAAACTAAGAAACCAACAAACCAACAAACCAACAAACCAACAAACCAACAAACCAACAAACCAACAAACCAACAAACCAACAAACCAACAAACCAATAAACCAACAAACGAACAAACCAACAAACCAACAAACCAACAAACCAACAAACCAACAAACTAAGAAACCAACAAACCAACAAACCAACAAACCAACAAACCAACAAACCAACAAACCAACAAACCAACAAACCAACAAACCAACAAACCAACAAACCAACAAACCAACAAACCAACAAACCAACAAACCAACAAACCAACAAACCAACAAACCAACAAACCAACAAACCAACAAACCAACAAACCAACAAACCAACAAACCAACAAACCAACAAACCAACAAACCAATAAACCAACAAACCAACAAACCAACAAGCGAACAAACCAACAAACCAACAAACCAACAAACCAACAAACCAACAAACCAACATTGCAACAAAAGAACATAGCAACAAAAGGACAAGCCAACAAACCAACAAACCAACAAACCAACAAACCAACAAACCAACAAACCAACAAACCAACAAACCAACAAACCAACAAACCAACAAACCAACAAACCAACAAACCAACAAACCAACAAACCAACAAACCAACAAACTAACAAACCAACAAACCAACATAGCAACAAAAGAACATAGCAACAAAAGAACATAGCAACAAAAGGACAAGCCAGCAAACCAACAAACTAACAAACTAACAAACCAACAAACCAACAAACCAACAAATCAACAAACCAACAAACCAACAAAAGAACAAGCCAACAAACCAACAAATTAACAAACCAACAAACCAACAAATCAACAAACCAACAAACCAACAAACCAACAAACCAACAAACCAACAAACCAACAAACCAACAAACCAACAAACCAACAAACCAACAAACCAACAAACCAACAAACCAACAAACCAACAAACAAACAAACAAACAAACAAACCAACAAACCAACAAACCAACGAACAAACAAACGAACAAACCAACAAACCAACAAACCAACAAACCAACAAACCAACAAACCAACAAACCAACAAACCAACAAACCAACAAACTAACAAACCAACAAAAAAACAAGCCAACAAACCAACAAACCAACAAACCAACAAACCAACAAACCAACAAACCAACAAACTAACAAACCATCAAACGAACAAACCAAAAAACCAACAAACCAACAAACCAACAAACCAACAAACCAACAAACCAACAAACCAACAAACCAACAAACCAACAAACCAACAAACCAACAAACCAACAAACCAACAAACCAACAAAAAAACAAACCAACAAACCAACAAACCAACAAACCAACAAACCAACAAGCCAACAAACCAACAAACCAGCAAACCAACAAACCAACAAAAAATAAAACAAACAAACCAACAAACCAACAAACCAACAAACCAACAAACCAACAAACCAACAAACCAACAAACCAACAAATCAACAAACCAACATAGCAACAAACCAACAAACCAACAACCAACAAACCAACAATCCAACAATCCAACAAACCAACAAACCAAAAAACCAACAAACCAACAAACTAACAAACCAACAAACCAACAAACCAACAAATCAATTAACCAACAAACCAACAAACCAACAAAGCAACAAACCAACAAACCAACAAACCAACAAGCCGACAAACCAAAAAACCAACAAACCAATAAACCAACAAACCAACAAACCAACAAACAAACAAACCAACAAACCAACAAACCAACAAACTAACAAACCAACAAACAAACAAACCAACAAACCGACAAAACAAAAAACCAACAAACCAACAAACCAACAACCCAACAAACCGACAAACCAACAAACCAACAAACCAACAAACCAACAAACCAACAAACCAACAAACCAACAAACCAACAAACCAACAAACCAACAAATCAACAAACCAACAAACCAACAAACCAACAAACCAACAAACCAACAAACCAATAAACCAACAAACCAACAAACCAACAAACCAACAAACCAACAAACCAACAAACACACAAACAAACAAACAAACCAACAAACCAATAAACCAACGAACCAACAAACGAACAAACCAACAAACCAACAAACCAACAAACCAACAAACCAACAAACCAACAAACCAACAAACCAACAAACCAACAAACCAACAAACCAACATTGCAACAAAAGAACATAGCAACAAAAGGACAAGCCAACAAACCAACAAACTAACAAACTAACAAACCAACAAACCAACAAACCAACAAACCAACAAAAGAACAAGCCAACAAACAAACAAATCAACAAACTAACAACCCACCAAAACAACAAACCAACAAACCAACAAACCAATAAACCAACAAACCAACAAACCAACAAACCAACAAACCAACAAACCAACAAACCAGTAAACCAACAAACCAACAAAGCAACAAACCAACAAACCAACAAACCAACAAACCAACAAACCAACGAACCAACAAACCAACAAACCAACAAACAAACAAACAAACAAACAAACAAACCAACAAACCAACAAATCAACGAACCAACAAACGAACAAACCAACAAACCAACAAACCAACAAACCAACAAACCAACAAACCAACAAACCAACAAACCGACAAACCAACAAACCAACAAACTAACAAACCAACAAACCAACAAAAAAACAAGCCAACAAACCAACAAACCAACAAACCAACAACCCAACAAACCAACAAACCAACAAACCAACAAACCAACAAACTAACAAACCATCAAATGAACAAACCAAAAAACCAACAAACCAACAAACCAACAAATCAATTTACCAACAAACCAACAAACCAACAAAGCAACAAACCAACAAACCAACAAACCAACAAGCCGACAAACCAAAAAACCAACAAACCAACAAACCAACAAACCAACAAACCAACAAACAAACAAACCAACAAACCAACAAACCAACAAACTAACAAACCAACAAACAAACAAACCAACAAACCAACAAAACAACAAACCAACAAACCAACAAACCAACAACCCAACAAACCAACAAACCAACAAACCAACAAACCAACAAACCAACAAACCAACAAACCAACAAACCAACAAACCAACAAACCAACAAACCAACAAACCAACAAACCAACAAACCAACAAACCAACAAATCAACAAACCAACAAACCAACAAACCAACAAACCAACAAACCAACAAACCAATAAACCAACAAACCAACAAACCAACAAACCAACAAACCAACAAACCAACAAACACACAAACAAACAAACAAACCAACAAACCAATAAACCAACGAACCAACAAACGAACAAACCAACAAACCAACAAACCAACAAACCAACAAACTAACAAACCAACAAACCAACAAACCAACATTGCAACAAAAGAACATAGCAACAAAAGGACAAGCCAACAAACCAACAAACTAACAAACTAACAAACCAACAAACCAACAAACCAACAAACCAACAAACCAACAAACCAACAAAAGAACAAGCCAACAAACCAACAAATCAACAAACTAACAACCCAACAAAACAACAAACCAACAAACCAACAAACCAACAAACCAACAAACCAACAAACCAACAAACCAACAAACCAACAAACCAACAAACTAACAAACCAACAAACCAACAAACCAACAAACCAACAAACCAACAAACCAACAAACCAACAAACCAACAAACCAACAAACCAACAAACCAACAAACCAACAAACCAACAAACTCACAAACCTACAAACCAACAAACCAACAAAAAAACAAACCAACAAACCAACAAACCAACAAACCAACAAACCAACAAGCCAACAAACCAACAAACCAACAAACCAACAAACCAACAAAACAACAAACCAACAAACCAACAAACCAACAAACCAACAAACCAACAAACCAACAAACCAACAAACCAACAAACCAACAAATCAACAAACCAACATAGCAATAAACCAACAAACCAACAACCAACAAACCAACAATTCAACAAACCAACAAACCAACAAACCAAAAAACCAACAAACCAACAAACCAACAAACCAACAAACCAACAAACCAACAAACCAACAAACCAACAAACCAACAAATCAACAAACCAACATAGCAACAAACCAACAAACCAACAACCAACAAACCAACAATCCAACAAACCAACAAACCAACAAACCAAAAAACCAACAAACCAACAAACTAACAAACCAACAAACCAACAAACCAACAAATCAATTAACCAACAAACCAACAAACCAACAAAGCAACAAACCAACAAAACAACAATCCGACAAACCAAAAAACCAACAAACCAATAAACCAACAAATCAACAAACCAACAAACAAACAAACGAACAAACCAACAAACCAACAAACTAACAAACCAACAAACAAACAAACCAACAAACCGACAAAACAAAAAACCAACAAACCAACAAACCAACAACCCAACAAACCGACAAACCAACAAACCAACAAACCAACAAACCAACAAACCAACAAACCAACAAACCAACAAACCAACAAACCAACAAACCAACAAACCAACAAACCAACAAACCAACAAACCAATAAACCAACAAACCAACAAACCAACAAACCAACAAACCAACAAACCAACAAACACACAAACAAACAAACAAACCAACAAACCAATAAACCAACGAACCAACAAACGAACAAACCAACAAACCAACAAACCAACAAACCAACAAACCAACAAACCAACAAATCAACAAACCAACAAACCAACAAACCAACAAACCAACATTGCAACAAAAGAACATAGCAACAAAAGGACAAGCCAACAAACCAACAAACTAACAAACTAACAAACCAACAAACCAACAAACCAACAAACCAACAAACCAACAAAAGAACAAGCCAACAAACAAACAAATCAACAAACTAACAACCCAACAAAACAACAAACCAACAAACCAACAAACCAATAAACCAACAAACCAACAAACCAACAAACCAACAAACCAACAAACCAATAAACCAATAAACCAACAAAGCAACAAACCAACAAACCAACAAACCAATAAACCAACAAACCAACGAACCAACAAACCAACAAACCAACAAACAAACAAACAAACAAACAAACAAACCAACAAACCAACAAACCAACGAACCAACAAACGAACAAACGAACAAACCAACAAACCAACAAACCAAGAAACCAACAAACCAACAAACCAACAAACCAACAAACCGACAAACCAACAAACCAACAAACTAACAACCCAACAAACCAACAAAAAAACAAGCCAACAAACCATTAAACCAACAAACCAACAACCCAACAAACCAACAAACCAACAAACCAACAAACCAACAAACTAACAAACCATCAAATGAACACACCAAAAAACCAACAAACCAACAAACCAACAAATCAATTTACCAACAAACCAACAAACCAACAAAGCAACAAACCAACAAACCAACAAACCAACATGCCGACAAACCAAAAAACCAACAAACCAACAAACCAACAAACCAACAAACCAACAAACAAACAAACCAACAAACCAACAAACCAACAAACTAACAAACCAACAAACAAACAAACCAACAAACCAACAAAACAACAAACCAACAAACCAACAAACCAACAACCCAACAAACCGACAAACCAACAAACCAAGAAACCAACAAACCAACAAACCAACAAACCAACAAACCAACAAACCAACAAACCAATAAACCAACAAACCAACAAACCAACAAACCAACAAACCAACAAACCAACAAACACACAAACAAACAAACAAACCAACAAACCAATAAACCAACGAACCAACAAACGAACAAACCAACAAACCAACAAACCAACAAACCAACAAACTAACAAACCAACAAACCAACATGCAACAAAAGAACATAGCAACAAAAGGACAAGCCAACAAACCAACAAACTAACAAACTAACAAACCAACAAACCAACAAACCAACAAACCAATAAACCAACAAACCAACAAACCAACAAACCAACAAACCAACAAACCAATAAACCAATAAACCAACAAAGCAACAAACCAACAAACCAACAAACCAACAAACCAACAAACCAACAAACCAACGAACCAACAAACCAACAAACCAACAAACAAACAAACAAACAAACAAACAAACCAACAAACCAACAAACCAACGAACCAACAAACGAACAAACGAACAAACCAACAAACCAACAAACCAAGAAACCAACAAACCAACAAACCAACAAACCAACAAACCGACAAACCAACAAACCAACAAACTAACAACCCAACAAACCAACAAAAAAACAAGCCAACAAACCATTAAACCAACAAACCAACAACCCAACAAACCAACAAACCAACAAACCAACAAACCAACAAACTAACAAACCATCAAATGAACACACCAAAAAACCAACAAACCAACAAACCAACAAATCAATTTACCAACAAACCAACAAACCAACAAAGCAACAAACCAACAAACCAACAAACCAACATGCCGACAAACCAAAAAACCAACAAACCAACAAACCAACAAACCAACAAACCAACAAACAAACAAACCAACAAACCAACAAACCAACAAACTAACAAACCAACAAACAAACAAACCAACAAACCAACAAAACAACAAACCAACAAACCAACAAACTAACAACCCAACAAACCGACAAACCAACAAACCAAGAAACCAACAAACCAACAAACCAACAAACCAACAAACCAACAAACCAACAAACCAACAAACCAATAAACCAACAAACCAACAAACCAACAAACCAACAAACCAACAAACCAACAAACACACAAACAAACAAACAAACCAACAAACCAATAAACCAACGAACCAACAAACGAACAAACCAACAAACCAACAAACCAACAAACCAACAAACTAACAAACCAACAAACCAACATGCAACAAAAGAACATAGCAACAAAAGGACAAGCCAACAAACCAACAAACTAACAAACTAACAAACCAACAAACCAACAAACCAACAAACCAACAAACCAACAAACCAACAAAAGAACAAGCCAACAAACCAACAAATCAACAAACTAACAACCCAACAAAACAACAAACCAACCAACCAACAAACCAACAAACCAACAAACCAACAAACCAACAAACCAACAAACCAACAAACCAATAAACCAACAAACCAACAAACCAACAAACCAACAAACCAACAAACCAACGAACCAACAAACCAACAAACCAACAAACAAACAAACAAAAAAACAAACCAACAAACCAACAAACCAACGAACCAACAAACGAACAAACCAACAAACCAACAAACCAACAAACCAACAAACCAACAAACCAACAAACCGACAAACCAACAAACCAACAAACTAACAAACCAACAAAAAAACAAGCCAACAAACCAACAAACCAACAAACCAACAACCCAACAAACCAACAAACCAACAAACCAACAAACTAACAAACCATCAAATGAATAAACCAAAAAACCAACAAACCAACAAACCAACAAACCAACAAACCAACAAACCAACAAACCAACAAACCAACAAACCAACAAACCAACAAACCAACAAACCAACAAACTAACAAACAAACAAACAAACAAACCAACAAACCAACAAACCAACGAACCAACAAACGAACAAACGAACAAACCAACAAACCAACAAACCAAGAAACCAACAAACCAACAAACCAACAAACCAACAAACCGACAAACCAACAAACCAACAAACTAACAAACCAACAAACCAACAAAAAAACAAGCCAACAAACCATTAAACCAACAAACCAACAACCCAACAAACCAACAAACCAACAAACCAACAAACCAACAAACTAACAAACCATCAAATGAACACACCAAAAAACCAACAAACCAACAAACCAACAAATCAATTTACCAACAAACCAACAAACCAACAAAGCAACAAACCAACAAACCAACAAACCAACAAGCCGACAAACCAAAAAACCAACAAACCAACAAACCAACAAACCAACAAACCAACAAACAAACAAACCAACAAACCAACAAACCAACAAACTAACAAACCAACAAACAAACAAACCAACAAACCAACAAAACAACAAACCAACAAACCAACAAACCAACAACCCAACAAACCGACAAACCAACAAACCAACAAACCAACAAACCAACAAACCAACAAACCAACAAACCAACAAACCAACAAACCAACAAACCAACAAACCAACAAATCAACAAACCAACAAACCAACAAACCAACAAACCAACAAACCAACAAACCAATAAACCAACAAACCAACAAACCAACAAACCAACAAACCAACAAACCAACAAACACACAAACAAACAAACAAACCAACAAACCAATAAACCAACGAACCAACAAACGAACAAACCAACAAACCAACAAACCAACAAACCAACAAACTAACAAACCAACAAACCAACATGCAACAAAAGAACATAGCAACAAAAGGACAAGCCAACAAACCAACAAACTAACAAACTAACAAACCAACAAACCAACAAGCCAACAAACCAACAAACCAACAAACCAACAAAAGAACAAGCCAACAAACCAACAAATCAACAAACTAACAACCCAACAAAATAACAAACCAACCAACCAACAAACCAACAAACCAACAAACCAACAAACCAACAAACCAACAAACCAACAAACCAACAAACCAACAAACCAATAAACCAACAAACCAACAAACCAACAAACCAACAAACCAACAAACCAACGAACCAACAAACCAACAAACCAACAAACAAACAAACAAAAAAACAAACCAACAAACCAACAAACCAACGAACCAACAAACGAACAAACCAACAAACCAACAAACCAACAAACCAACAAACCAACAAACCAACAAACCGACAAACCAACAAACCAACAAACTAACAAACCAACAAAAAAACAAGCCAACAAACCAACAAACCAACAAACCAATAACCCAACAAACCAACAAACCAACAAACCAACAAACTAACAAACCATCAAATGAATAAACCAAAAAACCAACAAACCAACAAACCAACAAACCAACAAACCAACAAACCAACAAACCAACAAACCAACAAACCAACAAACCAACAAACCAACAAACCAACAAACCAACAAACCAACAAACTAACAAACCAACAAACCAACAAACCAACAAACCAACAAACCAACAAACCAACAAACCAACAAACCAACAAACCAACAAACCAACAAACCAACAAACCAACAAACCAACAAACCAACAAACCAACAAACTCACAAACCTACAAACCAACAAACCAACAAAAAAACAAACCAACAAACCAACAAACCAACAAACCAACAAACCAACAAACCAACAAGCCAACAAACCAACAATCCAACAAACCAACAAACCAACAAAACAACAAACCAACAAACCAACAAACCAACAAACCAACAAACCAACAAACCAACAAACCAACAAACCAACAAATCAACAAACCAACATAGCAACAAACAAACAAACCAACAAACCAACAAAACAACAAACCAACAAACCAACAAACCAACAACCCAACAAACCGACAAACCAACAAACCAAGAAACCAACAAACCAACAAACCAACAAACCAACAAACCAACAAACCAACAAACCAATAAACCAACAAACCAACAAACCAACAAACCAACAAACCAACAAACCAACAAACACACAAACAAACAAACAAACCAACAAACCAATAAACCAACGAACCAACAAACGAACAAACCAACAAACCAACAAACCAACAAACTAACAAACCAACAAACCAACATGCAACAAAAGAACATAGCAACAAAAGGACAAGCCAACAAACCAACAAACTAACAAACTAACAAACCAACAAACCAACAAACCAACAAACCAATAAACCAACAAACCAACAAACCAACAAACCAACAAACCAACAAACCAATAAACCAATAAACCAACAAAGCAACAAACCAACAAACCAACAAACCAACAAACCAACAAACCAACAAACCAACGAACCAACAAACCAACAAACCAACAAACAAACAAACAAACAAACAAACAAACCAACAAACCAACAAACCAACGAACCAACAAACGAACAAACGAACAAACCAACAAACCAACAAACCAAGAAACCAACAAACCAACAAACCAACAAACCAACAAACCGACAAACCAACAAACCAACAAACTAACAACCCAACAAACCAACAAAAAAACAAGCCAACAAACCATTAAACCAACAAACCAACAACCCAACAAACCAACAAACCAACAAACCAACAAACCAACAAACTAACAAACCATCAAATGAACACACCAAAAAACCAACAAACCAACAAACCAACAAATCAATTTACCAACAAACCAACAAACCAACAAAGCAACAAACCAACAAACCAACAAACCAACATGCCGACAAACCAAAAAACCAACAACCCAACAAACCAACAAACCAACAAACCAACAAACAAACAAACCAACAAACCAACAAACCAACAAACTAACAAACCAACAAACAAACAAACCAACAAACCAACAAAACAACAAACCAACAAACCAACAAACTAACAACCCAACAAACCGACAAACCAACAAACCAAGAAACCAACAAACCAACAAACCAACAAACCAACAAACCAACAAACCAACAAACCAACAAACCAATAAACCAACAAACCAACAAACCAACAAACCAACAAACCAACAAACCAACAAACACACAAACAAACAAACAAACCAACAAACCAATAAACCAACGAACCAACAAACGAACAAACCAACAAACCAACAAACCAACAAACCAACAAACTAACAAACCAACAAACCAACATGCAACAAAAGAACATAGCAACAAAAGGACAAGCCAACAAACCAACAAACTAACAAACTAACAAACCAACAAACCAACAAACCAACAAACCAACAAACCAACAAACCAACAAAAGAACAAGCCAACAAACCAACAAATCAACAAACTAACAACCCAACAAAACAACAAACCAACCAACCAACAAACCAACAAACCAACAAACCAACAAACCAACAAACCAACAAACCAACAAACCAATAAACCAACAAACCAACAAACCAACAAACCAACAAACCAACAAACCAACGAACCAACAAACCAACAAACCAACAAACAAACAAACAAAAAAACAAACCAACAAACCAACAAACCAACGAACCAACAAACGAACAAACCAACAAACCAACAAACCAACAAACCAACAAACCAACAAACCAACAAACCAACAAACCGACAAACCAACAAACCAACAAACTAACAAACCAACAAAAAAACAAGCCAACAAACCAACAAACCAACAAACCAACAACCCAACAAACCAACAAACCAACAAACCAACAAACTAACAAACCATCAAATGAATAAACCAAAAAACCAACAAACCAACAAACCAACAAACCAACAAACCAACAAACCAACAAACCAACAAACCAACAAACCAACAAACCAACAAACCAACAAACCAACAAACTAACAAACAAACAAACAAACAAACCAACAAACCAACAAACCAACGAACCAACAAACGAACAAACGAACAAACCAACAAACCAACAAACCAAGAAACCAACAAACCAACAAACCAACAAACCAACAAACCGACAAACCAACAAACCAACAAACTAACAAACCAACAAACCAACAAAAAAACAAGCCAACAAACCATTAAACCAACAAACCAACAACCCAACAAACCAACAAACCAACAAACCAAGAAACCAACAAACTAACAAACCATCAAATGAACACACCAAAAAACCAACAAACCAACAAACCAACAAATCAATTTACCAACAAACCAACAAACCAACAAAGCAACAAACCAACAAACCAACAAACCAACAAGCCGACAAACCAAAAAACCAACAAACCAACAAACCAACAAACCAACAAACCAACAAACAAACAAACCAACAAACCAACAAACCAACAAACTAACAAACCAACAAACAAACAAACCAACAAACCAACAAAACAACAAACCAACAAACCAACAAACCAACAACCCAACAAACCGACAAACCAACAAACCAACAAACCAACAAACCAACAAACCAACAAACCAACAAACCAACAAACCAACAAACCAACAAACCAACAAACCAACAAACCAACAAATCAACAAACCAACAAACCAACAAACCAACAAACCAACAAACCAACAAACCAATAAACCAACAAACCAACAAACCAACAAACCAACAAACCAACAAACCAACAAACACACAAACAAACAAACAAACCAACAAACCAATAAACCAACGAACCAACAAACGAACAAACCAACAAACCAACAAACCAACAAACCAACAAACTAACAAACCAACAAACCAACATGCAACAAAAGAACATAGCAACAAAAGGACAAGCCAACAAACCAACAAACTAACAAACTAACAAACCAACAAACCAACAAGCCAACAAACCAACAAACCAACAAACCAACAAAAGAACAAGCCAACAAACCAACAAATCAACAAACTAACAACCCAACAAAATAACAAACCAACCAACCAACAAACCAACAAACCAACAAACCAACAAACCAACAAACCAACAAACCAACAAACCAACAAACCAACAAACCAACAAACCAATAAACCAACAAACCAACAAACCAACAAACCAACAAACCAACAAACCAACGAACCAACAAACCAACAAACCAACAAACAAACAAACAAAAAAACAAACCAACAAACCAACAAACCAACGAACCAACAAACGAACAAACCAACAAACCAACAAACCAACAAACCAACAAACCAACAAACCAACAAACCGACAAACCAACAAACCAACAAACTAACAAACCAACAAAAAAACAAGCCAACAAACCAACAAACCAACAAACCAATAACCCAACAAACCAACAAACCAACAAACCAACAAACTAACAAACCATCAAATGAATAAACCAAAAAACCAACAAACCAACAAACCAACAAACCAACAAACCAACAAACCAACAAACCAACAAACCAACAAACCAACAAACCAACAAACCAACAAACCAACAAACCAACAAACCAACAAACTAACAAACCAACAAACCAACAAACCAACAAACCAACAAACCAACAAACCAACAAACCAACAAACCAACAAACCAACAAACCAACAAACCAACAAACCAACAAACCAACAAACCAACAAACCAACAAACTCACAAACCTACAAACCAACAAACCAACAAAAAAACAAACCAACAAACCAACAAACCAACAAACCAACAAACCAACAAGCCAACAAACCAACAAACCAACAAACCAACAAACCAACAAAACAACAAACCAACAAACCAACAAACCAACAAACCAACAAACCAACAAACCAACAAACCAACAAACCAACAAATCAACAAACCAACATAGCAATAAACCAACAAACCAACAACCAACAAACCAACAATTCAACAAACCAACAAACCAACAAACCAAAAAACCAACAAACTAACAAACCAACAAACCAACAAACCAATAAACCAACAAATCAATTAACCAACAAACCAACAAACCAACAAAGCAACAAACAAACAAACCAACAAACCAACAAACCGACAAACCAAAAAACCAACAAACCAATAAACCAACAAACCAACAAACCAACGAACAAACAAACCAACAAACCAACAAACCAACAAACTAACAAACCAACAAACAAACAAACCAACAAACCAACAAAACAACAAACCAACAAACCAACAAACCAACAACCCAACAAACCAACAAACCAACAAACCAACAAACCAACAAACCAACAAAACCAACAAACCAACAAACCAACACACCAACAAACCAACAAACCAACAAACCAACAAACCAATAAACCAACAAACCAACAAACCAACAAACCAGCAAACTAACAAACCAACAAACACACAAACTAACAAACAAACCAACAAACCAATAAACCAACGAACCAACAAACGAACAAACCAACAAATCAACAAACCAACAAACCAACAAACCAACAAACCAACAAACCAACAAACCAACAAACCAACAAACCAACATTGCAACAAAAGAACATAGCAACAAAAGGACAAACCAACAAACCAACAAACTAACAAACTAACAAACCAACAAACCAACAAACCAACAAACCAACAAACCAACAAACCAACAAACCAACAAAAGAACAAGCCAACAAACCAACAAATCAACAAACTAACAACCCAACAAAACAACAAACCAACAAACCAACAAACCAACAAACCATTAAACCAACAAACCAACAAACCAACAAACCAACAAACCAACAAACCAATAAACCAACAAACCAACAAACCAACAAACCAACAAACCAACAAACCAACAAACCAACAAACCAATAAACCAACAACCAGCAAACCAACAAACCAACAAAACAACAAACCAACAAACCAACAAACCAATAAACCAACAAACAAACAAACCAACAAACCAACAAACCAACAAACCAACAAACCAACAAACCAACAAACCTACAAACCAACAAACCAACAAACCAACAAACCAACAAACCAACAAGCCAACAAACCAACAAATCAAGAAACTAACAACCCAACAAAACAACAAACCAACAAACCAACAAACCAACAAACCAACAAACCAACAAACCAACAAACCAACAAACCAACAAACCAACAAACCAACAAACCAATAAACCAACAAACCAACAAACCAACAAACCAACAAACCAACAAACCAACGAACCAACAAACCAACAAACAAACAAACAAACAAACAAACAAACCAACAAACCAACAAACCAACGAACCAACAAACGAAAAAACCAACAAACCAACAAACCAAG
Organism: Atherix ibis; assembly: GCA_958298945.1. Classification (NCBI taxonomy): domain Eukaryota; kingdom Metazoa; phylum Arthropoda; class Insecta; order Diptera; family Athericidae; genus Atherix; species Atherix ibis. Next base: position 85,857,558 of record OY282608.1, on the reverse strand, counting down.
AAACCAACAAACCAACAAACCAACAAACCAACAAACCGACAAACCAACAAACCAACAAACTAACAAACCAACAAACCAACAAAAAAACAAGCCAACAAACCAACAAACCAACAAACCAACAACCCAACAAACCAACAAACCAACAAACCAACAAACTAACAAACCATCAAATGAACAAACCAAAAAACCAACAAACCAACAAACCAACAAACCAACAAACCAACAAACCAACAAACCAACAAACCAACAAACCAACAAACCAACAAACCAACAAACCAACAAACTAACAAACCAACAAACCAACAAACCAACAAACCAACAAACCAACAAACCAACAAACCAACAAACCAACAAACCAACAAACCAACAAACCAACAAACCAACAAACTAACAAACCTACAAACCAACAAACCAACAAAAAAACAAACCAACAAACCAACAAACCAACAAACCAACAAACCAACAAGCCAACAAACCAACAAACCAACAAACCAACAAACCAACAAAACAACAAACCAAGAAACCAACAAACCAACAAACCAACAAACCAACAAACCAACAAACCAACAAACCAACAAATCAACAAACCAACATAGCAACAAACCAACAAACCAACAACCAACAAACCAACAAACCAAAAAACCAACAATCCAACAAACTAACAAACCAACAAACCAACAAACCAACAAATCAATTAACCAACAAACCAACAAACCAACAAAGCAACAAACAAACAAACCAACAAACCGACAAACCAAAAAACCAACAAACCAATAAACCAACAAAGCAACAAACCAACGAACAAACAAACCAACAAACCAACAAACCAACAAACTAACAAACCAACAAACAAACAAACCAACAAACCAACAAAACAACAAACCAACAAACCAACAAACCAACAAACCAACAACCCAACAAACCGACAAACCAACAAACCAACAAACCAACAAACCAACAAACCAACAAACCAACACACCAACAAACCAACAAACCAACAAACCAACAAACCAATAAACCAACAAACCAACAAACCAACAAACCAACAAACCAACAAACCAACAAACACACAAACAAACAAACAAACCAACAAACAAATAAACCAACGAACCAACAAACGAACAAACCGACAAACCAACAAACCAACAAACCAACAAACCAACAAACCAACAAACCAACAAACCAACAAACCAACAAACCAACATTGCAACAAAAGAACATAGCAACAAAAGGACAAGCCAACAAACCAACAAACTAACAAATTAACAAACCAACAAACCAACAAACCAACAAACCAACAAACCAACAAACCAACAAACCAACAAATCAACAAACTAACAACCCAACAAAACAACAAACCAACAAACCAACAAACCAACAAACCAACAAACCAACAAAACAACAAACCAACAAACCAACAAACCAACAAACCAACAAACCAACAAACCAACAAACACACAAACAAACAAACAAACCAACAAACCAATAAACCAACGAACCAACAAACGAACAAACCGACAAACCAACAAACCAACAAACAAACAAACCAACAAACCAACAAAACAACAAACCAACAAACCAACAAACCAACAAACCAACAAACCAACAAACCAACAAACCAACAAACCAACAAACCAACAAACCAACAAACCAACAAACCAACAAACCAACAAACTAACAAACCTACAAACCAACAAACCAACAAAAAAACAAACCAACAAACCAACAAACCAACAAACCAACAAACCAACAAGCCAACAAACCAACAAACCAACAAACCAACAAACCAACAAAACAACAAACCAACAAACCAACAAACCAACAAACCAACAAACCAACAAACCAACAAACCAACAAACCAACAAATCAACATAGCAACAAACCAACAAACCAACAACCAACAAACCAACAAACCAAAAAACCAACAATCCAACAAACTAACAAACCAACAAACCAACAAACCAACAAATCAATTAACCAACAAACCAACAAACCAACAAAGCAACAAACAAACAAACCAACAAACCGACAAACCAAAAAACCAACAAACCAATAAACCAACAAAGCAACAAACCAACGAACAAACAAACCAACAAACCAACAAACCAACAAACTAACAAACCAACAAACAAACAAACCAACAAGCCAACAAAACAACAAACCAACAAACCAACAAACCAACAAACCAACAACCCAACAAACCGACAAACCAACAAACCAACAAACCAACAAACCAACAAACCAACAAACCAACACACCAACAAACCAACAAACCAACAAACCAACAAACCAATAAACCAACAAACCAACAAACCAACAAACCAACAAACCAACAAACACACAAACAAACAAACAAACCAACAAACCAATAAACCAACGAACCAACAAACGAACAAACCGACAAACCAACAAACCAACAAACCAACAAACCAACAAACCAACAAACCAACAAACCAACAAACCAACATTGCAACAAAAGAACATAGCAACAAAAGGACAAGCCAACAAACCAACAAACTAACAAACTAACAAACCAACAAACCAACAAACCAACAAACCAACAAACCAACAAACCAACAAACCAACAAACCAACAAACCAACAAATCAACAAACTAACAACCCAACAAAACAACAAACCAACAAACCAACAAACCAACAAACCAACAAAACAACAAACCAACAAACCAACAAACCAACAAACCAACAAACCAACAAACCAACAAACCAACAAACACACAAACAAACAAACAAACCAACAAACCAATAAACCAACGAACCAACAAACGAACAAACCGACAAACCGACAAACCAACAAACCAACAAACAAACAAACCAACAAACCAACAAAACAACAAACCAACAAACCAACAAACCAATAAACCAACAAACAAACAAACCAACAAACCAACAAACCAACAAACCAACAAACCAACAAACCAACAAACCTACAAACCAACAAACCAACAAACCAACAAACCAACAAACCAACAAGCCAACAAACCAACAAATCAACAAAATAACAACGCAACAAAACAACAAACCAACAAACCAACAAACTAACAAACCAACAAACCAACAAACCAACAAACCAACAAACCAACAAACCAATAAACCAACAAACCAACAAACCAACAAACCAACAAACCAACAAACCAACGAACAAACAAACCAACAAACCAACAAACAAACAAACAAACAAACAAATCAACAAACCAACAAACCAACGAACCAACAAACGAACAAACCAACAAATCAACAAACCAAGAAACCAACAAACCAACAAACCAACAAACCAACAAACCGACAAACCAACAAACCAACAAACTAACAAACCAACAAACCAACAAAAAAACAAGCCAACAAACCAACAAACCAACAAACCAACAACCCAACAAACCAACAAACCAACAAACTAACAAACCATCAAATGAACAAACCAAAAAACCAACAAACCAACAAACCAACAAACCAACAAACCAACAAACCAACAAACCAACAAACCAACAAACCAACAAACCAACAAACCAACAAACCAACAAAACAACAAACTAACAAACCAACAAACCAACAAACCAACAAACCAACAAACCAACAAACCAACAAACCAACAAACCAACAAACCAACAAACCAACAAACCAACAAACCAACAAACCAACAAACTAACAAACCTACAAACCAACAAACCAACAAAAAAACAAACCAACAAACCAACAAACCAACAAACCAACAAACCAACAAGCCAACAAACCAACAAACCAACAAACCAACAAACCAACAAAACAACAAACCAACAAACCAACAAACCAACAAACCAACAAACCAACAAACCAACAAACCAACAAACCAACAAATCAACAAACCAACATAGCAACAAACCAAAAAACCAACAACCAACAAACCAACAATCCAACAAACCAACAAACCAACAACCCAACAAACCAACGAACCAACAAACCAACAAACCAACAAACAAACAAACAAAAAAACAAACCAACAAACCAACAAACCAACGAACCAACAAACGAACAAACCAACAAACCAACAAACCAAGAAACCAACAAACCAACAAACCAACAAACCAACAAACCAACAAACTAACAAACCAACAAACCAACAAAAAAACAAGCCAACAAACCAACAAACCAACAAACCAACAACCCAACAAACCAACAAACCAACAAACTAACAAACCATCAAATGAACAAACCAAAAAACCAACAAACCAACAAACCAACAAACCAACAAACCAACAAACCAACAAACCAACAAACCAACAAACCAACAAACCAACAAACCAACAAACCAACAAAACAACAAACTAACAAACCAACAAACCAACAAACCAACAAACCAACAAACCAACAAACCAACAAACCAACAAACCAACAAACCAACAAACCAACAAACCAACAAACCAACAAACCAACAAACTAACAAACCTACAAACCAACAAACCAACAAAAAAACAAACCAACAAACCAACAAACGAACAAACCAACAAACCAACAAGCCAACAAACCAACAAACCAACAAACCAACAAACCAACAAAACAACAAACCAACAAACCAACAAACCAACAAACCAACAAACCAACAAACCAACAAACCAACAAACCAACAAATCAACAAACCAACATAGCAACAAACCAAAAAACCAACAACCAACAAACCAACAATCCAACAAACCAACAAACCAACAACCCAACAAACCAACGAACCAACAAACCAACAAACCAACAAACAAACAAACAAAAAAACAAACCAACAAACCAACAAACCAACGAACCAACAAACGAACAAACCAACAAACCAACAAACCAAGAAACCAACAAACCAACAAACCAACAAACCAACAAACCGACAAACCAACAAACCAACAAACTAACAAACCAACAAACCAACAAATCAACAAACCAACATAGCAACAAACCAACAAACCAACAACCAACAAGCCAACAATCCAACAAACCAACAAACCAACAAACCAACAAACCAACAAACCAACGAACCAACAAACCAACAAACCAACAAACAAACAAACAAAAAAACAAACCAACAAACCAACAAACCAACGAACCAACAAACGAACAAACCAACAAACCAACAACCCAACAAACCAACAAACCAACAAACCAACAAACTAACAAACCATCAAATGAATAAACCAAAAAACCAACAAACCAACAAACCAAAAAACCAACAAACCAACAAACCAACAAACCAACAAACCAACAAACCAACAAACCAACAAACCAACAAACTAAAAAACCAACAAACCAACAAACCAACAAACCAACAAACCAACAAACCAACAAACCAACAAACCAACAAACCAACAAACTCACAAACCTACAAACCAACAAACCAACAAAAAAACAAACCAACAAACCGACAAACCAACAAACCAACAAGCCAACAAACCAACAAACCAACAAACCAACAAACCAACAAAACAACAAACCAACAAACCAACAAACCAACACACCAACAAACCAACTAACCAACAAACCAACAAACCAACAAACCAACAAACCAACAAATCAACAAACCAACATAGCAATAAACCAACAAACCAACAACCAACAAACCAACAATTCAACAAACCAACAAACCAACAAACCAAAAAACCAACAAACTAACAAACCAACAAACCAACAAACCAACAAACCAACAAACCAACAAATCAATTAACCAACAAACCAACAAACCAACAAAGCAACAAACAAACAAACCAACAAACCAACAAACCGACAAACCAAAAAACCAACAAACCAATAAACCAACAAACCAACAAACCAACGAACAAACAAACCAACAAACCAACAAACCAACAAACTAACAAACCAACAAACAAACAAACCAACAAACCAACAAAACAACAAACCAACAAACCAACAAACCAACAACCCAACAAACCGACAAACCAACAAACCAACAAACCAACAAACCAACAAACCAACACAGCAACAAACCAACAAACCAACAAACCAACAAACCAATAAACCAACAAACCAACAAACCAACAAACCAGCAAACCAACAAACCAACAAACACACAAACTAACAAACAAACCAACAAACCAATAAACCAACGAACCAACAAACGAACAAACCAACAAACCAACAAACCAACAAACCAACAAACCAACAAACCAACAAGCCAACAAACCAACAAACCAACAAACCAACAAACCAACAAAACAACAAACCAACAAACCAACAAACCAACAAACCAACAAACCAACAAACCAACAAACCAACAAACCAACAAATCAACAAACCAACATAGCAACAAACCAACAAACCAACAACCAACAAACCAACAATCCAACAAACCAACAAACCAACAAACCAAAAAACCAACAATCCAACAAACTAACAAACCAACAAACCAACAAACCAACAAATCAATTAACCAACAAACCAACAAACCAACAAAGTAACAAACAAACAAACCAACAAACCGACAAACCAAAAAACCAACAAACCAATAAACCAACAAAGCAACAAACCAACGAACAAACAAATCAACAAACCAACAAACCAACAAACTAACAAACCAACAAACAAACAAACCAACAAACCAACAAAACAACAAACCAACAAACCAACAAACCAACAACCCAACAAACCGACAAACCAACAAACCAACAAACCAACAAACCAACAAACCAACAAACCAACAAACCAACACACCAACAAACCAACAAACCAACAAACCAACAAACCAATAAACCAACAAACCAACAAACCAACAAACCAACAAACCAACAAACCAACAAACACACAAACAAACAAACAAACCAACAAACCAATAAACCAACGAACCAACAAACGAACAAACCGACAAACCAACAAACCAACAAACCAACAAACCAACAAACCAACAAACCAACAAACCAACAAACCAACATTGCAACAAAAGAACATAGCAACAAAAGGACAAGCCAACAAACCAACAAACTAACAAACTAACAAACCAACAAACCAACAAACCAATAAACCAACGAACCAACAAATGAACAAACCGACAAACCAACAAACCAACAAACCAACAAACCAACAAACCAACAAAACAACAAACCAACAAACCAACAAACCAATAAACCAACAAACAAACAAACCAACAAACCAACAAACCAACAAACCAACAAACCAACAAACCAACAAACCTACAAACCAACAAACCAACAAACCAACAAACCAACAAACCAACAAGCCAACAAACCAACAAATCAACAAACTAACAACACAACAAAACAACAAACCAACAAACCAACAAACCAACAAACCAACAAACCAACAAACCAACAAACCAACAAACCAACAAAAAAATAAACCAACAAACCAACAAACCAACAAACCAACAAACCAACAATTCAACAAATCAACAAAGCAACAAACCAAAAAACAAACAAACCAACAAACCAACAAACCAACAATCCAACAAACTAACAAACAAACAAACCAACAAACCAACAAACCAACGAACCAACAAACGAACAAACCAACAAACCAACAAACCAAGAAACCAACAAACCAACAAACCAACAAACCAACAAACCGACAAACCAACAAACCAACAAACTAACAAACCAACAAACCAACAAACCAACGAACCAACAAACCAACAAACCAACAAACAAACAAACAAAAAAACAAACCAACAAACCAACAAACCAACGAACCAACAAACGAACAAACCAACAAACCAACAACCCAACAAACCAACAAACCAACAAACCAACAAACTAACAAACCATCAAATGAATAAACCAAAAAACCAACAAACCAACAAACCAAAAAACCAACAAACCAACAAACCAACAAACCAACAAACCAACAAACCAACAAACCAACAAACCAACAAACTAAAAAACCAACAAACCAACAAACCAACAAACCAACAAACCAACAAACCAACAAACCAACAAACCAACAAACCAACAAACCAACAAACCAACAAACTCACAAACCTACAAACCAACAAACCAACAAAAAAACAAACCAACAAACCGACAAACCAACAAACCAACAAACCAACAAGCCAACAAACCAACAAACCAACAAACCAACAAACCAACAAAACAACAAACCAACAAACCAACAAACCAACACACCAACAAACCAACTAACCAACAAACCAACAAACCAACAAACCAACAAACCAACAAATCAACAAACCAACATAGCAATAAACCAACAAACCAACAACCAACAAACCAACAATTCAACAAACCAACAAACCAACAAACCAAAAAACCAACAAACTAACAAACCAACAAACCAACAAACCAACAAACCAACAAACCAACAAATCAATTAACCAACAAACCAACAAACCAACAAAGCAACAAACAAACAAACCAACAAACCAACAAACCGACAAACCAAAAAACCAACAAACCAATAAACCAACAAACCAACAAACCAACGAACAAACAAACCAACAAACCAACAAACCAACAAACTAACAAACCAACAAACAAACAAACCAACAAACCAACAAAACAACAAACCAACAAACCAACAAACCAACAACCCAACAAACCGACAAACCAACAAACCAACAAACCAACAAACCAACAAACCAACACAGCAACAAACCAACAAACCAACAAACCAACAAACCAATAAACCAACAAACCAACAAACCAACAAACCAGCAAACCAACAAACCAACAAACACACAAACTAACAAACAAACCAACAAACCAATAAACCAACGAACCAACAAACGAACAAACCAACAAACCAACAAACCAACAAACCAACAAACCAACAAACCAACAAGCCAACAAACCAACAAACCAACAAACCAACAAACCAACAAAACAACAAACCAACAAACCAACAAACCAACAAACCAACAAACCAACAAACCAACAAACCAACAAATCAACAAACCAACATAGCAACAAACCAACAAACCAACAACCAACAAACCAACAATCCAACAAACCAACAAACCAACAAACCAAAAAACCAACAATCCAACAAACTAACAAACCAACAAACCAACAAACCAACAAACCAACAAATCAATTAACCAACAAACCAACAAACCAACAAAGTAACAAACAAACAAACCAACAAACCGACAAACCAAAAAACCAACAAACCAATAAACCAACAAAGCAACAAACCAACGAACAAACAAACCAACAAACCAACAAACCAACAAACTAACAAACCAACAAACAAACAAACCAACAAACCAACAAAACAACAAACCAACAAACCAACAAACCAACAACCCAACAAACCGACAAACCAACAAACCAACAAACCAACAAACCAACAAACCAACAAACCAACAAACCAACACACCAACAAACCAACAAACCAACAAACCAACAAACCAATAAACCAACAAACCAACAAACCAACAAACCAACAAACCAACAAACCAACAAACACACAAACAAACAAACAAACCAACAAACCAATAAACCAACGAACCAACAAACGAACAAACCGACAAACCAACAAACCAACAAACCAACAAACCAACAAACCAACAAACCAACAAACCAACAAACCAACAAACCAACAAACCAACATTGCAACAAAAGAACATAGCAACAAAAGGACAAGCCAACAAACCAACAAACTAACAAACTAACAAACCAACAAACCAACAAACCAATAAACCAACGATCCAACAAATGAACAAACCGACAAACCAACAAACCAACAAACCAACAAACCAACAAACCAACAAAACAACAAACCAACAAACCAACAAACCAATAAACCAACAAACAAACAAACCAACAAACCAACAAACCAACAAACCAACAAACCAACAAAACAACAAACCTACAAACCAACAAACCAACAAACCAACAAACCAACAAACCAACAAGCCAACAAACCAACAAATCAACAAACTAACAACACAACAAAACAACAAACCAACAAACCAACAAACCAACAAACCAACAAACCAACAAACCAACAAACCAACAAACCAACAAAAAAATAAACCAACAAACCAACAAACCAACAAACCAACAAACCAACAATTCAACAAATCAACAAAGCAACAAACCAAAAAACAAACAAACCAACAAACCAACAAACCAACAATCCAACAAACTAACAAACAAACAAACCAACAAACCAACAAACCAACGAACCAACAAACGAACAAACCAACAAACCAACAAACCAAGAAACCAACAAACCAACAAACCAACAAACCAACAAACCGACAAACCAACAAACCAACAAACTAACAAACCAACAAACCAACAAAAAAACAAGCCAACAAACCAACAAACCAACAAACCAACAACCCAACAAACCAACAAACCAACAAACCAACAAACTAACAAACCATCAAATGAACAAACCAAAAAACCAACAAACCAACAAACCAACAAACCAACAAACCAACAAACCAACAAACCAACAAACCAACAAACCAACAAACCAACAAACCAACAAACCAACAAACTAACAAACCAACAAACCAACAAACCAACAAACCAACAAACCAACAAACTAACAAACCAACAAACCAACAAACCAACAAACCAACAAACCAACAAACCAACAAACCAACAAACTAACAAGCCAACAAACCAACAAACCAACAAACCAACAAACCAACAAAACAACAAACCAACAAACCAACAAACCAACAAACCAACAAACCAACAAACCAACAAACCAACAAACCAACAAACCAACAAATCAACAAACCAACATAGCAACAAACCAACAAACCAACAACCAACAAACCAACAATCCAACAAACCAACAAACCAACAAACCAAAAAACCAACAATCCAACAAACTAACAAACCAACAAATCAACAAACCAACAAACCAACAAATCAATTAACCAACAAACCAACAAACCAACAAAGCAACAAACAAACAAACCAACAAACCAACAAACCGACAAACCAAAAAACCAACAAACCAATAAACCAACAAAGCAACAAACCAACGAACAAACAAACCAACAAACCAACAAACCAACAAACTAACAAACCAACAAACAAACAAACCAACAAACCAACAAAACAACAAACCAACAAACCAACAAACCAACAACCCAACAAACCGACAAACCAACAAACCAACAAACCAACAAACCAACAAACCAACAAACCAACACACCAACAAACCAACACAACAACAAACCAACAAACCAACAAACCAACAAACCAATAAACCAACAAACCAACAAGCCAACAAACCAACAAACCAACAAACCAACAAACACACAAACAAACAAACAAACCAACAAACCAATAAACCAACGAACCAACAAACGAACAAACCGACAAACCAACAAACCAACAAACCAACAAACCAACAAACCAACAAACCAACAAACCAACATTGCAACAAAAGAACATAGCAACAAAAGAACAAGCCAACAAACCAACAAACTAACAAACTAACAAACCAACAAACCAACAAACCAACAAACCAACAAACCAACAAACCAACAAAAGAACAAGCCAACAAACCAACAAATCAACAAACTAACAACCCAACAAAACAACAAACCAACAAACCAACAAACCAACAAACCAACAAACCAACAAACCAACAAACCAACAAACCAACAAACCAACAAACCAATAAACCAACAAACCAACAAACCAACAAACCAACAAACCAACAAACCAACAAACCAATAAACCAACAACCAGCAAACCAACAAACCAACAAACCAACAACCCAACAAACCAACAAACCAATAAACCAACAAATTAACAAACCAACAAACCAACAAACCAACAAACCAACAAACCAACAAACCAAAAAACCAACAAACCAACAAACCAACAAACCAACAAACCAACAAACCAACAAACCAACAAACCAACAAACCAACAAACCAACAAACCAACAAACCAAATAAACCAACAAACCAACAAACCAACAAACCAACAAACCAACAAACCAACAAACCAACAAAGCAACAAACCAACAAACCAACAAACCAACAAACTAACAAACCAACAAACCAACAAACCAACAAACCAACATAGCAACAAACCAACAAACCAACAACTAACAAACCAACAATCCAACAAACCAACAAACCAAAAAACCAACAAACCAACAAACTAACAAACCAACAAACCAACAAACCAACAAACCAACAAACCAATACACCAACAATCCAACAAACTAACAAACCAACAAACCAACAAACCAACAAATCAATTAACCAACAAACCAACAAACCAACAAAGTAACAAACAAACAAACCAACAAACCGACAAACCAAAAAACCAACAAACCAATAAACCAACAAAGCAACAAACCAACGAACAAACAAATCAACAAACCAACAAACCAACAAACTAACAAACCAACAAACAAACAAACCAACAAACCAACAAAACAACAAACCAACAAACCAACAAACCAACAACCCAACAAACCGACAAACCAACAAACCAACAAACCAACAAACCAACAAACCAACAAACCAACAAACCAACACACCAACAAACCAACAAACCAACAAACCAACAAACCAATAAACCAACAAACCAACAAACCAACAAACCAACAAACCAACAAAACAACAAACCAACAAACCAACAAACCAACAACCCAACAAACCGACAAACCAACAAACCAACAAAGTAACAAACAAACAAACCAACAAACCGACAAACCAAAAAACCAACAAACCAATAAACCAACAAAGCAACAAACCAACGAACAAACAAATCAACAAACCAACAAACCAACAAACTAACAAACCAACAAACAAACAAACCAACAAACCAACAAAACAACAAACCAACAAACCAACAAACCAACAACCCAACAAACCGACAAACCAACAAACCAACAAACCAACAAACCAACAAACCAACAAACCAACAAACCAACACACCAACAAACCAACAAACCAACAAACCAACAAACCAATAAACCAACAAACCAACAAACCAACAAACCAACAAACCAACAAACCAACAAACACACAAACAAACAAACAAACCAACAAACCAATAAACCAACGAACCAACAAACGAACAAACCGACAAACCAACAAACCAACAAACCAACAAACCAACAAACCAACAAACCAACAAACCAACAAACCAACATTGCAACAAAAGAACATAGCAACAAAAGGACAAGCCAACAAACCAACAAACTAACAAACTAACAAACCAACAAACCAACAAACCAATAAACCAACGAACCAACAAATGAACAAACCGACAAACCAACAAACCAACAAACCAACAAACCAACAAACCAACAAAACAACAAACCAACAAACCAACAAACCAATAAACCAACAAACAAACAAACCAACAAACCAACAAACCAACAAACCAACAAACCAACAAACCAACAAACCTACAAACCAACAAACCAACAAACCAACAAACCAACAAACCAACAAGCCAACAAACCAACAAATCAACAAACTAACAACACAACAAAACAACAAACCAACAAACCAACAAACCAACAAACCAACAAACCAACAAACCAACAAACCAACAAACCAACAAAAAAATAAACCAACAAACCAACAAACCAACAAACCAACAATTCAACAAATCAACAAAGCAACAAACCAAAAAACAAACAAACCAACAAACCAACAAACCAACAATCCAACAAACTAACAAACAAACAAACCAACAAACCAACAAACCAACGAACCAACAAACGAACAAACCAACAAACCAACAAACCAAGAAACCAACAAACCAACAAACCAACAAACCAACAAACCGACAAACCAACAAACCAACAAACTAACAAACCAACAAACCAACAAACCAACGAACCAACAAACCAACAAACCAACAAACAAACAAACAAAAAAACAAACCAACAAACCAACAAACCAACGAACCAACAAACGAACAAACCAACAAACCAACAACCCAACAAACCAACAAACCAACAAACCAACAAACTAACAAACCATCAAATGAATAAACCAAAAAACCAACAAACCAACAAACCAAAAAACCAACAAACCAACAAACCAACAAACCAACAAACCAACAAACCAACAAACCAACAAACCAACAAACTAAAAAACCAACAAACCAACAAACCAACAAACCAACAAACCAACAAACCAACAAACCAACAAACCAACAAACCAACAAACCAACAAACTCACAAACCTACAAACCAGCAAACCAACAAAAAAACAAACCAACAAACCGACAAACCAACAAACCAACAAACCAACAAGCCAACAAACCAACAAACCAACAAACCAACAAACCAACAAAACAACAAACCAACAAACCAACAAACCAACACACCAACAAACCAACTAACCAACAAACCAACAAACCAACAAACCAACAAACCAACAAATCAACAAACCAACATAGCAATAAACCAACAAACCAACAACCAACAAACCAACAATTCAACAAACCAACAAACCAACAAACCAAAAAACCAACAAACTAACAAACCAACAAACCAACAAACCAACAAACCAACAAACCAACAAATCAATTAACCAACAAACCAACAAACCAACAAAGCAACAAACAAACAAACCAACAAACCAACAAACCGACAAACCAAAAAACCAACAAACCAATAAACCAACAAACCAACAAACCAACGAACAAACAAACCAACAAACCAACAAACCAACAAACTAACAAACCAACAAACAAACAAACCAACAAACCAACAAAACAACAAACCAACAAACCAACAAACCAACAACCCAACAAACCGACAAACCAACAAACCAACAGACCAACAAACCAACAAACCAACACAGCAACAAACCAACAAACCAACAAACCAACAAACCAATAAACCAACAAACCAACAAACCAACAAACCAGCAAACCAACAAACCAACAAACACACAAACTAACAAACAAACCAACAAACCAATAAACCAACGAACCAACAAACGAACAAACCAACAAACCAACAAACCAACAAACCAACAAACCAACAAACCAACAAGCCAACAAACCAACAAACCAACAAACCAACAAACCAACAAAACAACAAACCAACAAACCAACAAACCAACAAACCAACAAACCAACAAACCAACAAACCAACAAACCAACAAATCAACAAACCAACATAGCAACAAACCAACAAACCAACAACCAACAAACCAACAATCCAACAAACCAACAAACCAACAAACCAAAAAACCAACAATCCAACAAACTAACAAACCAACAAACCAACAAACCAACAAACCAACAAATCAATTAACCAACAAACCAACAAACCAACAAAGTAACAAACAAACAAACCAACAAACCGACAAACCAAAAAACCAACAAACCAATAAACCAACAAAGCAACAAACCAACGAACAAACAAACCAACAAACCAACAAACCAACAAACTAACAAACCAACAAACAAACAAACCAACAAACCAACAAAACAACAAACCAACAAACCAACAAACCAACAACCCAACAAACCGACAAACCAACAAACCAACAAACCAACAAACCAACAAACCAACAAACCAACAAACCAACACACCAACAAACCAACAAACCAACAAACCAACAAACCAATAAACCAACAAACCAACAAACCAACAAACCAACAAACCAACAAACCAACAAACACACAAACAAACAAACAAACCAACAAACCAATAAACCAACGAACCAACAAACGAACAAACCGACAAACCAACAAACCAACAAACCAACAAACCAACAAACCAACAAACCAACAAACCAACAAACCAACATTGCAACAAAAGAACATAGCAACAAAAGGACAAGCCAACAAACCAACAAACTAACAAACTAACAAACCAACAAACCAACAAACCAATAAACCAACGATCCAACAAATGAACAAACCGACAAACCAACAAACCAACAAACCAACAAACCAACAAACCAACAAAACAACAAACCAACAAACCAACAAACCAATAAACCAACAAACAAACAAACCAACAAACCAACAAACCAACAAACCAACAAACCAACAAACCAACAAACCTACAAACCAACAAACCAACAAACCAACAAACCAACAAACCAACAAGCCAACAAACCAACAAATCAACAAACTAACAACACAACAAAACAACAAACCAACAAACCAACAAACCAACAAACCAACAAACCAACAAACCAACAAACCAACAAACCAACAAAAAAATAAACCAACAAACCAACAAACCAACAAACCAACAAACCAACAATTCAACAAATCAACAAAGCAACAAACCAAAAAACAAACAAACCAACAAACCAACAAACCAACAATCCAACAAACTAACAAACAAACAAACCAACAAACCAACAAACCAACGAACCAACAAACGAACAAACCAACAAACCAACAAACCAAGAAACCAACAAACCAACAAACCAACAAACCAACAAACCGACAAACCAACAAACCAACAAACTAACAAACCAACAAACCAACAAAAAAACAAGCCAACAAACCAACAAACCAACAAACCAACAACCCAACAAACCAACAAACCAACAAACCAACAAACTAACAAACCATCAAATGAACAAACCAAAAAACCAACAAACCAACAAACCAATAAACCAACAAACCAACAAACCAACAAACCAACAAACCAACAAACCAACAAACCAACAAACCAACAAACCAACAAACTAACAAACCAACAAACCAACAAACCAACAAACCAACAAACCAACAAACTAACAAACCAACAAACCAACAAACCAACAAACCAACAAACCAACAAACCAACAAACCAACAAACTAACAAGCCAACAAACCAACAAACCAACAAACCAACAAACCAACAAAACAACAAACCAACAAACCAACAAACCAACAAACCAACAAACCAACAAACCAACAAACCAACAAACCAACAAACCAACAAATCAACAAACCAACATAGCAACAAACCAACAAACCAACAACCAACAAACCAACAATCCAACAAACCAACAAACCAACAAACCAAAAAACCAACAATCCAACAAACTAACAAACCAACAAATCAACAAACCAACAAACCAACAAATCAATTAACCAACAAACCAACAAACCAACAAAGCAACAAACAAACAAACCAACAAACCAACAAACCGACAAACCAAAAAACCAACAAACCAATAAACCAACAAAGCAACAAACCAACGAACAAACAAACCAACAAACCAACAAACCAACAAACTAACAAACCAACAAACAAACAAACCAACAAACCAACAAAACAACAAACCAACAAACCAACAAACCAACAACCCAACAAACCGACAAACCAACAAACCAACAAACCAACAAACCAACAAACCAACAAACCAACACACCAACAAACCAACACAACAACAAACCAACAAACCAACAAACCAACAAACCAATAAACCAACAAACCAACAAGCCAACAAACCAACAAACCAACAAACCAACAAACACACAAACAAACAAACAAACCAACAAACCAATAAACCAACGAACCAACAAACGAACAAACCGACAAACCAACAAACCAACAAACCAACAAACCAACAAACCAACAAACCAACAAACCAACATTGCAACAAAAGAACATAGCAACAAAAGAACAAGCCAACAAACCAACAAACTAACAAACTAACAAACCAACAAACCAACAAACCAACAAACCAACAAACCAACAAACCAACAAAAGAACAAGCCAACAAACCAACAAATCAACAAACTAACAACCCAACAAAACAACAAACCAACAAACCAACAAACCAACAAACCAACAAACCAACAAACCAACAAACCAACAAACCAACAAACCAACAAACCAATAAACCAACAAACCAACAAACCAACAAACCAACAAACCAACAAACCAACAAACCAATAAACCAACAACCAGCAAACCAACAAACCAACAAACCAACAACCCAACAAACCAACAAACCAATAAACCAACAAATTAACAAACCAACAAACCAACAAACCAACAAACCAACAAACCAACAAACCAAAAAACCAACAAACCAACAAACCAACAAACCAACAAACCAACAAACCAACAAACCAACAAACCAACAAACCAACAAACCAACAAACCAACAAACCAAATAAACCAACAAACCAACAAACCAACAAACCAACAAACCAACAAACCAACAAACCAACAAAGCAACAAACCAACAAACCAACAAACCAACAAACTAACAAACCAACAAACCAACAAACCAACAAACCAACATAGCAACAAACCAACAAACCAACAACTAACAAACCAACAATCCAACAAACCAACAAACCAAAAAACCAACAAACCAACAAACTAACAAACCAACAAACCAACAAACCAACAAACCAACAAACCAATACACCAACAAACCAACAAAGCAACAAACCAACAAACCAACAAACCAAAAAACCAACAATCCAACAAACCAACAAACCAACAAACATACAAACCAACAAAAAAACAAACCAACAAACCAACAAACGAACAAACTAACAAATTAAAAAACCAACAAACCAACAAACCAACAAACCAACAAACCAACAAACCAACATACCAACAACCCAACAAACCAACAAACCAACAAACCAACAAACCAACAAACCAACAAAGCAACAAACCAAAAAACAAACAAACCAACAAACCAACAAACTAACAAACCAACAACCCAACAAACCAACAAACCAACACCCAACAAACCAACAAACCAACAAACCAACAAACCAACAAACCAACAAACCAACAAACCAACAAACCAACAAACCAACAAACCAACAAACCAGCAAACCAACAAACCAACAAACCAACAAACCAACAAACCAACAAACCAACAAACCAACAAACCAACAAACCAACAAACCAACAAACCAACAAACCAACAAACCAACAAAGCAACAAACCAACAAACCAACAAACCAACAAACCAACAAACCAACACACCAACAAACCAACAAACGACAAGCCAACAAACCAACAAACCAACAAACCTACAAACCAACAAACCAACAAACCAACAAACCAACAAACCAACAAACCAACAAACCAACATAGCAACAAACCAACAAACCAACAACCAACAAACCAACAAACCAACAAAAGAACAAGCCAACAAACCAACAAACCAACATACCAACAAACCAACAACCCAACAAACAAACAACCCCACAAACCAATAAACCAACAAACCAACAAACAAACAAACCAAAAAACCAACAAACCAACAAACAAACAAACCAATAAACAAACAAACCAACAAACCAACAAAACAACAAACCAACAAAGCAACAAACCAAAAAACAAACAAACCAACAAACCAACAAACTAACAAACCAACAACCCAACAAACCAACAAACCAACAAACCAACAAACCAACAAACCAACAAACCAACAAACCAACAAACCAACAAACCAACAAACCAACAAACCAACAAACCAACAAACCAGCAAACCAACAAACCAACAAACCAACAAACCAACAAACCAACAAACCAACAAACCAACAAACCAACAAACCAACAAACCAACAAACCAACAAACCAACAAACCAACAAACCAACAAACCAACAAACCAACAAACCAACACACCAACAAACCAACAAACGAACAAGCCAACAAACCAACAAACCAACAAACCTACAAACCAACAAACCAACAAACCAATAAACCAACGAACCAACAAACCAACAAACCAACAAACCAACATAGCAACAAACCAACAAACCAACAACCAACAAACCAACAAACCAACAAAAGAACAAGCCAACAAACCAACAAACCAACAAACCAACAAACCAACAAACCAACAAACAAACAACCCCACAAACCAACAAACCAACAAACCAACAAACAAACAAACCAACAAACCAACAAACCAACAAACTAACAAACCAATAAACAAACAAACCAACAAACCAACAAAACAACAAACCAACAAACCAACAAACCAACAACCCAACAAACCGACAAACCAACAAACCAACAAACCAACAAACCAACAAACTAACAAACCAACAAAACAACAAACCAACAAACCAACAAACCAACAAACCAACAAACCAACAAACCAACAAACCAACACACCAACAAAACAACAAACGAACAAGCCAACAAACCAACAAACCAATAAACCAACAAACCAACAAAGCAACAAACCACCAAACCAACAAACCAACAAACCAACAAACCAACAAACCAACAAACCAACAAACCAACAAACCAACAAACCAACAAACCAACAAACCAACAAACCAACAAATTAACAAACCAATAAACCAACAAACCAACAAAGCACCAACCAACAAACCAACAAACCAACAAACCAACAAACGAATAAATGAACAAATTAACAAACCAACAAACCAACAATTCAACAAACCAACAAAGCAACAAACCAAAAAACAAACAAACCAACAAACCAACAAACCAACAATCCAACAAACTAACAAACTAACAAACCAACAAACCAACAAACCAACAAACCAACAAACCAACAAACAAACAAACCAACAAACCAACAAACCAACAAACCAACAAACCAAGAAAACAACAAACCAACAAACCAACAAACCAACAAACCAACAAACCAACAAACCAACAAAACAACAAACCAACAAACCAACAAACCAACAAACCAACAAACCAACAAACCAACAAACCAACACACCAACAAACGAACAAACCTATAAAACTACAAACCAACAAACCCACAAACCAACAAACCAACAAACCAACAAACCAACAAACCAACAAGTAAACAAACCAACAAACCAACAAACCAATAAACCAACAAACCAACAAACTAACAAACCAACAAACCAACAAACCAACAAACCAATACACCAACAAACCAACAAAGCAACAAACCAACAAACCAACAAACCAATAAACCAAAAAAAAAACAAGCCAACAAACCAACAAACATACAAACCAACAAACAAACAAACCAACAAACCAACAAACCAACAAGCTAACAAACTAAAAACCAACAAACCAGCAAACCAACAAACCAACAAACCAACAAACAAACAAACCAACAAACCAACAAACCAACAAACCAACAAACCAAGAAACCAACAAACCAACAAACCAACAAACCAACAAACCAACAAACCAACAAACCAACAAACCAACAAACCAACAAACCAACAAACCAACAAACCAACAAACCAACAAACCAACAAACCAACAAACCAACAAACCAACAAACCAACAAACCAACACACCAACAAACCAACAAACGAACAAGCCAACAAACCAACAAACCAACAAACCTACAAACCAACAAACCAACAAACCAATAAACCAACGAACCAACAAACCAACAAACCAACAAACCAACATAGCAACAAACCAACAAACCAACAACCAACAAACCAACAAACCAACAAAAGAACAAGCCAACAAACCAACAAACCAACAAACCAACAAACCAACAAACCAACAAACAAACAACCCCACAAACCAACAAACCAACAAACCAACAAACAAACAAACCAACAAACCAACAAACCAACAAACTAACAAACCAATAAACAAACAAACCAACAAACCAACAAAACAACAAACCAACAAACCAACAAACCAACAACCCAACAAACCGACAAACCAACAAACCAACAAACCAACAAACCAACAAACTAACAAACCAACAAAACAACAAACCAACAAACCAACAAACCAACAAACCAACAAACCAACAAACCAACAAACCAACACACCAACAAAACAACAAACGAACAAGCCAACAAACCAACAAACCAATAAACCAACAAACCAACAAAGCAACAAACCACCAAACCAACAAACCAACAAACCAACAAACCAACAAACCAACAAACCAACAAACCAACAAACCAACAAACCAACAAACCAACAAATTAACAAACCAATAAACCAACAAACCAACAAAGCACCAACCAACAAACCAACAAACCAACAAACCAACAAACGAATAAATGAACAAATTAACAAACCAACAAACCAACAATTCAACAAACCAACAAAGCAACAAACCAAAAAACAAACAAACCAACAAACCAACAAACCAACAATCCAACAAACTAACAAACTAACAAACCAACAAACCAACAAACCAACAAAACAACAAACCAACAAACAAACAAACCAACAAACCAACAAACCAACAAACCATCAAACCAACAAACCAAGAAACCAACAAACCAACAAACCAACAAACCAACAAACCAACAAACCAACAAACCAACAAAACAACAAACCAACAAACCAACAAACCAACAAACCAACAAACCAACAAACCAACACACCAACAAACGAACAAACCTATAGGACTACAAACCAACAAACCCACAAACCAACAAACCAACAAACCAACAAACCAACAAACCAACAAGTAAACAAACCAACAAACCAACAAACCAATAAACCAACAAACCAACAAACCAACAAACTAACAAACCAACAAACCAACAAACCAACAAACCAATACACCAACAAACCAACAAAGCAACAAACCAACAAACCAACAAACCAACAAACCAACAAACTAACAAACCAACAAACCAACAAACCAACAAACCAACAAACCAACAAACCAACAAACCAACAAACCAACACACCAACAAACCAACAAACGACAAGCCAACAAACCAACAAACCAACAAACCTACAAACCAACAAACCAACAAACCAACAAACCAACAAACCAACAAACCAACAAACCAACATAGCAACAAACCAACAAACCAACAACCAACAAACCAACAAACCAACAAAAGAACAAGCCAACAAACCAACAAACCAACATACCAACAAACCAACAACCCAACAAACAAACAACCCCACAAACCAATAAACCAACAAACCAACAAACAAACAAACCAAAAAACCAACAAACCAACAAACAAACAAACCAATAAACAAACAAACCAACAAACCAACAAAACAACAAACCAACAACCCAACAAACCAACAACCCAACAAACCGACAAACCAACAAACCAACAAACCAACAAACCAACAAACCAACAAACCAACAAACCAACAAACCAACAAACCAACAAACCAACAAACCAACAAACCAACAAACCAACAAACTAACAAACCAACAAACCAACAAACCAATACACCAACAAACCAACAAAGCAACAAACCAACAAACCAACAAGCCAACAAACCAAAAAACCAACAAGCCAACAAACCAACAAACCAACAAACATACAAACCAACAAACAAACAAACCAACAAACCAACAAACCAACAAACTAACAAACTAAAAAACCAACAAACCAACAAACCAACAAACCAACAAACCAACAAACCAACAAACCAACAAACCAACAACCCAACAAACCAACAAACCAACAAACCAACAAACCAACAAACCAACAAACCAGCAAACCAACAAACCAACAAACCAACAAACCAACAAACCAACAAACCAACAAACCAACAAACCAACAAACCAACAAACCAACAAACCAACAAACCAACAAACCAACAAACCAACAAACCAACAAACCAACAAACCAACAAACCAACAAACCAACAAACCAACACACCAACAAACCAACAAACGAACAAGCCAACAAACCAACAAACCAACAAACCTACAAACCAACAAACCAACAAACCAATAAACCAACGAACCAACAAACCAACAAACCAACAAACCAACATAGCAACAAACCAACAAACCAACAACCAACAAACCAACAAACCAACAAAAGAACAAGCCAACAAACCAACAAACCAACAAACCAACAAACCAACAAACCAACAAACAAACAACCCCACAAACCAACAAACCAACAAACCAACAAACAAACAAACCAACAAACCAACAAACCAACAAACTAACAAACCAATAAACAAACAAACCAACAAACCAACAAAACAACAAACCAACAAACCAACAAACCAACAACCCAACAAACCGACAAACCAACAAACCAACAAACCAACAAACCAACAAACTAACAAACCAACAAAACAACAAACCAACAAACCAACAAACCAACAAACCAACAAACCAACAAACCAACAAACCAACACACCAACAAAACAACAAACGAACAAGCCAACAAACCAACAAACCAATAAACCAACAAACCAACAAAGCAACAAACCACCAAACCAACAAACCAACAAACCAACAAACCAACAAACCAACAAACCAACAAACCAACAAACCAACAAACCAACAAACCAACAAACCAACAAATTAACAAACCAATAAACCAACAAACCAACAAAGCACCAACCAACAAACCAACAAACCAACAAACCAACAAACGAATAAATGAACAAATTAACAAACCAACAAACCAACAATTCAACAAACCAACAAAGCAACAAACCAAAAAACAAACAAACCAACAAACCAACAAACCAACAATCCAACAAACTAACAAACTAACAAACCAACAAACCAACAAACCAACAAACCAACAAACAAACAAACCAACAAACCAACAAACCAACAAACCAACAAACCAAGAAACCAACAAACCAACAAACCAACAAACCAACAAACCAACAAACCAACAAACCAACAAAACAACAAACCAACAAACCAACAAACCAACAAACCAACAAACCAACAAACCAACAAACCAACACACCAACAAACGAACAAACCTATAAAACTACAAACCAACAAACCCACAAACCAACAAACCAACAAACCAACAAACCAACAAACCAACAAGTAAACAAACCAACAAACCAACAAACCAATAAACCAACAAACCAACAAACCAACAAACTAACAAACCAACAAACCAACAAACCAACAAACCAATACACCAACAAACCAACAAAGCAACAAACCAACAAACCAACAAACCAATAAACCAAAAAAAAAACAAGCCAACAAACCAACAAACATACAAACCAACAAACAAACAAACCAACAAACCAACAAACCAACAAGCTAACAAACTAAAAACCAACAAACCAGCAAACCAACAAACCAACAAACCAACAAACAAACAAACCAACAAACCAACAAACCAACAAACCAACAAACCAAGAAACCAACAAACCAACAAACCAACAAACCAACAAACCAACAAACCAACAAACCAACAAACCAACAAACCAACAAACCAACAAACCAACAAACCAACAAACCAACAAACCAACAAACCAACAAACCAACAAACCAACAAACCAACAAACCAACACACCAACAAACCAACAAACGAACAAGCCAACAAACCAACAAACCAACAAACCTACAAACCAACAAACCAACAAACCAATAAACCAACGAACCAACAAACCAACAAACCAACAAACCAACATAGCAACAAACCAACAAACCAACAACCAACAAACCAACAAACCAACAAAAGAACAAGCCAACAAACCAACAAACCAACAAACCAACAAACCAACAAACCAACAAACAAACAACCCCACAAACCAACAAACCAACAAACCAACAAACAAACAAACCAACAAACCAACAAACCAACAAACTAACAAACCAATAAACAAACAAACCAACAAACCAACAAAACAACAAACCAACAAACCAACAAACCAACAACCCAACAAACCGACAAACCAACAAACCAACAAACCAACAAACCAACAAACTAACAAACCAACAAAACAACAAACCAACAAACCAACAAACCAACAAACCAACAAACCAACAAACCAACAAACCAACAAACCAACAAACCAACACACCAACAAAACAACAAACGAACAAGCCAACAAACCAACAAACCAATAAACCAACAAACCAACAAAGCAACAAACCACCAAACCAACAAACCAACAAACCAACAAACCAACAAACCAACAAACCAACAAACCAACAAACCAACAAACCAACAAACCAACAAATTAACAAACCAATAAACCAACAAACCAACAAAGCACCAACCAACAAACCAACAAACCAACAAACCAACAAACGAATAAATGAACAAATTAACAAACCAACAAACCAACAATTCAACAAACCAACAAAGCAACAAACCAAAAAACAAACAAACCAACAAACCAACAAACCAACAATCCAACAAACTAACAAACTAACAAACCAACAAACCAACAAACCAACAAACCAACAAACCAACAAACAAACAAACCAACAAACCAACAAACCAACAAACCAACAAACCAAGAAACCAACAAACCAACAAACCAACAAACCAACAAACCAACAAACCAACAAACCAACAAAACAACAAACCAACAAACCAACAAACCAACAAACCAACAAACCAACAAACCAACAATCCAACACACCAACAAACGAACAAACCTATAAGACTACAAACCAACAAACCCACAAACCAACAAACCAACAAACCAACAAACCAACAAACCAACAAGTAAACAAACCAACAAACCAACAAACCAATAAACCAACAAACCAACAAACCAACAAACTAACAAACCAACAAACCAACAAACCAACAAACCAATACACCAACAAACCAACAAAGCAACAAACCAACAAACCAACAAACCAATAAACCAAAAAAAAAAACAAGCCAACAAACCAACAAACATACAAACCAACAAACAAACAAACCAACAAACCAACAAACCAACAAGCTAACAAACTAAAAACCAACAAACCAGCAAACCAACAAACCAACAAACCAACAAACCAACAAACCAACTACCCAACAAACCAACAAACCAACAAACCAACAAACCAACAAACCAACAAAGCAACAAACCAAAAACAAACAAACCAACAAACCAACAAACTAACAAACCAACAACCCAACAAACCAACAAACCAACACCCAACAAACCAACAAACCAACAAACCAACAAACCAACAAACCACAAACCAACAAACCAACAAACCAACAAACCAACAAACCAACAAACCAACAAACCAACAAACCAGCAAACCAACAAACCAACAAACAAACAAACCAACAAACCAACAAACCAACAAACCAACAAACCAACAAACCAACAAACCAACAAACCAACAAACCAACAAACCAACAAACCAACAAACCAACAAACCAACAAACCAACAAACCAACAAACCAACAAACGAACAAATCAACACACCAACAAACGAACAAACCTACAAAACTACAAACCAACAAACCAACAAACCAACAAACCAACAAACCAACAAGTAAACAAACCAACAAACCAACAAACCAACAAACCAATAAACCAACAAACCAACAAACCAACAAACTAACAAACCAACAAACCAACAAACCAACAAACCAACAAACCAACAAACCAATACACCAACAAACCAACAAAGCAACAAACCAACAAACCAACAAAACAACAAACCAAAAAAAAAACAAGCCAACAAACCAACAAACCAACAAACATACAAACCAACAAACAAACAAACCAACAAACCAACAAACCAACAAACTAACAAACTAACAAACCAACAAACCAACAAACCAACAAACCAACAAACCAATACACCAACAAACCAACAAAGCAACAAACCAACAAACCAACAAAACAACAAACCAAAAAAAAAACAAGCCAACAAACCAACAAACCAACAAACATACAAACCAACAAACAAACAAACCAACACCAACAAACCAACAAACTAACAAACTAAAAACCAACAAACCAGCAAACCAACAAACAAACAAACCAACAAACCAACAAACCAACAACCCAACAAACCAACAAACCAACAAACCAACAAACCAACAAACCAACAAACCAACAAACCAACAAACCAACAAACCAACAAACCAACAAACCAACAAACCAACAAACCAACAAACCAACACACCAACAAACGAACAAACCTACAAAACTACAAACCAACAAACCAACAAACCAACAAACCAACAAACCAACAAGTAAACAAACCAACAAACCAACAAACCAACAAACCAATAAACCAACAAACCAACAAACCAACAAACTAACAAACCAACAAACCAACAAACCAACAAACCAATACACCAACAAACCAACAAACCAACAAAACAACAAACCAAAAAAAAAACAAGCCAACAAACCAACAAACCAACAAACATACAAACCAACAAACAAACAAACCAACAAACCAACAAACCAATAAACTAACAAACTAAAAAACCAACAAACCAGCACACCAACAAACCAACAAACCAACAAACCAACAAACCAACAAACCAACAACCCAACAAACCAACAAACCAACAAACCAACAAACCAACAAAGCAACAAACCAAAAACAAACAAACCAACAAACCAACAAACTAACAAACCAACAACCCAACAACCCAACAAACCAACACCCAACAAACCAACGAACCAACAAAACAATAAACCAACAAACCAATAAACCAACAAACCAACAAACCAACAAACCAACAAACCAACAAACCAACAAACCAACAAACCAGCAAACCAACAAACCAACAAACCAACAAACCAACAAACCAACAAACCAACAAACCAACAAACCAACAAACCAACAAACCAACAAACCAACAAACCAACACACCAACAAACCAACAAACGAACAAGCCAACAAACCAACAAACCAACAAACCTACAAACCAACAAACCAACAAACCAACAAACCAACAAACCAACAAACCAACAAACCAACAAACCAACATAGCAACAAACCAACAAACCAACAACCAACAAACCAACAAACCAACAAAAGAACAAGCCAACAAAGCAACAAACCAACAAACCAACAAACCAACAACCCAACAAACAAACAACCCCACAAACCAACAAACCAACAAACCAACAAACCAACAAACAAACAAATCAACAAACCAACAAACCAACAAACTAACAAACCAATAAACAAACAAACCAACAAACCAACAAAACAACAAACCAACAAACCAACAAACCAACAACCCAACAAACCGACAAACCAACAAACCAACAAACCAACAAACCAACAAACATACAAACCAACAAACAAACAAACCAACAAACCAACAAACCAACAAACTAACAAACTAAAAACCAACAAACCAGCAAACCAACAAACAAACAAACCAACAAACCAACAAACCAACAAACCAACAAACCAACAAACCAACAAACCAACAAACCAACAAACCAACAAACCAACAAACCAACAAACCAACAAACCAACAAACCAACAAACCAACAAACCAACAAACCAACAAACCAACAAACCAACAAACCAACAAACCAACAAGTAAACAAACCAACAAACCAACAAACCAACAAACCAATAAACCAACAAACCAACAAACCAACAAACTAACAAACCAACAAACCAACAAACCAACAAACCAATACACCAACAAACCAACAAACCAACAAAACAACAAACCAAAAAAAAAACAAGCCAACAAACAAACAAACCAACAAACCAACAAACCAACAAACTAACAAACTAAAAAACCAACAAACCAGCAAATCAACAAACCAACAAACTAACAAACCAACAAACCAACAAACCAACAACCCAACAAACCAACAAACCAACAAACCAACAAACCAACAAAGCAACAAACCAAAAACAAACAAACCAACAAACCAACAAACTAACAAACCAACAACCCAACAAACCAACAAACCAACACCCAACAAACCAACGAACCAACAAAACAATAAACCAACAAACCAACAAACCAACAAACCAACAAACCAACAAACCAACAAACCAACAAACCAACAAACCAACAAACCAGCAAACCAACAAACCAACAAACCAACAAACCAACAAACCAACAAACTAACAAACCAACAAACCAACAAACCAACAAACCAACAAACCAACAAACCAACAAACCAACACACCAACAAACCAACAAACGAACAAGCCAACAAACCAACAAACCAACAAACCTACAAACCAACAAACCAACAAACCAACAAACCAACAAACCAACAAACCAACAAACCAACAAACCAACAAACCAACAAATCAACACACCAACAAACGAACAAACCTACAAAACTACAAACCAACAAACCAACAAACCAACAAACCAACAAACCAACAAGTAAACAAACCAACAAACCAACAAACCAACAAACCAATAAACCAACAAACCAACAAACCAACAAACTAACAAACCAACAAACCAACAAACCAACAAACCAACAAACCAATACACCAACAAACCAACAAAGCAACAAACCAACAAACCAACATAGCAACAAACCAACAAACCAACAACCAACAAACCAACAAACCAACAAAAGAACAAGCCAACAAAGCAACAAACCAACAAACCAACAAACCAACAACCCAACAAACAAACAACCCCACAAACCAACAAACCAACAAACCAACAAACAAACAAATCAACAAACCAACAAACCAACAAACTAACAAACCAATAAACTAACAAACTAAAAAACCAACAAACCAGCAAACCAACAAACCAACAAACCAACAAACCAACAAACCAACAAACCAACAACCCAACAAACCAACAAACCAACAAACCAACAAACCAACAAAGCAACAAACCAAAAACAAACAAACCAACAAACCAACAAACTAACAAACCAACAACCCAACAACCCAACAAACCAACACCCAACAAACCAACGAACCAACAAAACAATAAACCAACAAACCAATAAACCAACAAACCAACAAACCAACAAACCAACAAACCAACAAACCAACAAACCAACAAACCAGCAAACCAACAAACCAACAAACCAACAAACCAACAAACCAACAAACCAACAAACCAACAAACCAACAAACCAACAAACCAACAAACCAACAAACCAACAAACCAACACACCAACAAACCAACAAACGAACAAGCCAACAAACCAACAAACCAACAAACCTACAAACCAACAAACCAACAAACCAACAAACCAACAAACCAACAAACCAACAAACCAACAAACCAACATAGCAACAAACCAACAAACCAACAACCAACAAACCAACAAACCAACAAAAGAACAAGCCAACAAAGCAACAAACCAACAAACCAACAAACCAACAACCCAACAAACAAACAACCCCACAAACCAACAAACCAACAAACCAACAAACAAACAAATCAACAAACCAACAAACCAACAAACTAACAAACCAATAAACAAACAAACCAACAAACCAACAAAACAACAAACCAACAAACCAACAAACCAACAACCCAACAAACCGACAAACCAACAAACCAACAAACCAACAAACCAACAAACATACAAACCAACAAACAAACAAACCAACAAACCAACAAACCAACAAACTAACAAACTAAAAACCAACAAACCAGCAAACCAACAAACAAACAAACCAACAAACCAACAAACCAACAAACCAACAAACCAACAAACCAACAAACCAACAAACCAACAAACCAACAAACCAACAAACCAACAAACCAACAAACCAACAAACCAACAAACCAACAAACCAACAAACCAACAAACCAACAAACCAACAAACCAACAAACCAACAAACCAACACACCAACAAACGAACGAACCTACAAAACTACAAACCAACAAACCAACAAACCAACAAACCAACAAACCAACAAGTAAACAAACCAACAAACCAACAAACCAACAAACCAATAAACCAACAAACCAACAAACCAACAAACTAACAAACCAACAAACCAACAAACCAACAAACCAATACACCAACAAACCAACAAACCAACAAAACAACAAACCAAAAAAAAAACAAGCCAACAAACAAACAAACCAACAAACCAACAAACCAACAAACTAACAAACTAAAAAACCAACAAACCAGCAAATCAACAAACCAACAAACTAACAAACCAACAAACCAACAAACCAACAACCCAACAAACCAACAAACCAACAAACCAACAAACTAACAAACCAACAACCCAACAAACCAACAAACCAACACCCAACAAACCAACGAACCAACAAAACAATAAACCAACAAACCAACAAACCAACAAACCAACAAACCAACAAACCAACAAACCAACAAACCAACAAACCAACAAACCAGCAAACCAACAAACCAACAAACCAACAAACCAACAAACCAACAAACTAACAAACCAACAAATCAACAAACCAACAAACCAACAAACCAACAAACCAACAAACCAACACACCAACAAACCAACAAACGAACAAGCCAACAAACCAACAAACCAACAAACCTACAAACCAACAAACCAACAAACCAACAAACCAACAAACCAACAAACCAACAAACCAACAAACCAACAAACCAACAAATCAACACACCAACAAACGAACAAACCTACAAAACTACAAACCAACAAACCAACAAACCAACAAACCAACAAACCAACAAGTAAACAAACCAACAAACCAACAAACCAACAAACCAATAAACCAACAAACCAACAAACCAACAAACTAACAAACCAACAAACCAACAAACCAACAAACCAACAAACCAATACACCAACAAACCAACAAAGCAACAAACCAACAAACCAACATAGCAACAAACCAACAAACAAACAACCAACAAACCAACAAACCAACAAAAGAACAAGCCAACAAAGCAACAAACCAACAAACCAACAAACCAACAACCCAACAAACAAACAACCCCACAAACCAACAAACCAACAAACCAACAAACCAACAAACAAACAAATCAACAAACCAACAAACCAACAAACTAACAAACCAATAAACAAACAAACCAACAAACCAACAAAACAACAAACCAACAAACCAACAAACCAACAACCCAACAAACCGACAAACCAACAAACCAACAAACCAACAAACCAACAAACCAACAAACCAACAAACCAACAAACCAACAAACCAACAAATCAACAAACCAACAAACCAACAAACCAACAAACCAACAAACCAACAAACCAACAAACCAACAAACCAACAAACCAACAAACCAACAAACCAACAAACCACAAACCAACAAACCAACAAACCAACAAACCAACAAACCAACAAACCAACAAATTAACAAACCAATAAACCAACAAACCAACAAAGCACCAACCAACAAAGCACCAACCAACAAATCAACAAACCAACAAACGAATAAATGAGCAAATTAACAAACCAACAAACCAACAATTCAACAAATCAACAAAGCAACAAACCAAAAAACAAACAAACCAACAAACCAACAAACCAACAAACCAACAAACCAACAAACCAACAAACCAACAAACCAACAAACCAACAAACCAACAAACCAACAAACCAACAAACCAACAAACCAACAAACAAACAAACCAACAAACCAACAAACCAACAAACCAACAAACCAACAAACCAACAAACCAACAAACCAACAAACCAACAAACCAACAAACCAACACACCAACAAACGAACAAACCTACAAAACTACAAACCAACAAACCAACAAACCAACAAACCAACAAACCAACAAGTAAACAAACCAACAAACCAACGAACCGACAAAGCAACAAACCAATAAACCAACAACCAACAAACCAACAAACCAACAAACCGACAAACCAACAAACCAATAAACCAACAAACAAACAAACCAACAAACCAACAAACTAACAAACCAACAAACCAACAAACCAACAAACCAACAAACCAACAAACCAACAAACCAAAAAACCAACAAACCAACAAACCAACAAACCAACAAACCAACAAATCAACAAACCCACAAACCAACAAACCAACAAACCAACAAACCAACAAACCAACAAACCAACAAAGCAACAAACCAACAAACCAACAAACCAACAAACTAACAAACCAACAAACCAACAAACCAACAAACCAACAAACCAACATAGCAACAAACCAACAAACTAACAACTAACAAACCAACAATCCAACAAACCAACAAACCAAAAAACCAACAAAGCAACAAACTAACAAACCAACAAACCAACAAACGAACAAACCAACAAACCAATACACCAACAAACCAACAAAGCAACAAACCAACAAACCAACAAACCAACAAACCAAAAAACCAACAAGCCAACAAACCAACAAACATAGAAACCAACAAACAAACAAACCAACAAACCAACAAACCAACAAACTAACAAACTAAAAAACCAACAAACCAACAAACCAACAAACCAACAAACCAACAAACCAACAACCCAACAAACCAACAAACCAACAAACCAACAAACCAACAAACCAACAAAGCAACAAACCAAAAAACAAACAAACCAACAAACCAACAAACTAACAAACCAACAACCGAACAAACCAACAAACCAACACCCAACAAACCAACAAACCAACAAACCAACAAACCAACAAACCAACAAACCAACAAACCAACAAACCAACAAACCAACAAACCAACAAACCAACAAACCAGCAAACCAACAAACCAACAAACCAACAAACCAACAAACCAACAAACCAACAAACCAACAAACCAACAAACCAACAAACCAACAAACCAACAAACCAACAAACCAACAAACCAACAAACCAACAAACCAACAAACCAACACACCAACAAACTAACAAACGAACAAGCCAACAAACCAACAAACCAACAAACCTACAAAACAACAAACCAACAAACCAACAAACCAACAAACCAACAAACCAACAAACCAACAAACCAATAAACCAACATAGCAACAAACCAACAACCCAACAACCAACAAACCAACAAACCAACAAAAGAAAAAGCCAACAAACCAACAAACCAACAAACCAACAAACCAACAACCCAACAAACCAATAAACCAACAAACCAACAAACCAACAAGTAAACAAACCAACAAACCAACAAACCAACAAACCAATAAACCAACAAACCAACAAACCAACAAACTAACAAACCAACAAACCAACAAACCAACAAACCAATACACCAACAAACCAACAAACCAACAAAACAACAAACCAAAAAAAAACAAGCCAACAAACCAACAAACCAACAAACATACAAACCAACAAACAAACAAACCAACAAACCAACAAACCAACAAACCAATAAACTAACAAACTAAAAAACCAACAAACCAGCAAACCAACAAACCAACAAACCAACAAACCAACAAACCAACAAACCAACAACCCAACAAACCAACAAACCAACAAACCAACAAACCAACAAAGCAACAAACCAAAAACAAACAAACCAACAAACCAACAAACTAACAAACCAACAACCCAACAACCCAACAAACCAACACCCAACAAACCAACGAACCAACAAAACAATAAACCAACAAACCAATAAACCAACAAACCAACAAACCAACAAACCAACAAACAAACAAACCAACAAACCAACAAACCAGCAAACCAACAAACCAACAAACCAACAAACCAACAAACCAACAAACCAACAAACCAACAAACCAACAAACCAACAAACCAACAAACCAACACACCAACAAACCAACAAACGAACAAGCCAACAAACCAACAAACCAACAAACCTACAAACCAACAAACCAACAAACCAACAAACCAACAAACCAACAAACCAACAAACCAACAAACCAACATAGCAACAAACCAACAAACCAACAACCAACAAACCAACAAACCAACAAAAGAACAAGCCAACAAAGCAACAAACCAACAAACCAACAAACCAACAACCCAACAAACAAACAACCCCACAAACCAACAAACCAACAAACCAACAAACAAACAAATCAACAAACCAACAAACCAACAAACTAACAAACCAATAAACAAACAAACCAACAAACCAACAAAACAACAAACCAACAAACCAACAAACCAACAACCCAACAAACCGACAAACCAACAAACCAACAAACCAACAAACCAACAAACATACAAACCAACAAACAAACAAACCAACAAACCAACAAACCAACAAACTAACAAACTAAAAACCAACAAACCAGCAAACCAACAAACAAACAAACAAACAAACCAACAAACCAACAAACCAACAAACCAACAAACCAACAAACCAACAAACCAACAAACCAACAAACCAACAAACCAACAAACCAACAAACCAACAAACCAACAAACCAACAAACCAACAAACCAACAAACCAACAAACCAACAAACCAACAAACCAACAAACCAACAAACCAACAAACCAACACACCAACAAACGAACGAACCTACAAAACTACAAACCAACAAACCAACAAACCAACAAACCAACAAACCAACAAGTAAACAAACCAACAAACCAACAAACCAACAAACCAATAAACCAACAAACCAACAAACCAACAAACTAACAAACCAACAAACCAACAAACCAACAAACCAATACACCAACAAACCAACAAACCAACAAAACAACAAACCAAAAAAAAAACAAGCCAACAAACAAACAAACCAACAAACCAACAAACCAACAAACTAACAAACTAAAAAACCAACAAACCAGCAAACCAACAAACCAACAAACTAACAAACCAACAAACCAACAAACCAACAACCCAACAAACCAACAAACCAACAAACCAACAAACCAACAAAGCAACAAACCAAAAACAAACAAACCAACAAACCAACAAACTAACAAACCAACAACCCAACAAACCAACAAACCAACACCCAACAAACCAACGAACCAACAAAACAATAAACCAACAAACCAACAAACCAACAAACCAACAAACCAACAAACCAACAAACCAACAAACCAACAAACCAACAAACCAACAAACCAGCAAACCAACAAACCAACAAACCAACAAACCAACAAACCAACAAACCAACAAACCAACAAACCAACAAACCAACAAACCAACAAACCAACAAACCAACAAACCAACACACCAACAAACCAACAAACGAACAAGCCAACAAACCAACAAACCAACAAACCTACAAACCAACAAACCAACAAACCAACAAACCAACAAACCAACAAACCAACAAACCAACAAACCAACAAACCAACAAACCAACAAACCAACAAACCAACAAATCAACACACCAACAAACGAACAAACCTACAAAACTACAAACCAACAAACCAACAAACCAACAAACCAACAAACCAACAAGTAAACAAACCAACAAACCAACAAACCAACAAACCAATAAACCAACAAACCAACCAACCAACAAACTAACAAACCAACAAACCAACAAACCAACAAACCAACAAACCAATACACCAACAAACCAACAAAGCAACAAACCAACAAACCAACATAGCAACAAACCAACAAACCAACAACCAACAAACCAACAAACCAACAAAAGAACAAGCCAACAAAGCAACAAACCAACAAACCAACAAACCAACAACCCAACAAACAAACAACCCCACAAACCAACAAACCAACAAACCAACAAACAAACAAATCAACAAACCAACAAACCAACAAACTAACAAACCAATAAACAAACAAACCAACAAACCAACAAAACAACAAACCAACAAACCAACAAACCAACAACCCAACAAACCGACAAACCAACAAACCAACAAACCAACAAACCAACAAACCAACAAACCAACAAACCAACAAACCAACAAACCAACAAATCAACAAACCAACAAACCAACAAACCAACAAACCAACAAACCAACAAACCAACAAACCAACAAACCAACAAACCAACAAACCAACAAACCAACAAACCACAAACCAACAAACCAACAAACCAACAAACCAACAAACCAACAAACCAACAAATTAACAAACCAATAAACCAACAAACCAACAAAGCACCAACCAACAAAACACCAACCAACAAATCAACAAACCAACAAACGAATAAATGAACAAATTAACAAACCAACAAACCAACAATTCAACAAATCAACAAAGCAACAAACCAAAAAACAAACAAACCAACAAACCAACAAACCAACAATCCAACAAACTAACAAACTAACAAACCAACAAACCAACAAACCAACAAACCAACAAACCAACAAACCAACAAACCAACAAACCAACAAACCAACAAACCAACAAACCAACAAACCAACAAACCAACAAACCAACAAACCAACAAACCAACAAACAAACAAACCAACAAACCAACAAACCAACAAACCAACAAACCAACAAACCAACAAACCAACAAACCAACAAACCAACAAACCAACACACCAACAAACGAACAAACCTACAAAACTACAAACCAACAAACCAACAAACCAACAAACCAACAAACCAACAAACCAACAAGTAAACAAACCAACAAACCAACGAACCGACAAAGCAACAAACCAATAAACCAACAACCAACAAACCAACAAACCAACAAACCGACAAACCAACAAACCAATAAACCAACAAACAAACAAACCAACAAACCAACAAACTAACAAACCAACAAACCAACAAACCAACAAACCAACTAACCAACAAACCAACAAACCAAAAAACCAACAAACCAACAAACCAACAAACCAACAAACCAACAAATCAACAAACCAACAAACCAACAAACCAACAAACCAACAAATTAACAAACCAAATAAACCAACAAACCAACAAACCAACAAACCAACAAACCAACAAACCAACAAACCAACAAAGCAACAAACCAACAAACCAACAAACCAACAAACTAACAAACCAACAAACCAACAAACCAACAAACCAACAAACCAACATAGCAACAAACCAACAAACTAACAACTAACAAACCAACAATCCAACAAACCAACAAACCAAAAAACCAACAAAGCAACAAACTAACAAACCAACAAACCAACAAACCAACAAACCAACAAACCAACAAACCAATACACCAACAAACCAACAAAGCAACAAACCAACAAACCAACAAACCAACAAACCAAAAAACCAACAAGCCAACAAACCAACAAACATAGAAACCAACAAACAAACAAACCAACAAACCAACAAACCAACAAACTAACAAACTAAAAAACCAACAAACCAACAAACTAACAAACCAACAAACCAACAAACCAACAACCCAACAAACCAACAAACCAACAAACCAACAAACCAACAAACCAACAAAGCAACAAACCAAAAAACAAACAAACCAACAAACTAACAAACTAACAAACCAACAACCGAACAAACCAACAAACCAACACCCAACAAACCAACAAACCAACAAACCAACAAACCAACAAACCAACAAACCAACAAACCAACAAACCAACAAACCAACAAACCAACAAACCAACAAACCAACAAACCAGCAAACCAACAAACCAACAAACCAACAAACCAACAAACCAACAAACCAACAAACCAACAAACCAACAAACCAACAAACCAACAAACCAACAAACCAACAAACCAACAAACCAACAAACCAACAAACCAACAAACCAACAAACCAACACACCAACAAACTAAGAAACGAACAAGCCAACAAACCAACAAACCAACAAACCTACAAAACAACAAACCAACAAACCAACAAACCAACAAACCAACAAACCAACAAACCAACAAACCAATAAACCAACATAGCAACAAACCAACAACCCAACAACCAACAAACCAACAAACCAACAAAAGAAAAAGCCAACAAACCAACAAACCAACAAACCAACAAACCAACAACCTAACAAACAAACAAC